>VZSR01003794.1:9974397-10453445 GCA_013398615.1 Brachypodius melanocephalos | reverse complement strand
CAAAAACCCTGGCATCATCCTTAGCACTTGTGCTCTCTGCATCTCCAATCCAGCAGAAATGCTGCTGTCCTTTGTCTGCAGACGGACGGCTGTAAGTGGAAGCGCAGGCTGCACTTGCCGTAGGCAGACTATGGAAAGGCCAGAAGTCAAAGTGACTTGGCCAATTCCAAAGTCAGGCTCTTAGGATGTGACCAACTCTTCTCTCACCTGCCGTTTCTGGGCCCGTTTTTAGCGCGAGAAGGACGTGGCCGCCTCGTCGTGCCTCCCGGGTTGAGGCGCGGCGTTATTTCGGCTGGGGCGCGTGGCGCCGAGAAGAGAAATTCCGCAGGGTTTTTTCTTGGGCACGGGCACGGCAGACAGCTGCGGTACCTATGTTTGTCCACAAGGTGTCAGTAGTGCTCCAAAAAGCAGCCCGGCAATTGGGGACGGGAAAATGCTACAGTACGTATGTTTGTCCAGAAGGTGTCAGCAGTGCTCGAGAAAACAGTCCGATACTGGGGTAGTAGCACAGGAGACAGCTGCTGCGCCGCTGTGTCTGTGGAGGAACCAAGGGTTTGGGAGAGGGGGTCTTAACACAGGGAGGACGCCCTGGGGAGCCCAGAAATGCTCCCTGTCCACCCCCGCCCGAGTCCCCCCGTGCCCTCCCATAAGATCCCACGCTCCTGCAGGGGTTCTCCTCCCCATCGGGCCCCGGCAATTTTCTCCCGACATGACGCTGGCAAACAGTGTGTCCCGTAATAGCTCAGTAGGTAGAGCATGGGACTGTTAATACCAGGGTCGTGGGTTCGAAGCCCATGTCTGCCTACTGAGACTACTGTCTGCCCTGGTTGTAGGGAGGAGCTAGGCAGGAGGTAGGGAGGGCCCAGGAAAGGGGGGGAGGAGGGGCTAGGTTGAGGGAGGGAGAAGAAGCCAGGAGAGGAGGCGTGAGGTAGAGATGGAGGACGGGCTAGGAAAGGAGAGAGGAGGAGCTGAAGAGCTAGACAGGGGAGGAGGGGGGCTAGGCAGAGGGGGAGGGGCGAGACAGGACAGCGGGGGGGAGGGGTAGAGAGTGAGGAGCGGCTAGACAAATGGGAGGAGCGAGAGAGGAAGGAGCTAGGAGGGGGAAGGAGGGGGCTAGGCAGGGAGGATGAGCTAGGCGGAGTAGGGTCGAAGGGCTGACGGGAAAGGGCCGGGGGGGTGAGGGGCAACGGAAGGGATGTGCAGAGCACGGGAGGGGCGACCACGCGGAGGGGCCAGACAACAAGGGGGAGAAGCCCTGCTTTTTGCCCCACCAACCTCAGCCCCGCTTCCCAGAACCTCCACTCCTCCCCAGCATTTTCCTCCACTCACCTCCCACTCACACACTCATTTGAAAGGATTAAAGATCTCACTTCAACTACAGATTACTCAGCTAAGCTGAGTAACACAAACCACAATTAAGGAACTGCTAAGTCATCACGCTTCTCACGTTATCTTGCTGATATCTTGTTATTCTGACAATCAGAGGCACTAAGGAATACACTACAAAAATACTAGACAATCATCAATCAAACACTCCTACAAAAACAGCAAAACTAGAGGGAAGCAAAACTACCTCCAGCTGCCACAGAACACTGACAGCTTAAAAACTCAGAGGAAGGAAAACGCATCTTACTTCCACATCTTGGGAAACCTGACCCACAAAAGGGACCACCAATCCAACTCAGTACCATAGCAAGCAAAGAATGGCATGGACCAGACTTAGGAATAGGCATTTGTATTTTCTGGATTCAATACTCCTATAGATAAAAGACCCTGTCAAGCATCTGTAAATGGCACCTGTGTTTCTGGCAGCTATCCCTCACACTCAGGGTGCTCTTTGGGCTTGGACTAGAGATACTTGGACTACCCTGGAATGTTCGAGGAATATCGACTTTTCTGGAGCCATTTGGTTTGAGTTCGGTTCTCTGGAGTCCTGGGAATCTCTGGAAAACTTACCTTGTAATTGACAAGGATTCAGCTCTTAAACCCTGGTCCATCAGTGAGAAGGGGAACTACTTGCTATTAAAACTACATATGTAATTCTTAGCAGACCTGAGAGATGGAACATAAGGGAATACTCTTGCTTCTTCAACAGCCTTTAGATTCAAATCCAGATTGAAAATACTCATTGCTGACAGAAAACCAATGAAGATGGTGAAACTATGCTGAGGCATTCTCTAGAATGTTTACTATTATATTTGACTATCTTCTTCAACTGGAGTTGGGTTTTCTTCTTACAGGCTCCCAGTTTGTGCATGGCTTGTTTATAGAAGTTGCCTGTGCATGTTTAGGACACCCCTTTGCTTTTATCTCCCCCTTACTGCTAAAAGAAGTAAAAGCAAATGATGGGTATAAATAATCTTTTGCCTTGACTAGAAATATGACCTAGAAACTGAACCAATAACAAACTGCAAGCAACAGCTTTGAAAGGGGCTGTTTAACATCTGCTTGCTTATGGAAGTTAACCACATCACAAGCCAGCCCAGTCTCCCAAAGAAAATTAAATCACGCCCCTGGTCTGTTCTAAGCAGATGGGTACTTGGGATTTGCTTGTAGAGTGTCTTCCCTACAAAACCTGAAATCCTTACACCCCTGCAGGATCGCCACCGACATGCCTACACAGGGTTTCTGGTTTTCTTTTGCTGCCTGTTTTTGGAAGAAGTTGTCTGAGAAGCAGAAGTGATTGTGTGTATTCACAGCTCCAGGAGGAGACAAGTAACCTACCCTTTTCTTATCCCCCTCCTCACCCCAAACAAACACCCTTCCTGCCAGCTGCTCTGCCCTTGAGAAAGGCTTTTTCTTTTTCATGTAACAATTTGATTAAGTAAAGCAAGTTTTTTATTTGCTCTTTGAACACGCCAGGGGAGAATCTAAAGACTTCAACAGAATGTTTTCTTTCTGTTGAAGCTTGTTGAAGCTGACTGAAATAACTGTCTCATCTTCTTCATTTTAATTTGCCCAGAGTAGAGAAAGACCATCATAACTTTTATCTGAAGACTACCTAGTGCAGTTCAAGATGAAATGACTGATAGGTTTGATGACTACAGGGAAAAAAAAAAAAAAAAAAAAAAAAAAAAAAAAAAAAAAAAAAAAAAAAAAAAAAAAAGTGGCAATATAATCCTCTGATCTGCTTCCCTTCATATGGTATGTCACAGAAGTTCAGTGAAGAAAGAGCTAAACAATTTCCAGAAATTCACAATTACACATTTTTGGGAAGATAAATGATCCTTGTGGTTCTGTGAGTGTCCAGCAGTAGCTCCCTCAGTCTGCACCTCCAGCAGGAGCTCCGAAGATCTTGGAATTTGCGGGCATAGCCCATTCCTGGATATGATACTGCCAGGTGAAATATTCTCCCTGGGCATTGCCCAGACTGCTCACATCATGGTTTTGACTTTTTTAAATGGCTAAATGAGATCTGCTGGCACATTAAACCAGCACCTTCCTATCCTGCAAGTGCTAATTAATTGTCTATCAGTTACATTAATGTCAAAAAATAAGCTGCTGTTGAGAGCTGCTTAGCTGTTATTTTTTTTGTTGCACCCATGACAAAGTTCACGTTCTACCTAAAGAGCTCTAATCTTAATTTGGTCATTACTTGTATTTTTCATATGCCTGTCTTGGACACTGCATAACCTTCCTTCCATTCACTTATGGTAAACCTGTCAATATTTTTCTCTAAACCACAGTTGTTTGAATCCTATGATTACATAAGAAGCATTGCTTTCGTTACAAAGCCATTGCCAGGATACATGACTGCCAATGGAGCCTGAAGACCTGCATCCTAAGACTCCAATACCAAAAAGCAAATGAAGTGTCTCCAATCTATTTAAAATTAATTTTAAAATCTTCTAGTCTTAAAGAAAACCCTCTACTTTTCTCCATTGGAATTTGTGATTGGTTCAAATGGAGGATTTTGAGGAGGGGATTTACCAGGAAACCTACAGCAGCAGAGCTGCTGCTGAGACTTGGGCAGCAGGAAGCAGGCAGGTGCAGAGGTAGAAATGTTTGAGGAGCAACAACTAATTTTGCACAGAAGATTATAGTCCAATCAAAAGCTCCATTAAACTGAGTATAAGAAGCCTGTTTTAAAGCCTGGATATGTCTAAAGGGTGTCTTATCAGAAAATATCAGCATTCTGGGGTACTGTAGTGATCGGAATTTGGGTCACTGTATAAACTTTTGGCATAATACATTTGCATCCATTTCATCATTTGAGTCTTCAAAGTATACCTATGTCTTATGAAGACTTTCCCTGCACTTGCTAGCAAAGGTCTACACTGACTTAAGTAATGGAGGTAACAGCAAGGTCCCTCTCTTAAACAGGCAAGGGTCTTAAGCTGGACCCATAGAAGAGACATTTGTGCAATGAGAAATTTATCTGAATTCTTCTGAGAGCAAACTTGCCATTTGCAAGTAAAAATGGAATATAAGAGACTCAGATATGACAAAAAGGTAGAAACTGCATGGCCAGAAAGAAAGAAACCTGGTACAACAGGGATTTTCCTGCTACACGGCACTGCCTGAGAAGAGCAACGGGCAATGCAGATCCGCAAGCAAAAGGTGGGGCGGGCGACACATGACAAGAAGACGAACGTCTTCTTTTATTCTGAAGAGAAGGCAAGGACTAAGACATACTTCTGGGAAAGGCACGAGGAGCAGTACCCAAAGCCAACACTTCCCCCTAGATTTTGAAATGAGACTCAAGATAGCCAAGTTACGCCCTGCCTGAAAGAAGTCATTTCTATGTTACTGCAACCCCAGGTGAAAGGTACACTTCAATGCCCAATCAGGCAGAGGACAGAAACCAAGGTTTTCTTTATTATTTCAAGTAGCAGAGAACTGCCGCATTGACCTAAAGCAGGGCTTTCAACATCATGACGCATAATGCAGTTCGATGGCATGTTTCCTTTCCTTTACAGGAAACTGTTTAAGCACATACACGATAAAATAATGTTGTCCGAGGAGATTAGCTGAGATTAGAAAGTCTTAAAAATAATGACATATTTGAATAACTTATGTAATCTTTCTCCAGTCTTCCTGTGCAGGTGCCTTCCAAAACCTTTCCGTTGCATGGTGTCCTGTGGCAGGCACAGAGGGACCTGCCTTGGCACTGGCAAAGGGAGGGCTGTTCGAGTGGGTGACGCCGGGCAGCTTTCGCTTCTTACCCATGCTGTGAAGCCAACGGTTAATGCACACTAGTTAACTACCACTTGTGGAATGTACAGTTACTTCACTGGCTAAACTGCCCAACTTACCAGACAGAAATAGGCAGATTTTCTGATAAATTCAAATAGACTAGAACTAACATCGGTTGCAAGAATTTGTAACATTACTCATTAGACAACAAAGGTAATCTCTCTGTATTTTGTATAGCAAAGAACATTATTGAACAAACCACAGATGCAAAACTAGAAGAAATTAGTCTACAAGAGCATTAAATAAAAACAAATGGACCAAACGTGAAAATACTTGTTTCAAAATCATCCTAGAGTTTCAATTAGTGTTGTAAATAATGACATAATGTTCAGAATAATCCCTAACTCCTCTTATTCTCCACGTGCCTTCACCAGAAGTAGAATGCATAGCACAATTATGCGTGTAACCCAAGGTGTTTTCACGAGACAAATCATCATCTACTGAGCTACGTAAGTGGCTTGAAACGCAGTTCAGGACATGAATTCTCCCAAAGGGTGTGTTAACAGGAAATTTTAGGGAACAAAGGCTTTCCCTTGTACCTGAGTCCAGGTCTCTGGACACGAAATAAACCACTGGGTTGGTTGACCGGAGACTGTCAGATAACTGCAGTTCCTTCTTGGTGTAACTGGGTTAACACCACTACCAGTAAAAGCCCTTTCAGTGTAATTGAAACGTATGAAATGGGAATATGAGATGAGAACTGCTTGTGTTCATACTGCAGTCTGTTTGTCTCGCTGTTTGCAAATTAATGTAACATTTCGTGCACGTAATGTTAGCAGCCCATTTACTTTCAGACAGAAAAGTTGCTACTTTACTGGTTTTATGCTAAACAATTGCGTCCTCCTGCTCCGGCTGAGTCCAGACACATCTACTCTATTTTTAAATGACCTGGTCTCTGGACATTCATGAAACGCCGAAGAAATTTACAAGGAAGATGAGCCAACAGCTGTTACTAGTGTTTAGATCTCGCTTGCAAGCTTGTGTTTTGGCAAATTCAAATGGACAAAGTCGCCAAGCAGTCTGTTATTATTTTGATGTTTAGCTTTTCCCGGTTTAGGACAAACTAAATCTCGACGCCTGAAGCTGCCGCTCGCTGCAGAGTCCGGCCCCGCCGTTGCACCGCCGGCAGCCTCAACAGGCGGCCGCTCCCGCCTTCGGGAGAGAGCAGCGGCTCGGCCCGCCCGGCCCCGGCCCATCACCAACGCGGCAGCGCCGCCTTTGTCTCGCCGCCCAGACACCCGGGCTGGGCACCCCGTCCTGGCCCGGCGGAGCTCCGGAGGGAGGAGCGGCAGAACCTCCCGCAGGCCGCGCCGCTGGTCCTTCCCCCGGCCCACCCCGCTCCGCTCCGCTCCGCGCCGCGAGGAGGCCGGCGGGCGGCCCTGACTGGCGGTCGAGGGACGGGCGACAGCCGGGCCGGCCCACAGCGGGCCGTGGGAGCGGCGGCCGCTGCGGCGGGCGGGCGGCGCGGGGCGGGCCATGCGATGCGATGCCGCGGCCCCGTCTCGGCGCAGGCGGCAGCTTTGTGTAGCCAATATGGCTGCGTCCGCCCGCCGATGAAAGGAGGCGCCTGGAGCTGAGCCCGTCTCCCCGCACCCCCTCCCGGCCGTGTGGCTGCGGCGAGCGGCGGAGAGAAGTTATCCTGACTGCCCCGCGGGGGTGCGGGGTGCTCGGAAGCGGCGGCGCTCCCCTCAGCTCCTGCTCCCGGCGGTCCCCTCACGCGGGCAGGCGAGAGGAGAAGTTGTTTCGCCGCCCGGGGGGGCGGAAAAGAGGCGAGCGGGGCGCCAGACAGAGGAGGAAGAGGAGCAGCAGTCCCTGACGGCCGTTCGCCCCCCGCCAGCTGAAGGAGGAGGAGGAGGAGGAGGAGGAAGAGGAAGAGGAAGAGGAAGAGGAGAAGGCAAAGCCGCCCTCGGCCCGGGTCCCGTCCCAGCTCCTCTCCGGACGAAGTTTCGCCGGGGGCCGCTGCGGGGGCGCCGGGTGCCGGAGGAGGGTGGCCAGCGGCGCCCGCTCCGCCTCGGCCCGCGCCTCCCCGGGGACGGAGGTGGCGGAGCGGCGGGGCCGGGAGCGGGCGAAGTTCGACCGGCGGCGGCGGCGGCGGCGGCCCTGCAGCGGCCATGGAGCCGAAGCACAAGGAGCTGCTCGCCCAGTGCCGGCAGAGCCTGGCGCAGGCCATGACCGAGGTGGACAAGGTGGTGGAGCTGCTGGAGGCCGCCGGCGCCCTCGGCCCCCGCGACCTGCGCGACCTGGAGGCGGCGGGCGGCGGGAAGGCCGAGCTGCTCATCGCCCTGCTGCTGAGCAAGGAACGAGACCACTTCCAGGACCTGCGGGTGGCCCTGGAGAAGACGCAGCCCCACCTGCTCTCCATCCTCTACCTGAACGGCGTGGCAGGGACGCCGGCCGCGGCCGAGACGGCCGGTGAGTGGGGCGGGGGGCGCGGGGCGGGAGCGGGAGGAGGGCAACGGCTGCCCCCGCCCACCCCCGCGAGCAGCGCGGGCCCCTCGGGCCCCACGGCCGAAGGTGGGAAGGGAGCGGGCGGGGGTCCTCTTTTTCCGGTGGAGAATAAAACTCTCCCGTGTTTGCTCTTGGGCTCTTGATGCTTGTTTTGGGCTTCCGACCCTTTCTCTTTTTCTGCTGGCGGGAGCGGTGGCACGGGTCCCCGAAAGGTGCCGCGAATGCTGCACCTTGCCCTTTGCAGAGGCCAGCCTAGCCTGGTTCTTGCGGCTGCTGCTATTCGCCGAAGTCGGGTGTCGCCTGGGGATCGGGAAAAGCGAACCCGAAGGGGCTTTTCTCCCTTGAGCACCAACGCCGGTGGTATTCCACAGCCGCTTCTTCACCGGGCAGAACTGAAACTGCCCCGTGCAGCCACTCCGATTCCAGCAGATGTGCCTTTCAGTAGTTCTTGTAGCTCTTTTCCTCCGGACAGCCGTGTGGTTTTTTCCGGCGATGTTGTGGTAACTCTTCTTGGTGGTTAGAACAGGGAAAAGCGTTGATTAGAACAGGTTAGAATATTGATTTAACTGCAAATCCAGACGTGAATATTTTCGGTGTACAACACCTCCTTAAGTTGGGCTTTGAGCCACAGGTCTTTCCTTATTCTCCTCCCTCCAAAAGAAGTGACAGCCTACTTTTATGTGGACAAGCCAAAGCTTTAAAATAATAATAATAGCTGACAGTACATAGGGCCTTGCAAGTGCAGCTTTGTTTCTAAATGACAAATTGGAGTAAATGGTAATTCTATATTATAGGGATGTGTATGTATTCTTATCCAGTGCAACCGAGTTGACTGGTTTAGAAATGTGGGGTCTCTCTTTGGTCGTGACTAGATTCGGGATTTATAGTGTCACTACCTATTTCTGTAAGGAAATGCATTGGGAGGGCTTCCTGATTATTATAAACTATACCATTTCTTTAAGAAAGGAAAGCCATTTCAGAGCTGCTTCTGTCTGAAAAATAGTCCTTGCGTGTGTGGTTGCACTGTGTACTCTGCCCTTCCTTGAATTACGCTGTGGATGGTAAGAGTTCCATAAACACGAGTGCTTGGAGGTCTCAGGTTTTGTTTTATTTCGGTGTTGTGTATGCCCTTTTCTAATGAATATATGGCAGGACCTCACAAGATGAGGAAGAAATGGACTCAACAATAGACCTCAATACTTGAAACATTATGTGGTCTGACATCAATGGGAGATGAGGGCACTCACCGCCTTCCAGAATGGCACCCATGATGGCTTTGAATAGTTAGAATAAAGCTCATTCTTGTCTGCTTGAGAAGATGAATTAATGGTACTGGGCTACCAGCACTCCTTGGGCTTAAAAGCAAAGGTGTAAAACATGAAAGGTCAAAAAGAAAGAAGTATATGTTGGACTTAGTAATAGTCTTACTTTTTAAAATGCAAATTAGAATTGAAGAATGTTTCATAACACTGGGTTCTTGAGGGAAAAGTAGTTTGATTGTCAAAGTGAGCTATATCCTCTCTGACTGACTCTGTTCAGGAGGCTTAACTGAGTTTAACATCTCTGTGGGGAAGGATGTTTCTCTGATGTGATGACTGTTAAAATGTTGTCACTTTCATTTATCAGTGGAAATAAAGAGCTAATTTTGAGAGTGATGGATTTCTTTTCCATGTGATAAGCACATTTAAAAATTAGTTCACAGGAGATTGCTGACACTGAGCTTAATTAATAGCAAACCATAGAAAGGAAATGGACCTGAGCCTTCAAATACTGTTGTATATATTCCACCACCCCCCCTGAAGAGGTGTTAGGGGAATTAGTCATGAGACTGCTTGTGTGTCCACTGAAAGTCTCTGGTCATTCTTGGTCTGTGTGAGTTTATCGTGGATGTGTTTTACAAAGAGTTAACTGTTTGAGGGTGACTGTGATAGAAAGGTTCTGCTTTGAACATGTATTCAGCTATTTTATTGTAATCAGTTTTATTCTAATATATCCCTGTAAGAAGTTTGACCACCCCTCTGCTCTTCTCCTGCCATTTGCGAGTTTTATTCATTTTCACTGGAGATATTGTAGGAAGATGAGTCAAATCGCATCTTGTTTTTTGGCAAGAAGTAAGATGTACATGTGGTAGTGAGAAGTGTTGGATTATGTATTTAAAATACCAAAGTGTAAGAGTCCATGTTATGTAAAATGCCTTTATTCTTAAAAGCAAATGTATATATACATATCTATCTATCTATCTATCTATCTATCTATCTATCTATCTATCTATCTATCTCAAACATCCCTTTGATTAAACCTATAGAGTTGAATAAGTGTTTTGTCTTACCATTACTGTATGTAAAAATTATAGCTTACAGTGGTATATGTAATTTTAGTATTGTTTGGAAGAGGAGGCTAATAAAATGCACATCACCTGCTTGTCGGAGATGAAAATTATTTAAAATCAATAATGTCTTGCAGTGATGTTCGCCGATTTCTTTTTTCCGGTATGATTCTGTTGTGAGGGAAGTGAGAAGGTAATTTAGCAACATAATTTTGTTCAAAGTTTCGGAAATCAGCATACAGACCACTCACTACAGTAGGATGAGTGTTTGTTTATCCATTTTAATGTGTGCAATATTTACCATTGCCTTGTGTTTTCTTCCTTCTCAGTTCAAATATTACCTCCTTTGGTACTTTAAAGGTGATGTGTGAACTCTGATCGGAAGTCATGTTGTTATTTATACCAGCAGTTCTTATGACTAGCTGGGCAGTCATAGAAAGAAAATGATTTGTGGTGCTTTTTTGTCTTCATTTTTGTATCAGTCTCAAGAAATTTAGGGACTTCTTCCCAAACAGGAATTACCCAAAGACTAGTTTTCAGTAAGCATAAACTAATTATCAAAATGAAAACAATAAAATAGATATAATTCTCCATGTAATTTTTTTTTCAGATCAAGATTATGATTTAAATAAGGTAATGTGGAGTCTTAGAAGGTTTCATTCTGTACACACTACAAGATATAGTGTGTGTCTGCATTTTTGTCTGGAAATGGCATCGTGGGGAAACGATGCCATTCTGAGTCTTCCAAACAGCTCTAGATCTGTGTTTATTAACAGCTTCATTCAGAGCGAACCTGCTAATGCTTACACTAAAAATGTTCATTTCATCTTAGTAAACAAACAAATTTCAGCTTCAAGTAATGAACTTTAAAAATGGCACTGTAGAGAGAAGCTTTCTTTGCCAGCTGCCTTCTGATGATTTTTTTTCAGCCGTTATGTGGATGTCTAAGCTGAACATCCAATATTACTGATGGTAATTGCTCTGCATTCATTTCCTAGTGCAAAAGTAAGGAAGAAACCTCATGGAGGTAAGCATGAGAACGCTGTTCATGGAATGATCGTCTCTAAAGGGCTTCTCTGCCATGGAGAGAGGGAAGGGGTGTGTATAGAGCAGGATGTGAATAATCCATTGTTAATGCAGTAGGAGGCAGCTGATGGCAAGGATGGCTTTCGTAATGAAAATCAGGTGGAGTTCTCGAAAGAGGAGAAAGATACATAATGGGAAATGACATGTGCTTGCTCAAGCCCCAAGTTTGTTGGGAGACCTGAGTGACCTTTAATGGGCTCAGGCTGGGGTGGAATTTAAGTGTTTTCAACTTGCCTTGCAGATCAGGTGTTCTGTGAGCTTGGAGTCAGAGGAGAGCACACCAGCCAGCCCGGGCTCAGGGTCTCTCAGCTTTGTGGCATAGGTGGAGTGATGATGATCTTTCTAGAGACTCAGGACTGACGTGTGGAGGAGGTGGCTGAGAGAAGTGAGAGCTAACTTGTTGAACTTCCTCTGCCATGTGGCTGTGAGCTTTTCCTGGTTGCTTTGATACAAAGCCAGTTCAAATAGCTGACATTATCCTCGCTAAAAGTTAGAGTTTGCACGAGGAATTCCTTGCCGCACATAGTAAATATTTAAAAAAGCTTTTTGATTACCAGTAGTGTTGTAGTTGCCACTCTAGTAAAGCGCATCTGGTTTTGGCGTATCATTTTGAACATAAAGGCTGGAGTGTTTGTTGTCCGTGTCTTTGGCATGGTCAGATACGCAGTGATCCATAATTAAAAATGTGCATGTATACTCTTTACTCTTGTGTTCTTAAATTGGTCATTTCATGACTAGAGTTAAGAGTTCGGGTCAGAATGTTTTACCATTACATCTGTCTACTTTATGATCCATTTCTCAATTCCTGTGTAAAACTCCTAAAGAAAACCCTTTGCAGTGCATGGCACGTGTAGCTGATTTCCCCAGCTTGGATGGGATAACTGTGGTAAAATGGTTAATGGAAATTCAATCCTTGCTGCTGCTTTCAGATAAGCAAATGGTTCATGTGTGATGGTGAGTTGTGAATTGACTTCTTTATATGAAGATGAAATACTCCTTTTTTTTTCGCTATACTTGAATGCTACTTGCAGATCTTAAACAGGAACTTAATAACACTTAAAATGTGCAATCGTAGTACTGCTTTCAGACACCGAGCAGAGACCATTCGTAGGTTTGT
Organism: Brachypodius melanocephalos; assembly: GCA_013398615.1. Taxonomy (NCBI): domain Eukaryota; kingdom Metazoa; phylum Chordata; class Aves; order Passeriformes; family Pycnonotidae; genus Brachypodius; species Brachypodius melanocephalos. Next base: position 10,441,272 of record VZSR01003794.1, on the reverse strand, counting down.
GGTTAGCAGAAAATGCCAAACTACGTGTCTTACGCCTTCCTGTTGGATGATCCTCTTCAATATTCTTGCTAAAAGAAACTGTAGAAGGATAGTTGAGTTCTAGTTGCTGTACCATTTTTAGATGTAGGATTACAAAAGTCATGTGAAAAGTTGATTCTTAGATGGATCATGGTATTATTGCCTCTTCTCTCAAAATTGACAAAAATTGTGAATTTCCATGAATGCATGGTTTTTAGTGACATTAATGAGTTGAAAACTTGTGGAGAGGTTTCCATCATTTAGAGGAAACTAAGATGTGCATGCAAACACCATGGCAGATCAGAAATGATGTGCCAGCTTGAACTTTCTTTTTTTTTTTTTTTTTTTTTTTTTTTTTTTTTTTTTTTTTTTTAGAATTTAGGTTCAAAATTATGATTTTTCAACAATTAATCTCACTTTACAGGTTCAGAATGGTGGTAAAACAGAGTTTTGCAGTTGGAAAGGTTTGAAGCAGAGAAGGGAGGAGTTGATCCTGAAGGGCAGAAATGAAGCTGGGAATGCAATACCTGCTCCGGTGCCCTACGAGACAGTGCGGCCCGCAGAAATGAGAATGCAGTTGTACTTTTTTTTCAAAATTAGTGCCTTCAAGTGTATGATGTAAACTGAAGCTAATATAAGAGTGCTGTGACTATATCACAGTAGGTGTGTCTTCCTGATGTATTTTGATAAAAATAGCCTACCGCCCTATACAAAGTAGAAATACAGGAAAGACTGCCACCTCTCCCAGTGGCTTACTGCTGATGGACTTTGTAATTACATCTGTCTATATCCATCTATACCCTGCTCAGTGAGAGGCTGGATTTAAGCTTAATTGTATGATGGAGGATCCAGGCTTACAGCTATATCTTAATTAGAATTCACAATCCTCTTTACATAAAAATATCTGAAAACTCTTTTGGAAAAGAATACTGATTACAGGGCAAATGAAAAGATTTTGATATTTCTTTTTTCATAATCTGTGAGTAACTTAAGTATATATAAATGTATTTCCATGCCATCTGGTTTATTTCTCGCTTCATCTTACTCTTGGCTTCTGTCATCTTGCTTATTACTCTTTGGCTTTTTAATTAAAGGAAAAAGCAGTAGAAATTACTTTTGTGATCACAGTAACGTTTCAAAGGTTATTGAATGCTATGAAAAATAGTGTTGTTCCATGTTTCAAGATTTACGGCTGTTGAACATAGCTCTGTTATGAATGTACTAAATCCCTTTGAGTTGAGTGTATAATATTCTAATTAATGTGATTAATCAAATTTTATTCCATAAAATGGAACGTTTTTCAGAAATATATGGTTCGGTTCTTGAACTACCGTACGGATATTCAACTATCTGTGGTAAACTTGTTCTGTTTAACTCTTATGTTCTGATGGTGTCCTGACTGAAATAGATCTGTTCCTTAAAGTTGTGATTTGGAAGTATTTAATTAAATGTGCAGAAATTAACAATGACAACATTCTGGGAGCTCTCAGGCTGCATTTTGTTGAAAACAGATAGAGAAAATTCTACCTGTTTCACTGAATTGTGTAACAAGAGAAAAAGGAAGAAAATACACACTTGTGTTTCATTTTGATTAATTTAATGTCAAGTGCTACAGTGTAACTTTGGTGTTGGCTTTTTTTTTGGTTGGTTGGTTTCCTTTTTTCTTTCAACTTGTAAAAACTGTGGTTTGGTCCCTAGTGATTTTTTTCAGCTGAAGTGAGTTTCGGTAAGATAGCCTCTTAGGTCTTTAAAAAAAAAAAAAAAAAAAAAAAAAAAGAAAAAAAGGGAAAAAAAAAAAGGAAGTCCTAAAGACCTTCCTCAAACAGCATCACTTGAAAGGTTCAGTTCAGTTTAACAAGGTGCATAAGCATATGCTCCTCTTTAGTAAGAGAACACGTTGTCTCTTGGATTGTGTTCAGATATTACTGCTTGCATGAGTGAAGATGAATAAGTATGACCCTAATGTTGTTAAAGCAGTGCCTGAGTTCCTGATACAATAATTTGCAAACAAAATTTGCTTTCTCATAGTGTCAGTTGCATTCCAGTTTGGCAGCATTTGCAAGTTAAATGCCCTGGCTTGGTGATTCCTTGCTACTGTTGTATGTCCTACAGGGGAATCATCTTCAATGTGAAAGATTCTGGACTGAAACAAAAGCATGAAGATATTTTTCAAACCTCAGGATTCAGTGTTTTTATTTAAAACTTTTGTTAAGCACATGAATCACGGGATAATAATTTTTAAGATCCTTTAAAAATTGGGAAAATGAAGTTGCTTTTTACCCCAGACATAATGCATTTTGAAAATACAGGTAGATTTGTATGCCAGTTGTTGTTACTGTGAATCCCCAAGTACAGGATTGCATGAAGGTCGGCCACAAGGCTGTGTAACTGTTCAGAGTACCTGACTCAAACTCATCTCTGATTACCAGGTCATCTTTAGCTGTACTGCTGGAGCCATACTAAGAGTGAAGAAGAAAGAAATCTGCTCTGATATTTTTATTACTGCATCATGTAAGAACTTCTTATCTTTATGCAATTAAATGTCTGCTATGGTATAGAGGTGTTGTGGTCTTGGCCCAATTTTTTCTTGCTTCCGGTCTGTCTTTATTAGTTTCGCATGCACATTTGGAACTGGTGGTTAAATCAGGAGAGTTGTGTCTTGAGAAGCAGCAGAACTGAGAGAGCACAGTCCTGTGACAGCACCTTGGGATTGAGGTGGTGAGAAGGGCGGTGTGGTGGGATAGATGGTGTTGATGCCGGAGGTGTCTTCAACAGAGGGCAAAGCACGGCTGGCTTGCTTCGTAAGGAGGTATCTCTTGAATTTATGTTTACACTGTATGTACAGGACTGACAAGCCTTACTTTGTGCTGAAGTGTCGTACCTTATTGCGGCTTGAGTGTCTGGCAACAGTGTGTGATTGTTGTCCTTGCTAATTACCCCTCAGCTGTTCCCTCCTTCCCTCATCAGTGTCTTGGTTAACTTGGTTACGTGGTTCTTTAAGAGAAGGTAACACAGTATCTATCCTTTGCAAAGTAAAATTGTTATACCTGTGTTGAAGTTACTTACCTCATCTCAGGATTAGCACTTTAATTTTGTAATAAACTTTATACAAAAAAAGAAATAAAGCAGCGTTGCAGTCGCTTGCCTAGATCTGGGGTCAGCCCGAAGGCTGGTTGCGCAAAGCCAACAGTACTGCTTTAGGAAGGGCTTGTACTGCGGCGCTAAAATTCATCCGTGAGTGAGCTCTTGGAACTGTGTAACTCTACACCCACACATCCTAATTGTCTGCTTAGGTCACAGCCGGCCTTTGATGTCCCACAGACCACGGTGAGGTACTGGGCCAACTGGTTCAGCTGCCGCCTGCTGCTGCCCTGGAACAAGAGCCCTTTGTTGTGCCCGGGCTGCTGCGGGAGCGGAGAGCCGCCGCCCGCCTTGCGCGGCCCTGCGGCCGGCCATCGGCCCTGCCTTCCCACCAGGGGCACAAAGTCCGGGCGGTGTTGGCAGGGTGTTCTCTTTGGGATTGGCTGGAAAGGTGTCTACTCTGTGCACAGTTTCTAATGCCTGAAATATGGCAGTAGTTTCTGGGTGAGTTAGCAGACTTTTCAGTCTGCGTTATTGCAGGAAATCTGCTTATGTTGTAGTTTATACCAGTGATGTTTCTTGTAAAAGCTTACTAGAAGGCGGTTTGGTTTGTTTGGTTAGGTAGTTAGATAGTTGGGGTGGGGTTTTTATTGTTTGTTTCTTGCTTTGGAGAGTTTTGTGGGGTTTTGATTTTTTTTTTTTAAATTTGGTTTTTGTTCTTTTACTGCTTCTCTTCAGCCACTCTTGGACAAAGGTTTCTACTCATTTATAGTTAAAACTAATACTGCAATGTCTTCTCCAGACCTGTGTTGATAAATGTTCTGTTATCGAGAATAAAACTTTATGGAGAAAAGTGTTGATATATACACACTGTCTTATGATTCCAAGTATCTGGAAAACCAAAAATCTGGGTAGTTACAGAGATGCTGCTTCAGAAGAATATTGCCATGCCAGGAAGCACATGAAGTATTTTGAACCTGTATCTAGACTGATTGGCATGCAAGACATGAATTTGTGTCTCATTTATTCAGACACTGCTCTTAGGGTTGTTAGTGCTGATTTATAACTTCTTGCCACTTTAATATAATTTCATTCTGCACCTTGACTAGCAGTGTTCCAGTAATACTTGGTTGTTGAGAATACAGAACTATAATTTCTTTAGCGCCCTCCCCCACCACAGCATTAGCTTATATTTTCAAATCACAGGGACCGAGCTCAATTGTTTGATCATAGTGATAGAATATATGTTGGTACATATACAGTGCTTGGCAAAAGTAACGTGGTTGCTTGCTTGTAATAAGGCTTCCTGTGTGCTGTTTTTGAGCATTTCTTATTCCAACTTTTTGTTTTCAAGCTTGCATTGACTTAAGCTTAAGGCTTCTTTCATGTTATGAGCTTGCTTGCTGATCTCATTCATCCCGAAAGCAATGCTGAAGAGGGCAACAGGTACAATTATAGCTATAACACAGTAGAAATAAGGAAATGGAAGTGTTATGCAGGCAGCACCTGAAACCAGGTGATAATGACTATGGTTATTAAGCCAACCCATCTGTCTTTAATCAGAGACCTGTTTGTGGAACACAGACTTCGTGAGGAAGACAATAACAACATGATAATGACAAAGCTTAGCCAGGTTGGGAGGATTTGGGAGCAGCATATATGAGATACTGTCTGTACAATCAACCTGTAATCTTCAGAGGTGAGAAGGAAGATGAGTTGGAAGAGAGCGGACGCAGAAATGGATTACTGTAAAGTTTCACTGAAAGGTATTGGAAAGTTGAGTGGTTGCATTGGTGTTTAATATCTTTGTGGGTGCTCTGTCGGTATTCCTCTGGCTTTCGGCTTGGTTTTCGAAATGAAATGGTTAAAGGTTGTGAAGAAATTGGAGTACTGCTTCTTTTTTCCTTTTGTAATTCCTTTCTGTTACTCTTATCCTTTCCTGAGGAACTTGATTTTTCATAGCATTGCTCAGTGGTTAGATGAACAGTGACTAGATTTATTTCAGGCGTTCTTTTGTGTAAGTTGGCTGTAAAGTACAGCAAATTGGTGTTTACAAGCAGAAACAAATGGAAATAAATTGCTAATATTCACTTTAAAGAAGGAAAAACATTTTGACAGGTAAAACAAAGTCAAATGTTCAATCCAAATTTTATGTTATAAGGTTCATGCTAAGAATTGTACAGCATTTAGAAGTGAAACACTCTGTGGTCAAAATCAGAGTTTTCTAGTGGTTTAATTGTGCTAGGGTCATAACCTACTTCCCTCTTTCAGTGTTCAACAGCATGGGAAGCTCTTCAGCTGAAGTCTCAGCAACCTGGGCGTCCTGTGTTTGTGTGGAGTGTGATTAAAAGCAAAATTTCGGGGAAGAAAATTCTTCTTTTTTTTCCTTCCAAGACAAGTATTTATGTCTTTGTTGTGTCCATCCCATCACCAACCCAGGATGTATGTCCTATAGCCCTATATGTGCTATTAAGTAATTTCTCCTTGAACCACATTACCTTTTTAGTTTTGTATAGAACCTGGAGCAGTCAGATAGCTTTCCAGGTCTTAGATGGGTTCCCAGGCAGCCAGCTTTTCTAGAGACAAACTAAATGATTTGTAGTAACAGGTTGCCAATAGCTAAAAGGGCATGTCAAAAAAACATAAAAAATTCAAGCATGTCATTGGTCTGCATATGTGTGTCATATAGATTTTGATAGAAAGGAAGGATCCTTCTAAGTGTGATGCTAAAGTCCTGAGTGTGGGAGTCTGAGGTATCGATTTATACCCTCCTTCATTTATAATCACGTACAGAGGACATCATTTTACTGTCAGGTGAGGCTGGAAAATGAAAGCATTGCAAACCTGGCTTTGACATCAGGACTTTCTGCAAGCGACTTGGGCGTAAACAGAGGTCTTGCAGCAGACTGTCCTCAGACGTGGCATTTTCATTTCTGTATCGTCATTCCCACACACTCAATTATTTTTTTTTCCTTGTTTTAAAATCTTTTCCTGCAAATCCCATAGGGGAGTTTGTATTGGCAGTGTATGTAAGGAAGTCTTGAGCTTGCAGCTGCAGAATCCGGTAGAAGTCGCTGTGTTTTGGACCTGCTAAAGCCCATATTTTGGATGAAGTGGGAGGCATAACTTTTGCTGTGGAAGTTAATTTATTGGCACAATGTTGGTTCTCCACAGTACATGTCAGATGGGGCATGGCTGAAAGCATCAATTCTGAAGCTTGCCAGGCTTTCCTATAACACCTGGATTGAAGGCATAAGTGGGGTTGCAGTTCAGAGCTGTTGTTTTTTTAATGACACTGTCATTCATAATTGAATTTATTTTTAAAAAATCCTTCTCGTGAGAAAAGTGAGATGTGTAGTTGATGAAATATTTTCCAGAGTTTTTTGTACCTATATATACAGGCACAGGTTCCTAAACACATGTGTAGCGTACACCACTGTGAGACATTCAGACGGAGGAGATTGTGCTTTTAGTGGATGTATGAAGCCAAAATAATACCAGTTCTCAGTTCCTTAACTGGAGCGGTAATTACTGCAGTATTTCAGTAGTGAGAACAGATTTCCAAAGGAGCAAATTGCAATAAATTAACAAGGTTCAAAGTTTTGGAAACGTGAGTAGCATTTCATCCTGTATATTAGCTTCTTCTTCCACACCAAAAAAAATCGCCAAGGATGAAAATAAGCATTAGATGGTGCACAGCAGTTGTCTTCTGCTGATCCTATGCTGAGGCTCAGCTTCAGAGGAGCTTATGTCTCCTGCAAGTTATAGAAAGATCTTCTGTCTGTTTTGATGGAAAAATAAACAGAATGGGGATCTCTGTCACCTTGACGTGAAGACTGAGATTTGATGTCAGCAGCTTTTTCGGTCTGCGGGAAAATGCGGGAACAGGGATAATGTGCCTCTACAGTTTGCTTCACTTACTTTAGAACTTAGAACTTAATTTATGGGAGATGTACAATTTAGGTGAGAAGTAAATTTGGCTTTTGCTATGTTTCACATTACAGCATTGGTTGTTTGAGCAGAAACAGGAAGACCAGGACAAATGAACATTGGTTCCAGTTGTAGATCAGGTTTCTTCAGGTTTTCAATTTTGTCCCTTTCTCCAGTAATTTAAAGGCACTCTTAAATATCCTTCTCAGAAAATTTTTGCAACATTTCTCTGTAGTATTTCTATTCAGACAATAAGGAGAATTTTATTGGCCCGTCTTTTTAACAACCACAGTACTGCCATATTGGAGCTTCTGTCTTGGTAACAAGGGTGGGTTTTATCATTCCAGTTTTCTTTCTGTGTACTAGTCATGCTGACAGATTGTCTGCTGTTCACAATTAAACACAGAGGCAACAGGACTTTTAAAACCAAAAGTTGTGGTTTGTTCTCTGGGGCTGCTGGGTCATGAATCTTATTCCTCTTAAAACACGCTGTTAGAGCTTTAATGTGGCTTGATTAGACCCATAGAAAACATATACATGCTACATTGCAACTGTAGGCTATTCTATCCAGGATATTTTTTTGCTTTGAGTTTGCTGGAAGTTTTTTAGTAGAAAAAAGTCAATGTACTAACATTAATTTTTGGTTTTCAAATGGGTGTTTTATTGTCTAGATGTTAACATAATTTAGCTTAATACAAACTACATGAAGAAGGTGTCAAGCATTTAAAGATTTATCATGCCTTCAAAGACTGTGATTTGATTTCTGGATTTTTCTTATACTATACCTACTTCTTGTTGTGGATGTGTGAAGGCTGAGCCGTCACAATGAGATCAGTGGTCACAGGGGCAGGAGAGCTCTCGTGCCACAAGGCAGTTCAGAATGCGGTCGAGAACTTCCCTACTTATCCCTCCTGCCCTTATTCGTTGCATTATTTTCACTTCGTGCCATCTGTGCTGAGACCTCCTATTCATAGGGACACAGGAGGTTCCTTCAAGTGCCCTGGAAGTTTGACATAGGGAGCAGACCACTACAGAAAGTGTTAATATTGGTATTACTCCTGGATAGGTGAACATTTCCTTTCACACCACAGCGTTTTCTCCAGACATATTCCTGCTGTAGTATTGCAAATATTCTATTCCCCGTTCTTTTTCATACTCTGTTTCTATGCCTGTGTCACTCACTAAAATGCCGTGGTTTTTGAATAGCCACGAGAGAACAGACTGAGCTACTATGAGTGATTCTGTTTCTCTGAAAGCTTTCTGCTTCCCATTCTTTTTGGGGGAAAATACACAGCAATTTAACAGTTGTTCAGGTTGATTTCTATTCTTTTCACGTTGAATATTGCTGGCTAAAACTTCTGCTTGTCGAAACCCATCTGTTATATTTCTTCTTTATTTTCATTGTTTGTGGGAAGAAAAATACATGTATAGTCTATGGACATAGTGTGTTTTAACAAATTTTAATCTGAAAATTTAAAACCTGTGATAATGCTTTCAGTCATCACTAGATCCATATTCATGCTCTTGTAAATGTAGGCTACAGCACTTGGCATAAGCTACTGTTCATCTTGACCTCAGGTATAGAGGTTGGAATTTCTTTGTAACGGTTCATAGTTTTGGGAAGGTAAGCCTAAATATGATCTTGCTTCTGTGTATCAACAGTGACACTTAATTATTTTTCAAGCTTTGTTTTCAAGAAATGAATCAAGCCACTTCATTGCTCTGTGCCAAGGCTTGCACAGAAAATTGTTGCCATTTGTTCCAAGTGGCATCTGTTTGTTTAACTTACAACACAGAAAAACCACCTTGGCAAATTTAATGAAATACGCAAGCTACCTGTCTTTGTGCTGCCTCTTGTTGCCAGTTAAGACTTCAGTTTTTCACTTAATGAACATACGTCCTCCAAGTACCGTGTTCTATATTTAAAAAAAAAAAAAAAAAAAAAAAAAAAAAAAAAAAAGTATGCAAGTGTTTTCCTTACCTCATTTCTTGAAAAGCAGAAGATACAGACATGATTTCTGGTTTTGAAAATAGAATACTAGATTTCTGGGTGGGAAACAGGGATATTGATGAGGTGATGGGTATTTTGAAAGATTATAATTTGTGTGTTTGGATCCAAGTCCATGACAGGGTGTTTCTGGTCTTATAAAAGCTGGTCTGTTTGCTTTCAGAATACAGCTTTTCTTTCTCTTCTCCAAAAATACAAATCATAAGAGCTCCCCCTCCCCACAGTAATGAAAATTCTTACCTTTTTCGTGCTAAGACAAACAAAAAATTAAAAGCAGGAAAATTACAGAGGTTGGCTTCAGTAGGAAGATAAACAGTGTCAGCCATGAAAGATGATGATGATGAAGACCTAGGAGAGTTCTCTTTCTGCAGTGAGATGTAAGAAGGACACAGAATATGCCTTCATTTCAGAGGGATGAGAATAGAACAGGGGTCAGCAAGTTCCTTAGGGCTCTGATTTCTACTAGTAGGGGGAACATGGAGCATGGTTGTTGCTTTCCGTTGTACTAATGCATCAAGAATAACTTTGCTGGTGCCACTGTGGATTTTCTTATCTTGTTTCTACTAGTTCCAGTAGTTGGGATTTTTTCCCCATCCAGTAGAAGGAGAGGACTTGGTAAGATCCACTGAACTTTTGAAAACACAAAGCAAATTCCAGTGCCTCACTAGATGGGCCAGTAAAACATAATGGTTGTTTAGTGTGTAGTCTTTCTGTTTTAATGTTTATCTCCACTATTTCTTTGAATAATTTTGTGTCTTTTATTCTCTTTAGCTGTCCATTATCACTACTGTTTATTTGCTGAATGTTGCTTTTATTTGTATCTGCTCTTAATTTGTGTAGGTGATAAATGTGCAGTTGTGTTTCTGTGTGTGACAAAGCGTCCCAATTCCCAATCTGCCAACACTTTGTTTATGATGAATCCTGGCCAGAGAAATGCAGGCAGGAATCAGTGAGTGATCATTTAATCTGTGCAAATGCTTCTCCTTTTTGGTTCCAGCTGAGGAACTGGGGAGGTGACATTTTAAAAACACTTATGTTGTGACTAGAATCATCCTGCCTTGAAAACCAGATGATGCTGATTTGCTGTGCCCAAATGTCGAGTGATTAATAGTAGTGGTTAGTATTTGCACTTCTAGGAATGATTACAGGGGTTCAGCCTACAAGTAGCAGGAGGGAGGCAAATTCTGTAACCAGGCAGGGCTTGTTCTGACTTGTTCAAAACAACATACTTCCTTGATAGGGATTTTTAGTGAAGGGTTGTTGCTCATCTCTTCAAAGGGCCATGATAGCTCAGATATTCAGGGTTTAATTTTTCAAAAATGGCTTCTCTTTACAAGTCATAATTGCTGTCTGATGGCATCACCAGAAAGCACTCAAAGTTGTGCTTTAAGATGGGCAAACTTCTTGATGTAGAATGAACAGGTTCCAGATGTTCTTATAATACAAACCGAGCTTGGCTTTGAATTGTAAAGCTTTTCTTGTATGCCTGGGAGGGTGTTTCTGCCCACTGTGTCTTGGATAGTTGCAAATATGGATCAGCTCCTGGATTTTGTCTGTGGAGCTGCTGGCAAGTCACCAGCTTTATTTTTTTCCTATTAGCCTACCTGAAGGTAACAACTTTTTTGTATTGCTTATTATATTATAGGACTCTGATGCTTGGAGTTGTTAATAGTGGAGGGAACTGAGACAGGAGCTCTGTTTGGGTGGGTGAAGAGGGTTCGTGTGGGATTTTATTTGTTTGTTTTCTCAAGTGTTAATGCACATTTTTGCATTGAGACCCTTCCCTCTGTCTAGAGGATGGAGACAAGCATGCTTTATGAAGCTAAAAGATAAATGAACATGACCAACCTCAAACTCTCACCTGTCAGGATATATAACTGGATACATACAGAGAACATGCCAAGAAATAAGGGTGCTCTTGGGATTAAATCTTTCTGGTCATCCCATTGTCCTCGTACTGAAAACAGTAGCATGTGCGTAATCTGACTGTGCTCTTGATCAAAGAAGTCTGGATCTCCGTGAAAGTCTATGAAGTTGTAAATGTTTCCTCTGGCTGGAAACAAGTAGTTCAATGTTGTGCTTTTTTCGGTTTGGATGCTTTTTTCACTTTCAGGATCTCTGCAGTGGCTTAGATTTCTTTTCCCTCACTTATTTTAATTATTTTAATTCTGTACCTTTTTTTTTTTTTTCCCCTAAGTACTGATTTATTAAGTATTTCTGGAAGGATCTCTGCATTTTAAATAAAACAGAATCAGCACAAGCATTTCTAATTAAAAAGCAAATTTAGCCCTGAAGGGAAAAAATGCAGGATTTATTTTCTCATCAGGATAAAGGGTAGCACAGGAAGGGAAAGCAATGATTTAAAGAGTTACATGCTATCAATCCTCTCTTCAGTGGAAGAATTTAAATTTTCTTTGAAGTTTTCCTGTGATGTGATTTGTGAAAGAAAAGAGATGATTATACACTTTTGTACAAATTAATACCCTTTTGGGATTTGTTGCATTGTGGATCCTGAAATGTGGACTACTTTCTAATGGATCCAAACTAATATTCATAGTTGTTTTTGACATATCTTCTAATGTACTTAAAATATAGATTTTTGGGAGATATTATCCAAGCAGAGAGAAGAAGTAGTATTCCCCATGAGGAATTTGTAGTTTACAGATTAGGAAATATGGAACTGTTGAGCTGAGCTCCAGTCATCTGTTTGCTTTTACATACTTCAGTTTACACAATTAGACTTGCTTATAAAATTTCTTTCGACTTTGTATTCTTACCATTAAAATCATGCAGCAGCATAAGAATAGGTGGACGTGGAAAATTTGTGATTGAATGTAACCTACTGGTTTGTAATTTAAATATCTTGAATATTCTTGACTTTTCTAATGGCAACATAGAATAAGACTATCTCTGTAACAGCAGCAGTGCTGTGAGAGGATAAAGAAAAAAGTGGTGAAAATGTTTTGTGGAGAAGAGTTGTAGTATCAGCGATGGCTGTAATTCGTGATGAGAGACTTTAATCTGGTGGTAAACAGTGATCTTTCCCAACCTATGTCTTCACTGTCATTTCCTAAGCAGTTTTTCATATTACTGAGTAGTCGAATTTGGTCTTCATGGTAATGTCTTCCAAATATTTGGTGCTTATGGGTGCAGTAGCACTGTAATTTATCCCACTTCAGACTTTTGGTGGGCTTTGTTTAGGGAGAAACCTTTTCTTATTTTATAGGACTTGCTTTTGACTATAGTTTAGTCAGTGTTTAACTGTATGTCAGTGTTTCATGCTGGAAACTGTGTCTGAGGAAAAAAAATGGAGGCAGTGAATGTTTACCTTTTTTTTCCTTAAACCCACTGCCATACTCCTCATGTTTTTTCTGTCCTCTGCACGCCCTTGACATCGCTATTCTCATAGCTATTGTTGAAATAGAAGCACAATGAAACACTTCATCGTGATGACAGCTGATTTTATTGACACCACCTCCTTTACGAAAATCCTCGATATGTACAGAACCTATTCAAGTAGAAAGATGTAAGGAAAGACGGTATTCTGAAGAGAAGAGGTGTCAAAACCAGCCGTGAAGCCTGACAACAAAGCCTGTGCAAGGCTACCTTTGGAGAAACAGTATTTACTGCCTCTTGTGTTGCTGATGTGGAATCAGTGAAATGTGGATATTTATTTGGTTAAATGAAGAGGTTGCAAACTGTTGCACTCTGCAATGCCCAACCGCCTGGCACATTGATTTAGGGCACGTTTGTGCTGCCGTCAGTAGGTGAACGTGAAGGTTAAAACTGTCCCCACCCAGTCTCCGTGCCTGACGAGTGGTGTTGATGGGGAGGCAGCATCTTCATTTGCTCCTCTGCTCCAAAGTGAACGTGAGAGATGGTGAAGGAGAAACCAGACCTTTCTGACACGCAGGTGACTTCCCAGTCACGACGAGCCTTGACTTGTTTATTGTCTTAGTCACCTCTCTTGGATGAGGCCGCTCTTTCTCCCTTCAACAGCTCCGACTTCTGCTGTCCGATATGCCGTGTTCTACTTCTTCTGTGTTGTAGTTCTGTTTTCTTTGTTTCTTCTCTCCTGTCACTGTCTTGGCGTACTAGGGCATTATATTTGCATTTGGAGTAGCATGCTGGACATCAAGTGCGTTTGCTGAACTTTTAGCCTGTGTTTCTTCCAAAGACCCCCAAGGAAGTTGGCTGCAATCTATATAGCTCCGTGTGTGCTGTCATGTAATGCTAATGCTTCCTGTCAGAGTGTGATTTGAAGCTTTTATCAGTACACTGTCAGTGCATTAAGCTTTAGAACTTTTGCCAGAATTCGTAGGGTAGGGCCAATAACATCTGGCTGCCTCTATTGCAGGCATTGCCCCCTTTCCCCCTCTGTGGCCTCACAGTTGTTCTTACGGTGAATATTTGGGTGCTAAAAATCCTCCCCTTAGTAAAAGCTACCTGCCTGTCACTAGGACCTCAAGTTCCCACCTATTTCTTCCAGGCACACTGCAACTGCTTGCTTGGTAACCAAGACTTGTTGGTTTAGAAGGTTCTAAGTCAGTTGTTAGCCACTAGGTGACTTGCTATGCTGGCAGCAGTTGCAGTTGCTTTCTCCCAAAAGAATAACTGCAAAAAAGCTAAAAGGCCCATCTAGCACGTTGATGTAGGAAAAATCCTCTCTAGACACTCAAATGGGTTTAGTCTCCAAACAGGGTCTTGTCATTAAGACAAGAAGAAGAAGAAGTCACTAGGAATATCTACGTGTAAGCAAGCAAGCTCCTGCCGTGGCTGCCTTCCTGCTCTATCAAGCCACAGCAGAGACTGAGAACATTGTCTCCCCCTTGTCCTGCCATGACCGAGAGAGAAGGAAAAGTAGCAGCACTCGTGTCCTCCAGAGAAGAGGCAAAAAAAGCAGGAATTCAAGCTATAAATACTTCCAGATGAGTTCCTTTTTTCCCCAGCATTCTTGGCTCTTAGCTCCCAGGTAGAGTGAGCATTTGTATGCATGAGCACTCTGGTACTTGGGGGAAGATGGCTTTTTGTTCAGTTTGGTATATGTATTACTTGTGCCTTTAGGAAACTTTAGCAGTGTTTTTCTGTGTATTCCCTGTGTGTGTCAGGGACATGTTTGCTCACACGCAACCTGGCGGTGCCTGTGCCAGTGCACGAGGTTATCAGGCTGTTACTGCCTCGTCACAGCCAAAGGTTACCTCCGGTGAGGGATGAGACGTTCTTCTGGATGGTGCAGCTGTAAACAGAAGAGGCGTGAAGTTCACACCTGGGGATTTCTGCAACAAATTATTTTTCTAAATACTTCATAGGTAATAGACTCCTGTAATAATCACTCAGTACAGCAGTGCAATTAGGGACATACTTAATTGTGTTGTTGGAGTAAGTGTAGGTGCGGTGTCTTTTTTGTATCTGTGTGTTTGTCTTCTGTAAAAGTACAGTTTGTGGACCAAATATATTCTTAATTGATATTGTTACTTTCTCCACCCCTTCTTCTGAGATCATAGTAGTGCTTGGAACTTGCAAAAGTTGTCTGGATAAGCTATTAGCTTTGTGAAAACAGGTATGTTTCTGGAAAGGTCCTGTATAGATGCACACACAGAGAATGATTGCTCCAGTCTCTCTGGGTTTAGAGAGGGGCCTTGGTCACTTTGCCATGGATTTGACATTTCCTTTGTCTGTGGTGCTTGGGGTATGCAAGTAGCATTCACACAGTTCTGATGACCTTCCTGTAATTGCAGATGTCCTGAAAAGGACTTGGGCCTGAAGTCTGTAGGTAACAAGGACTGACATCTCTTACTGAGCAGAGTCTTGTACTTCGTGCCTAAAGAATAAATATAGATGTATTTAATATGGAATTAGTGCTGGCAGTAGGATTTCCTGATCTACAGCGCTAGCAGGGGAAAAAAGCTGTGATTTTGCTTCTACTATCTTAAATGAAGTTGAGTGTTGAGGAATACAATTAACTTGCCAAGGCAACAAGAAAATTTAAATTAAATTATTTAGTTTGGATATGTATTTTCTCTTGCTGTAAACAGAGACAGAAGAAGTTTGGATATAAGCGCTCTTCTGTATGAAAGTGTGTATCCTTTTTTCCATTGTAACAACACAACAAAGTTGAGTTTTAAACCCTTCTGTAAGATACCTTTATGAAATCATCTTGGGACATCTTTTCACCCTTGTTTTTTTTTGATAGTAAGTTGTATTATCTGTGCAATTCACATGAGCTGAAATATGGGACAATTTGTTTCACTGCATTTTTACTAAAACTTGATTTTAAATTCAAATTTTTCCCATCTGTACTAAATACTGAGGTTGAAGAATCCATAGTCAGTTATTCTTTTCTTTGCCTTTTGCACATGAGCTTATAAAAGTAAATATTTCTCTTGTTCAGATGTTGCTGAGAAAACAGGAATTTTACCGGTATTTGCCTAGCGTTGTTTTTAATAGCCGAAGAACCGATGCTGTGCTGACTCACAACTAGGAACCGAATTCAGGGCATCCTTACTGATGTCTCTGGCAGGTTACTCAATTTTTGAATCTAGGTCTTAACATAAATTTTCATAATAAATCATAATTATCACTTAAATCTGACTTTAGGTTCATTTGTACTAAATGTTTCGGAGAAGGGTGCCCCAGTTCTTTTTCGTATGTGGAGTGTTCTTTCCTTAACAACAGTATATTTTTAATCACTTAGAATTCAAGATTGATTTAAACAGTAAAGCATGTATCTATATTTTCCCCAAATGGCATTTTTAATATTAATATCCAAAGGTTTAATTAATAGCTTGTTATAAAAAGGATTTTTTTATTGAAAAGGAAAATAAACTTTTTGACCCTCACCCTTTCTGTAAAACTGTTACAGACGGAGCTACTTGGGAAATATAAAAAGTGATTTTTTTAGCTGCCTAATTATTTTAAAAGCCATTTCAAGTTCATTTAGTTTTTGTGGTGCCCTAAAAACAGATATACAGAATAAATAACAAAACCGTGTTTAAAAGCAGATGGGGAAGAAATGGAAACCTTTTGCCAAGATGACATCTACTTTTATTTGACCTTTACTGCTAACTTTGTACCTTTTCTCTTGGAATTGCTCATATCCTTCAAAGTAGACGACTATGAAACATCTGAAATAAGCGTGACACAGATGGAAGCAAATATGCCATTGAAGGCTTTGTGTGAGATCAGAATTTAGTATCTGAATGTCACACAACTTGCAGGCAGTGACCGTGTCTTGTGGTTTGTGACAAACCTGGCTGCACAGGCTGCCAAGGAAAGAATAGATTCAGAGACAGAGCATGGCAGATCCATGTGGTCCTCAGCTCCTTGGGCAGTTTTGTTGTAATGGCAAAGGGAACATGGAATTCTGGGTCGTTTCCAGTTGTAATCAAACAACTGCTCCCCCCAGGATGTAGGAGTCCTGCCAATGTCAGTTTGGTTTGGTGGAGATGTGGATAAAGCAATGTTTGTTGTGCTGTCCTCTCATCCAGTGCATTGAATTTCCATCAGAAAAATAATTTGCTGACAACGAGTTGAATCAGCTGGCGGTCACTGCACTGCAAAGGGAGGTGGGAGGGAGGGCAGAATTGAATTAACAATGGAAATTTGCAGCTGAGGAACATGGAGGGTTGTTTAACATGGTTCTAAAAGACAGAGAATTAGCAAAAGAAATTTGCATAATCAAAGTCTCCTTCCAGTCTCACTCCTACAACAAGCTAAGTGTTCCTAGTTAGAAAACGTGCTGAATTTAGGAGTCAGCCATACTGCAGATCTAAATGCAGTCCCTAAAGATGGATGACCTACCAAGAGCTGAGCAGCCAAGATCTGAGCTCTCCCCATCTTGTGCGATAAAACACCTCATGCTCCTTGAATAAACCCCTTGTTCTTCACACACTGAAGCAGGTTCAGTATACTTGTCTCTTTGTGCTGAGGCTCTTTGTACCCTGTGCTGAGGGTGTTTAGATGCGAGAGGAACTATTCTGACACAGCTTAGTTCTTATAATGAAGTTTGGAAGAGGAAATAGCCTTCTTTGAGTCAAATTATAGATAAGGAGTCGGGGGAAGAATTAGAGCATTGAAAGCATACGTGTGATGAATTTTGTAAAGGTGAATCCCTATCCCTTCTTTAGCCGCTCCAATCCCCTCGGATACACTATGCTTTAGAGCTATGAGCAGAGCCTGCATATTTGTATTTGTAGGGAGGAGAATGAGAAGTTTCTATGTAGTACTGGCAATTGACAGCTTAATCTGAACATTATCTCTCTTAATCTGGACACTGTATTTTTTCTCACAAGTCTTTTTATAATATCCTAGAAGATACCATACTTGTTCCTTTGCACAACTTTCTTACAGAGGGTGCTTCTTTTGGAGACATTATTTGGAGATTAGCTGACTTGCCTTTTTTTAATTTCTCCTTGAAGAACAGGTGACCTCCAGTGGTGTTTCACAATTCAGAAGGTAGAAAGACAGAAGAGAGAAATGTTCCGTTCTAATTTTGTGTGACTAGTTTAATTCCAACAGTCTTGATTTTGGTATTGCCGATGAGGATATCACTGGTTTAGACACTTGCTGTGAGTTTTTAAGTGGCGTTCCTGTAATCTGATTAATAAAGACAGTAATAACATAAAGAAATTTGACTTGCTCTAGTTGTTGAAAATAGAAGGAAATCAGATCGTCAAGGTTCTCAAGTATATAGCAGTTTTCTAAACCCCTGTGCTCTGCCAAAGCGGTTTAATTCAGCCAGGAACTGATCCAAAGCTTATGTCTGGTTGAGTGGAAGAGAAAGGAAGTCTGCCATGTAAAGACAGGATGGTTATGTATTTTCCCTCTGTATGAATGTGTATCTGCGAAAGATATGTTTGGTTTTTGGTTTGCTTGTGCTTTTTGGGTTTTTTTGTTTGTTTGTTTTGGGTTTTTTGTTGATGTAATTGTTGGGTTTGGAGTTTCCTCTTATTTTCAAGTAGGTGTAGGTGCTACTGTGTTTCTCAGAATCCTGTCATTGCAAGGTGTAATTTTGAACTTTAGGAACATGTCAGCAATTGTTATAAGCAGTAAATTGAAATTGAATGTAGCAAGTTTTACCACTGGAGGATTTCAGTATGCAAAGGGAATACTAGCAGAAAAAATTAAAGTCAACTTGTTGGAAAATTGTGGTGAAATGCATGTGAACTAGATGTGAAGCACTTTCAACATTCATCTAAGAAAGTATGTATAGCTTCTTATCGGGTTTAGTGTTCTGCTCCTTTTTTTTTTTGCGTGTGTGTGCGCAATTTGACAAGACGGACGGTCGGAAAGCATTAAGAATAGGAAATAAAGTGAAAAATTCTTTTGGGGGATAGTGATTTTTCAACAAATTTATTAGAATACTGTGGTTGTGCACCTCACAAATAAACAGGGTGTTCTAGTGCCTTTGATTGTAGAAACTAGCCTGTGTATTTTTCTTTTTTTCCTTTAACCCATATCTGAATTGCTGTTGGGATGATTTTGAGTGTTTTCATTTATGTAGGAGACATTCTAATGAGTGGAGAAATATTTCTTGGAGTATTTGCAGGTACCAATGATGTATTGCTAGTTTGGTCAAGCAAAATATCCCAAGTACAATGCCACTTTAGCCTGTTTTTAATACAAGGATGTGGGTCAGTACAGTACCTAAAGATGAATTTTAATATTGGGACAGCTGTGTAGAGACTTCTGGTTGATGTTTCTGATGCTTACTAATGCAGCTTCTGATGACAAAGGTGGCACTTGTTACAGATAATGAACTTGAAGCCTGTGTAATTTAAAAACAAAATCAAACTGGACAGTGTTCCTAGGTTGTTGTTGTCGGAAGTGATGAATTATGAACGGGTCAGATGATTCCTCCCCTCTTCACAATTGTGGGTTTTCTTGATAGGATGCCACGCATACCGGATCTTCTGTCTACAAATATGAGCTAATGTTTTAAGAACACTGCTTTGGAGAGTCATGTTTCTCCATTCATGAAGTCAGCTTCACAACACCTCTCTGTCCATTCCAGAGAGCAGAATTTCACTCATTTTAGGTCCTGTCTCTGGCTTGTACTGAAGGACAAGAAGACACAGAGCATCGGTGTCTTGAAGATAACTAAAAAGATCAGTTAAGATGATGAGATTTTGAGCCTTTTATTTCTTCACTCTTAAAAGCAAAAGCTGCTAACAATCACTACAAGTTTCTTTAGGTGTGGAACTCCTGTGTAATTTTTTAGAGGAACTGGGAGATTTTTGGCTTAGATTGCTGAGCGTAATTAAGTGTCACTTCCTGGCACAAGATTTTGTTGTGCCTGAGTCCCACGCAGTTGTGATACAATCTCAGTACACATTGTCTGTCATAAAGATGTCCTACTCTGTTTAATATATTGATCTGTTTCTTTCAACTTTCCTTATGATTCTAATCAGTCTAGGTCCAGACTGTGAGAAATACTGCAAGTCATATGAGTTTGGAATATGCAAGGCGCTTAAATGTAACTAATGTGGAAATTGTTTTTCTTTTAATAAGCTTTAATTAAATAGGAATACTGCTTAAATTATTATTATTTGGAAATGTCTGAAGTAGAAGCAAAAATGTGCAGCAGATTTTTTTCTGAAGCCAGGCAGTGTGCCAATGAAACACTCATTGTATGTTTTGTTTAAAAATCTGAACAAAACAAAAAAATTACATCCCCTACAATTTAATAGAATTATTTGTAACCAATATATCTAAAATCATTTTTTCATAGAGATTTGGCAGATTAAACAGTCTACTTCAAGATGCAAATCTTCTTCCTTCTTTTCAATTGTTTTTTTCCTTTTTTAATTGATTTTTCTGTTATTACTTGTGTTAGTAGAATTATTTTATCACATCTTGCCTTTCATTCATCTAACACCATATAGTAGTTAGAGATGTCGTGCTTTTCTCTAGTAAAAACCAGAGGAGATGAACAAAAACTAATTTCTTTCTTATTTTCTAGCCTATCCTTCCTTCAGTCTATTCTGGGCAGTTACTCCTTCTGCTTCTCAGCTTTTATTTCCTAATTTCCAAGAAACTAGAAGAAAGAAATATTGGAATATAGGAAGGAGGGACTATAGAAAAGGGAGCTCCTGAAAGTGTTGAAACTGTCTTAGGGCTTGACTGTTGTGAGCACAGCTCTTGCATCCTGGGGAGTGCTGAAAATAGGCTGGATTTCTAATGGCTTTTGTACATAATCATCCTCTGGCTTTACTATGGTGTTTATCCTGTCTGTGAGGGATGGTGGAACTGTTTAGTTAAAGTTTTGAAGTAGGACCTGTCCTTCTAGTTCTTCTGGAAAATAAAATCGAGCACGCTTCTAAAATAGCTAAAATGAAAGGCCTCACTGTCTGTTGAGCTATTAATACATGAGAAAACTTGTTCTTTATGGGTCCTTGCTTTTAAGACCAGATACTGAAAGTTGCAAACGGATATAAGCAAATTTTATTTGCAAATTAAATGAAATTTTCAAGTCTGAATGAAGTTTGAGAATAAGAATACCAATCAGTTGCACAATGAATTAGGAGTTCATACATGTAAAGACATGAGAAACCAAAACACAATTGCCACTATTGTCACAAGTATCACTCCTGATCTTCCTATTATAGATATGAAACTCGTATTTTTGGTCTGTCTGAAATAACTGAGGTATTTAATATTTTGCTGAACTCCTTTTTGTCGTGTTATCCAAAATGGTTTTCTACCCAGTGCACGCTGCAATGTTAATTTGCAAATTATACTTTGCCTATTAGAGTGTTACGTTTCAGTGATGTGTGTTCTCTCTAGTTTAGTAATTTGAATAATTTTAGTAATCTTAGTAAATTTATTTGGCATCTACAATATCAAGGAAATCAATTGTAGCTTTGTTTGGAGAGAGGTAAAGGGGGAGAAAAAGTAATACTGCTTTTATTTTCCTGGTTCTAGGGTCTACTTACAGTGTGCTGTCCATAATGCCTTCTGACTCTGAAAGCAGCAGTTCTCTGAGCAGCATTGGTGAGTAAAGTATTAACATAAGAACTGGATGAGTGTGTCTTTTGGGGAACTAGGAGAACAAGTTTTTAAGGTTGCCTCTGGGAAGGATAAAGGGATCCTTGTCATAAAATCAAAGAGGTTGAACTATAATATGTAACAATCTGTCTTCACCAGGAACAAGTGTACTTCTGTGCAGTGCAAGCTAAGCCTTTTCATGGCTGGCTGCAGTTGCTGCATGTGAAATCTGTTACCTTTGGATATATTAAATGATGTAACTATGCTTTGTGTTACTTAGTAAAATGATGTAAAAATGGCAGCATTGTGTTGACACAAGTCTGGGCATATGAAAATATGTATAAGCACGTATATATGTGTGTATATATGGGTATGTTGATGTGAGAATTGGTCAGGGTCAGAAGCATGATTGAAGTTATAAGTAAAGTTAGCCAAGGCCATAGCCTTCTAAACCTTTGCCAGTGGCTGCAAGCTTTAGCATTTTTTCCTGTGTTCCGTTAATTGCTTCATTTTCTCTGTTTTCAAAATCGTTGGGAAAGACAAAATACTCAGGGGAAAAAAACCAAATTGGAGATATAAGAAAACCTTATTACAGGTGTTTTGTCCACAAGATGACCTCGGAGCAGCTCTATTAGCAGTCAGTTTTCCTCATCTTTACTTTGACAAATACCTTCTATTGTGAAATCCGTGTAAAAGTCATTTGCCCTGGATAGGGAATGCAGCCTCTTGCATATTTAAAGTTCCAGTGTTGTGTCAGGCATCTGTAGACTTCCCTGACAGCACCAGGCAAGTCAGTTGTCTTTTTAAGGATATGGGTAGACATCTGTTGCAGTCATTCAGTTGAACTTTTAACTCCAGCAAGCAGGAACAAGATTTTAGGCGTGAATGAACTATTTACTGAAAATACTGGAAGCTGTGACGTGTTAGTTTGAGTTTAATCAAGACGACGCTTGTATGCTACTACCTGAAGCAAGGGTAGATTTAATTTGCTGCAAATAAACTGGGGACTGGAAATAGAAAGGAAAAAGTTCCTAAATTTTTAGGACAGCCAGACTCAGAAAGGCACCTTCTAAAGCAGGTAGTTATTCTAAAATGAAATCCAGTAAGTTTGTGGGGTAATTGGATGGGAGCGATGGTTGAGATAGGAGAAATGCAGGTGGTCCGGTCTAGTTCCATGTTCCTCATTTTAAAAAGGAGTGGCACACTTAAATCTTAATTTTGTTTAATTTTTTAAATGCTCCTGCACACAAACTATGTTTTGTTTGTATTTTAAGATCCTGAAGTTCATACTGAATTTGGATCTGTGCACTTGACATAAGAGGCTGTCGTCAGAATTGATTTATGTCTTTGGAGTTTGCAGTGATCAAAGTTATTTTATGAATTGAAAATTAAGTCCTGCTATGAAACAAAAATGGTAAACTAATATTCTCCATAATTTTGTTTTATTCACATTATGAATAAATGTGAGCTTGGTATTTAATATTTAAACGATTAACAGCCAGGGGAATTCTTTGTTTGAAGCTGACATGTTTATTTTACAGTGTGATTATAGACTTGTTATTCATGAGTCTGATTTTTGCTCCAACTGTTTTCTCACCCTCATGTTTTGTTCTACAAAAGACAATATTTTTTGTGATCCGACATTAATAGAAAAATTGTTTAATAACGGACGTATACTAATAGACATCTTTGCTAGTAACTTCTAAGATTATTTTAATACTGACTGATTTATTCAATGACAAACCATCATAACTAAATTTGCTTGCATGCCAGCTCCCCTAAGGCTTCATATGACTCGTTTGAATGGAATCCTAACAAATACTGAGGTGCTGTGGCATTTGAGGAATTTCACTTGCATCTTCCCCCCACTCTGTCCCATCTCACTGAAACAATTTTCACAAGGGTAATTCTGTGC
Source organism: Brachypodius melanocephalos (assembly GCA_013398615.1). Taxonomy (NCBI): domain Eukaryota; kingdom Metazoa; phylum Chordata; class Aves; order Passeriformes; family Pycnonotidae; genus Brachypodius; species Brachypodius melanocephalos. The sequence goes on along the minus strand of VZSR01003794.1, from coordinate 10,418,335 downwards.
AGTAGAGATGGTGAGTTTAACCTATGGAATGAATGCATCAGTGACAAAAGGTAAATGTACCATGGTTTGGAAGCAATGCAAGATTTTGAAAAGTTTCGGTTTGATATTGATAGTTATATGGGCATACACATGTATATAAAGGAGTATTTTTAGTTCCCCGCTCACTTTAGACCTTCCTCACAGGAAAGATAAGGGATGTCTTTTATTATAGCTGTGTTCAAAACACTGGTTTACAATTAATACATTGATTCTCTTTGTTGAGTAACTCAGAAACAGATTGGCACATTTGACTCTTTAGGGGAAATGCAAAAGGTTTTGGGGCCAGTAATTATGCCCAGATAAATCTTCAGATAGTTAAGCTTAGCATCATCTAATTAGGAGAGATAATACCATCTTTCATATGCGGTCTTTAGACTCCATAGTTCATAAATGTAACCAGAGATTCATATGTCCACGTGCTGCTTCTTCCCAGACCTTAATTACCCTAGCTATTGTTGGAGATGGTTTCTGCTGCCAGCATTTTTCGTTGAATGATCATTTTCTGAAATACTTCCAAGTAAGTCAGGAAGTTGTGAAATACAGACACTGCTATACATTTTACAGCTATCCTGGGTTTGAGTTAATTTGGGAAGCGAAGGTATATAACAATGGGCTTATTTTCCAGAAGAAGACTCTGATCTAAGAACTAATCTTAAATAGAACTAAAATTGTTGTTAAAAAATAGTTCTGAGAAAATATGGGCTCAGTCTCAGTCCAATAAATAAAGCACAGTGTTAGGATTTTGAAAGGGAGAGAGAAAGATAAGACAACATCATTTGATCACTATATAAACTCATGATGTACCCGAGTCTTGGGTGTGTTTACGGTTCTGATTCTATCATTGAAAGCCAAGAGTGCAACAGTCGTGAAGAGCAGCAGCACGGATGAACGAATAGTTTTCTAGCGGCCTCTGTAAGGGGAAGAAAAGGATATTCTGGGGTTCTCTCAGTCTTCACTAACGTCAATGTAAGAGCAGAGCAAGGAGTGATGCAATTTGCATAATGTGACTCAGAGATGAGCTTAGGGATAGTCTGTTCTGAGTACTGTGCTGTCATCCAAGCTTTTTTTCTCTTTTCCCTGCCTCTATGAGGCTTGCAGCGCATGAGGGACGCAAGAGCAATGAATTTCCATGCTCATGTACGTGTGATAGCATAAGCAGTTGAGTGGAAGCCGGTTTACCCACCTGTGTAACACCAGCGTAGCAGCCTTGGAGAAGAAACTCTGCCTTTTTATTCATTTGTATCTGTATGTAAATAAAAATGCAGTGACAGCAGGTTCGTCTTGTGTATTTTCCTTATTGTTCAAAATTGATCTAGATGGCAGTATTTTTTTTCCCCTTTTGCTTGCCTCCGTTTCTTTCAATAAAATTCATGCTGTGTATGTAAAACAGGAAGTTTTGATGGTATGGAGAGCAAATATTCGTGCTTTATTTCAAAAAGAGGTACAATATAATCTGCTGTAATGGTGTAATACCACCACTGTCTGTCAGCCCCAGCTTTGTCCCCTCAAAGGAACAAATCCTCATTGAATTGTCATGGTCTTTCTCTGTATTTCCTTTCTCTTCGCTCTTGGCCAATGACAAAGATTTTTGTGCGTAAATAAAAGCATCCTTTTGTGTCTCTGATATCAGAACAATTATTTATGCAGTGCCTGTGGTGCTAAGCACAGAACAACAGTGAATTGGATAGAAACCAGTAACACAGCTATATATGACAGTCCCTGGCTAATCTCCCGCTTGACCGGTCATGATCATGGAGAGGAACAGAACACAGAATCAAGACCTCTTTCTGAAAAATTATTTTTAAAAATGTCAGTTTGTATAGTGCACTTAATAATTTAGCAGTTGACACCATTACAGGATTATGGTTTCTAGAATCGAGCCATTTTTTAAACTATCTTAGTACCATAATGAAGCTTCAGGGTTTTTCTCTAGTGCTTTAAAAATGTTTTTTCCTCCCCTCCTCAACACACAGATGTTGGGATTTTGTTCTGGTTTGGTTTTAGGAAATGTTTTTTAATGCAACACAGCAGTTTGCATGCAGGCGACAGGCTGTGACTCTGAGAAGATCCTCCATAATGGTTTTTATTATGAGTTTTTAACAGGAAGGCATTGCTTACTCTTCCATTCTTTTGAAGTATACTGAGTTCCTAATTAGATGAAAAGACCTTCCATCTTTTCACGTGTATAAATTTCTCCTTTCCACAGCCAGACGTCTTTGCGTTGTTTTGATTACAGCTGTCAATCTTGTAGCCTCTTCGTTCTGCACTGCGTGTTAGCACCTTTCTCTTTTAACAGAATATTACTTTTCCGGCTATTCTATTCTTTGCAAATGGTATCACTTTTTCATCAAAAGTGATTTTATTACTCTTCATATCCCTGCGCTCCCTTTTGCTGGGGGAGCGTACACAGAATCATAGAGTGGTTTGTGTAAAAAAAGCTGATCCTTGCGATTCATTAGCATTTGATCTAGTGGAATAATTTTGAGTTCCTTTCTTTGAAAAGACAGTGAGAGAGCATTGTTTTTCTATTTTTTTGTTGCTTAATTAACAAAAAAAACAAGGCCTAATAAAGGTACATCCTAACAAGTTAATACGTATGTCAGCAACTTATTTGAATAATTTTGCAAACTATTTCTAAAATTTCTCTTTTGGATAGAAAATAATCCCCTCTATATGTTTAAGTTTTTAACTTTCACATCTGTGACCTGTATCTTTGAGTCTGTTCCAATGTGTCCGAGAGACGCGTGAGCAAAACTATAACTTAATTTTAAACGAGCATCACTAAAATTGGGGTTGAATTACTTGTCAACAGTTGTCAGGAAGTGATATACCAGATTCTCTTCTCTTGGGAAGGAGACATCATTGTGCTCTCACAGTTGTTTGAGCGGACAGGAGCCGTCATTGTTCAGCTCTGATATTAGGAAAGCCGAAGAATTAAGAAGTCTCACAAAACACTTTAATGTATGACTGCCCCTTAGAGGAAATTCAACGTGTAGTCCAGTTGCAGTGATTGTAATGTGCTTGTGTTAGCCAGTGGTATTGAAAAATGAAGCCCAGTTTTCGTGATTCATTGGTAAGTGAAAGCCTTAACTTCATATACTAGAGTGAAAAATTGTGATGTGTGAGAGCATAGAATTGCATTAAAAGCAAATGTTATCTGTAGGCCATGGCAGAATGGTATTTCTGTGCTGCTAGAAAAAGGAAGAGGGAAAGAGTCCCTGTGCTGTAGCAGCTTCTTTGCTATCACTGGAATAAGTTGATGTGGGTGAATTTTACTCATTTCTGGGGTTTTGTTTTAACCATGGGCATTGTTCTTTGTTTTAAATAGGTTTTTTAACCTATGACTTCTGTCAGTATGTCAGTTTCTGATGTCTTTGCAATTGTTACTGCTAACTTGCCTTGCCTTTTAAGCTACTTGTAAGTTCCTGAGTAAGCAAGGAACCTACCCATGCAAATTGGACTTGGAACACAGGGCCTTTCCGCTAGCATGGGATCTGACTGGAGGTATTCTGCTTTCAACTCACCGGTGGAAACTTACATTAACTGCTTCATTTTTGAACAGGATTCTGCAGACAGAAATACAGGGTTTTTTAAAAATTACTGTTACTTCTTTAGTGAAGTTGTATAGTTCTTTTGAGGCATTTGCTCACTGCCAAATAATGATCTCTCCATCAGGTACAACTGGTAAAGCATCATCTCCACCACCCGTGATTGACACGAGACAAATGAGCGAGAAGCTGGAGACCATTTTATATCAGCTCCGTCAGGTGACTCGAGAGAGGGATGAGCTGCGCAAGCAACTTGCACTCTCGTCTCCTGGGTCGACCTTCGATGACTGCAGGTAAACAGAAAGGAAATGCAGCGTTTTCATTTGGCCTTCAGTAGTGTTTTCAAGTGTCTTGACACCTGCTTGCCTTCAGGAGCTTGCAATGTAGATATGTTGCTTGTAACCTACTTGCATCCTGGTGAAGTGGCCACATCCGTGTTCCAAAACTACCTGTTGAGTGCCTATTCCCACTTTGTCCAGCAGTTTTTCTGTGGGACCGAGGGGAGAAGGTTTCATCTCTGTGTTGAGAAAAGAAAGCAAACAAGTTGCTTAGGCTTCATGGGCTTTGTTGTGGGAAGAGAAAGAAGACAGTGGATGCAGTATTTGATGTTTTGAAAACAAGAGAGAAGGAAGGGAAATAGCTCTGAATACTTGGCTGGAGAACAGAAATGAAGAGAGGAAAAAATCTCAGCTATTCCTATGCTTTCTGCAAGAAGACAGAGGTTTGGATTTCTGCTGAGTGGAGTAAGTGTTTTTTAGAGGATCAGCTTTCTGCTATACATATGTTGGGGAGCTTGGAGCAGAAATACGTTCAGAATAAGGAATTCTCCTCCACTGAACATGCTTTTAAAGTAATTTAACAGCCAGCAGAGCTTGTCTAGCTCGTTGTAATTCGGTGGCTGACAGGTTATGAGAAAGACAGTACTGCAAATATGAGTTAATTGTAAGTAAGGGTTTTATTGAGTAGGCAGTAGAATTTGTTTATTTTAAAGGGTTAGAGATCTGCTGATGTTTAAATATGTCTTGGTAGACCGAGCACTTTCTGCCTGTACATGTATGGAACCTTGGAAAAAATGGTGTGTCACTGAATCCGAAATGAGAGCAAAGAACGGATTTTCTGGGAGGTGGCATCATCAGGTGTACCTTTTCTGCACTTTAGTGTTTTGTTTTTGTTTTTTGTTACTTCATCATCTTTGTCTGCATGTGGTCAGGTGGTTAATTAAACTTTTTGTCTGTATGAGAATGTTAAGATTTGAACCAGTGAACTGGCATTGAGAGAATCTGGAGATTTTATAAACTCGGCAGCTTCTCATCTTAATGGCCCCTTTCTCCCTTCTGGGATTCTAAAGGCTCCTTTAAGAGCATCATGTTCTATTGAACTGTCTCAAAGCGTTGTGGGGATGGGAAAGAAAAAGATTGTCAAACGTCAACATCTTTTGCTCAGCTTCCAGTTACTGAGTTAAACAGAAGGATTTCTTCTTTGAAGTTACTAGAGCTTAGGCATAGAGGATTTTATAGCTCACAATAATCTTCTGCATGATCCAGGATGCTATTAATAAAGTTCTGATGAGCTGTCCTCTAGACTGCCCTAGTTTTCTCTTTCTCAAAACAATCCTTTGCTCTTAGTGTAGGATTTATATGTTATATAAAACCTGAATGTTTTTACAGCTTCAGGAACGACCCATCAAAATAAACCTTGTATTTGGGCAGTCTCTGGACAGTACATATTAAATGGAGAATGCTGGCTTCCAAACAATCAAATACTTGAAGAGTGGGAAATGAATAATGATTATTAGTTGACATTCTTTTCCTTCAGTGTAAAAGCAGCTACTGCTCCCATCTGCATACCCATTTGTCGTTTTTGAAATCTCACTGGTATTTGTTTTGCTTTTTGAATTCTTTCCTCTTATAAAACTATAGTCTTCATCCTTCCAGGAGTCAAAGCCCAGACATGGAAAATTGTTAATACTGAAGTGTGAAAGCTGGGAGATGATGATGTGGGTGGTGACTTTTACTACCTTGGCTTTATTTTCCTGGCTGTGTGCTGGTGTAGCTATGGCTGTACCAAACACAGGTGGTGCAGAGGCAGACCTGGACACGTCACCTTGGATGCTTCACAACAGCTCACAGCACATTTGCAGTCTGGGCTCTGCTGGCTGAGGAGATTGCAAAACAGAGAGCTGTTTTCCAAAGCAAATGTTGACTAACTCTAGAGCAGCGGCAGAGGAGCCCCAGCAGTGGATTGTGATGTGCTGAATCAGATCAGCATGTGCCATCCTGCTGGACGGGAGTAGGATCGCTCATGCTCTTCCTGTGGATTGATAGTGACTGTGTGTGCGCATTTGTGCTGGAGATTAAGCGAAGATTTGACGAAATAATTCGACATGCTCAAATTGCACTTTATAGACTTAAACCTGCTGTTATTACTCACATAATAGTAATAGTACAAGAGAACCACAACACAAATAAACCCCTTCTTATGAAATTGTTTTTCCTAAGAGACTGCTTTATTTGTAATCTATAACAGTTCTTGCATTTACAATAGTAAATGATAAGTACCTGGGAGATGTTAGGTAGGATTGCCCAAAAAATTGGAAATGGGGTTGGCATTAGCTTTTATGTGAGCATCGGATACATGTAAATGTCAGTCTCGCTGTGGCCTTGTTTTATGGCAAGGGTAATTCCACTGTAGCATGAAGGATTTTTGATGTTCTTATACAAATATCAGAAAAACAGTTGGGCCTGTGACACTAGCATTTTAAATTTTGTTAATGTTTGAACTAGTGCTTGCAAAGTAGTAACTGATACTTCTCCTTTATTGAAATCATGATTTTTTTTTTGTATTTTCTAGGACATTTTAGGATAAACCTATGGTAGTCTTGCTGAAACAAGAGTCAGCCACTACATGCAGTTCAATGGACTGTTGTCTTGCAACAGTTTTGATTTTTGACTTCTGGCCAATATTTCTCCTTATCTTATGCCTGTTTTTCTTGCTGAGACATAAAGCCTTGGAACAGCAGTGTGGAACATATGGCCTTGGATATCCATGTGGTTTTTATTTCATGTAGATGAGCTAGAGCGCAGAATGTTATTTGTGGCACTGTTGGTCCTTCCTCATTGTGTAGGTTGGTTAACTTGTGTACTTACCTACATAGTCTTCATATGTTTATAGGTGGTTTGTTGAGGTTTTTAATGTTGGTTTGTGTTTTGGTTGGTTGGTTTGGGTTGTGGTTTTTTGTTTGGTTTTTGTTTTTTAGAATAATGTCAGTTTTACTTCAGCAATATATGAAACATACATGATGGATGTTAGACTTGTAGAACGAGTTTCACCATAGGTTTCAAACTGGCCTAATAGTTTAATATGAGCATCTGTTAATAGGTCTCAGTAAGCTTAATGCTACAGCTGAGAGTTAAACTGCACTCCAATTAATGCTGTCATTTAAGACTGTGGTGGACAGATGGAATCTGCTTTCAATAATTCCACCCTAAGGTCTAATTTAAATCAATAACTTGGGTTTTAATGATTCTGTCGAGGGTGTGAACATCTCAATTCAAGTTTAACTTATGCTAACTATGTCTGTATTTTAAAAGAATAACCCTTCACTAGTTGCAGTCATGTCCATAATACTGTGTGAGTAACATTCTACTTTTGGTACCCCTCAAGAATGAATTTAAAAATACCTTAAAAGACACCCCTGTAGACATGACTTGAACATTTGGTTACTTTACGTGATTTTGGATTTTAATTGTTAGTAAAGCTTTTTAATCAAGGAAGGGATTGGGTTTTTTTTCCCCAGAAGCACTTCTCTAGAGAAAGGAGAGGAGGAGGAAATACAATTGAAGGCCTCACTATTCAGCAGCTCAGATGGAACTGAGTTGACAAAAAATACTTTATATCATACAACCCCCCCCCCCGCCCCCAGAAAATCTGTGAACCAGATGTGGCTGGCATTTCTTTTTTTAAGTTTTGTTTTTTTGAGTATTATTATTTTTTAAACAACTCCTACCACTGCAGTAGTGCAAAATCATTTTCATTTTGATTCGATTGCCATCTGCATTTCAGTTCCAGAATCCATGTTGCTGGTTTTTTTATGAAGCAAAGACAATTCTGATTGCATTTCAGGCTGTGCTTACAGAGAAGCCACTTTGGGGGAATTTGGGGTTTCAGGGAGGAAGAGTCATCTGTGCAGCAGTGGAGCAAATCTGATATGAGAACAAGCAGAGTTAAATTAGAAAGCAATTGTTTTCTTTTGGAGACATTCGTTTCTCTTTTGGTGGTTTGCTTGCTTTTTTCCTAGTTGCCTGTGGGGTTGTAAGAGACCCAGGAGATGACACAGGGGCAGATGTCAGAAGCTTAATTTTGAAACTAGAAAATTGAATGGAGCAAAATCATCCCATTATCAGATGTTACATCACAATATAAAACTAATACAAGTTCAAGTCAGTGACTTTTTATTGGTGATAGCATATTAATGGGAACTGGTGATATTTAAATTAACCCATATAAATTAATATATCAACATTTATGTGATAGCATTTTTTATTGGATAATAATTTCCCAGGCTTTTTATTCGCTTTAGTACCTGATGTTTGACCTCATATTCTTTTTCCATGCTAGGCCCAGTCCAAAACCAAATCATGATTATGAAAGGCTGAAGATTCAGTGTATGAAGGCCATGTCAGACCTACAGTCTCTGCAGAACCAACACACCAAGACACTGAAAAGGTGTGAAGAAGCAGCAAAAGAGGCAGATTTTTATCAGTAAGTATTAGTAAAGCTGTACAAGGTAAGAGTTTACCAGTCTGTGCTAGATCGAGTATATTGAAACATGGTAATCAAGTAATTTTTTAATGCTGTTTTGCCACCTAAATTGCAAGGTCAATGCTTACATCAGGTAAAACATTTCTGGCACATTTGAAATGGTCAACTATGGACTTTTAGGAATTTCTAAAAGTGAAACAGGCAGTCCATATCCCAATGTCTTCATGGGATCAAAAAAAGAAAGCCTAATTACTGATTTGAAGTAGCAATCTAACAGTTCTACTGTCAGGCTAGAGAGCAGAATATAATCCAAGAGAATGGAATTTCTTACTCTCTTTTAATAGATTGCGATAGCTCTTGTGACCATCTGTGGAAATTTTAACACAGGTTTAATTCAACTGTTATTTTCTCCTGTAAGAGCAGTTAAAACCCTGTGTTCTTTCTAAAAAAAAAAGCTTGCCTTCTAAAGAATTTATCATTTCCACTGAAATCTGAATGACAGCAGATTAATAACATACATGTAAAAATTACATAGGCTTAATTGTGGGAATATAATTTGTGAAAATGCTTTTTTTTTAACGGTTCTAATTTTAAGGAAACTTTTTAAATTATTTGGTCATTCTGTGCAGGAATGTTGGTATTTCAGTTGGTATTTCAGAATACACAGTTGGTATTTCACTTCATAAGGAAAAAATACAGCCTATCTTAGAATCTTTTTTACATATGAATACATACTTCGATATTTACCAGCACGTATGAGCATTTAAAGAGAACCGTTGTGTCTCAACAATAGAAATATTTGTCAGTATCTAAAAGTTACGTTTTTCATCTGCAGTAGTAAAATATTCAGTTGACTTATCTGCTCTTTTTCAACATTGTTTTAGTCTAATTTTAGGCTTGTAGCTTGAATTTTAATCTCAGTGAAAGTCTCCTCATGTGGCTCTCACTTGTTTAAGTGAGAGTGCATTTCTTTCAAAAATTATAGCTGGCATAATGAACTTTGGAGTAAATTGTTATCTAGAGTGTAGTTGAAGCACACATAGTCTGGTTTTGTTGCTTGTGGAGTTTTTTCATAGTTTGGTGGCATTTTCTTGTTTCTAAAACAGTAGCACACAAGGAAGTTTTTGTCATTTTCATCTGTGTTTTGTTTAGCTGCTGCTCAGCTGAGGAGTACAAGAGAAAGTGGAAATGATTTGTGGGATAATTCCTATTATCTCAAGAATCATCATGTTATTCTATTTGTGTTTGTGTGTGTGTCAGCTTTTAATGGCTGTGAAATGGTGTAAATCCATCATCTCTTCTGATGAGGTTTAAGAGGGCTGTACATCTGTGTATTTTCATACTTAACTTCCCTGTTTGTTTCTGGGTTTGGGTTTTTTTTCCTAGTGGTTGGAGTACACGAATATGCAGAATTGAGTTAGTTTAGCCTGCTTTCTTGATAGGAAACTCGTGCTTGAAATGAATTACACCAGCACTTTGTCCTTGCAAGTTGGGCTCTAAGAACAGGTTTTGTTTGCCGTGACAGCACGTTGCACAGTCGGCTGCTGAGCGACCAGTCCCAGCTGAAGGAGGACATGGATACCCTGAAGAGGAAAAACACGCAGCTGGTGAGGGAGCACAACCACCTGCAGCAGTCCTGCGAGGAGATGAAGAGGCTTCACGATGAGGACCAGAAGGAGATAACAGACCTGCGCAGCCAGCAGCAGCAGGTGAGCCACGGCCTGGAGTGGGTGTGCTGGGAGAGATCCTTCCTTCTTCCTTCCACAGGGAAATCTGAATGGGCAGCGCTGCTGCCTTTAGCATTGCTGGTTCCCAGACATCCTCCTTATCTCGTACAGTATTAGGCGAAACAGTGACAGCTTGATTACTGATTGATTTTCTTTGTCTAGCTGGAAAAAAAGGATTAGGAGTATTTAAATGCAGAGATGAAAAAGTGTACGTAAAGATGGTATTTACGTGATCTATTTTTTAAATGGGTAGAAAGGCATCAGAAGTCTAACAAATTCTTTACTTTAATCACTTTAAAGTGATTAAAAAGATTACTGTTTTTCGAGGGTATTTCATGGGACAGGGCTTACTTTAAACTTGCATGCTATATTTGTTGTTGTTTTTTTGGGGAAGAATTGCAAAAGGTTGATTAATGTTTTTGACCTTGAAACAAAAAGACAAAATTTTCAGCACTGGAAGAGCTGGACATTTCAGAACTTTGTATCATGGGCTGTCTCCAGGCCCGTGTTGTTCACATATTCTGAAAATTTAAAAAAGAGTAATGCTAAGGAGCAACTAGTTATGTCAGGTCCACTGTTCATCTATGAAAAGGTCTGTTCATTTAGCTAGAATTGTTACAGTAACTTATGGAATGGTTAAACAGAATATCTGGGTTCGCTGTGTGTAGGCTGATTCACAGGGCAGACTTGCAAGTCAAACATTAGGCTTCAGAAGCAAAATCTATGCAAGCCAAAATAATTATTTGCTAGGGTAGGAGGGGCAAAGGTCAAAGCAAGCTGGATGTGCTGAATGGTACTTTAGGAGGTGCTTGAAGGTAGTGCAAAGAGGAGTGAAGATTTGTTCTTCCTTTTTATCCATTTTTCTAATACTGTCTTGTGAGTTCTGCTGTGAAACTGTTTAGTGGCTTGGTTCAGAAGACAGCAGAAATGGTTTGCTGTGTCAGCCTGGGCAAATAGCTTAATTAGTCTGTGCTCAGTTTCCCAGTCGGCAAAGCAGGGATGCAAAACCTCTGAGAGAAGGCTACTCTATTTTGCCATTTTGTCCTGAAGTTTGGAATTATCCGGAAGCACAGAAGGAGGCTGAAGCATCGTTTTCAGGATGGATTTAAAGAGATCCAGTCTCATGTCAACATCACGATTAAACTTTTAAAGAAAATGATGTATGTGAGTCTTAGTGGGAAAATCGTGTAATCAGCTTGTCAGAGTGATTCATGATGTTTTGAAGGGGTGCCAAAAATCTTATCTTGTCCCTGTAATTTCTTGTATGAATTAGTCTTACTCTGTGTTGATCCCTCTGACGTGTTGTTTCCTTGTCAGGCCATAGCAAAATACATCTTGGTGGCCTCAGAGAGCAAAAGCTTTTGATCGAATTACTCTTTGTGTGGGATTGTCATGGATTTGCTGTGTAGCAGCTGACCAGCTTAAGTTTCTGCTGCTCACATATGGAGTTTCATGTTGCCATGGCTGTGTTCCTTGGGCCAGCTGGGACTATTTACTTTCTTTCATTGGGGTTTTGAATGGGAGACGTTTATTGCACTGGTGCGTCCATCTTCCTCTGGCAAATCTGTGTTAGCAAGTTTATGCTGAATTTAATCCAATTTCTTGTGTATTAGTCCTTCTTTTCTTTAATTATTTTGTGTGTTTTCAACATAAATATATTCCATATATGCTTTAGATTGTGAGAGTTGGTTTGTTTCTTTTTGAATTCCTAAATAATTTGTTCTCAAACGTGTTCTTAAACTCATTTGGGAAGTAGTCTTCAGGAAAATGGCTTTCTTGAGTGGATTTAGTTCTATGCATTTACATTTTACGTATGCCTACAGTTTACCACGTGTTTAGCTGATCTGAAATTGTTCACTGAAGCATGCTGGCTAATCATGTGTCCAGCTCTGTGCAAGTTGTGCTGCTGGATCCATGGGGGGTTGGGATGTGTATGGAAATAGCCCAAGTGCAGTCTTGTTCCAGGGCCACTTTTATATATCCTGGTTAGTTAAAGGAGACCAGTGTCAGGCTGCAGAACTTTTGTCTCTGTTCCGTTCTCTTTGCTGTGTAACCAAGTGGTTCATTAACAATGACAGTTGTTGCCTTTACCTCTGGGCAATGAGGAGTGAGCAGCCCCTTGCCCTCCCTTTCCCTTCTGGTCTGCAGCCACCCAGGTTCCTCCACATTCAGGAACTGGTCCTTACCAGAATAAAAGACCCAAAAGATGAGGACCCAATTTGTGCAGGACAGCTGCTGCATGTTGGGTTTCAAAGTTTTACAGAGCTCATGTTTTCTTCTGTTTTCCTTCTAGTTTTTAATACTTTTTATTTTCAGATAGTTAGGGACATACTTCTGTAGGCTAATGTTAGTATTATATAATTCCTGGCACCTCTCTATGTAGAGCATTCCTGTTTCTTCCCACTGCTCCATCAGGGCCAGATTTCAATTTAAAGACAAAACCAGAAAAAAAAGGAGCATAGAATTAAAAAAAAAAAAAAAAAAAAGGCTTTAGGCTTTATTTCAGGCATATTTTTTGCCTTTTGTGAACAAGGACTAGATCTGCTGACACTCATTAGGGCTTTCTTACGTTGTTGCTGGTCATGTATCATCAGTGTTGCAATTTACAGCAAGATTCTTATGTTGATGTAAATTAATTTAAAAGTAAGATTCAGGTCAGGTTTTATTCATATTTAAATGGGTTTTTCTCTTCCTGTTCATCTTTTATGTATGCTTTTTGAAACACAAACCTCTGTGGGAAGTTCTCAGATTAAATACTGTATGAATATTAAAGTAATATGCCTGAGTGTATAACATATTTTGGGTAGATTTTATTCTCATTAAGTTTTAAATTATTTAATTCTTTTAGAGGATACAGGCAACCTATCATGAATGCCACCTCGTGGGCATCTCCTAAATTACCACTATCATCTTGGTCATCAAGTAGTGATTACCTCTTGTTAAAACTACAATTACTTCAGAAACAACACGAGTTTAATAGTTGTTCATAACAATTGCCATGAGAGAGAAATTTTCATACACTTGTGCCCTTGTGATAAAGCAGACTTTTAACTCAAAAGAAAACAGGTGTAATGCTTAGAGTAACATTGGCACTTATAAGGGATTGTCTTTCCTTAGTCATTAAAAAGAATGATTATTAAAATTGGTTAATGCATTTTTGTTCCAATTTTGTTTCTTTTCTATGTATTTTAAATCAAATTTCTTGAACTGATTAACAGTAAAGGTTATTGAGAGAGTCCCTGGCATTTTTTTAAGGTTATGAAGCAGAACGGATCATCAGAGATACTAAATAAACTTTACGATACAGCAATGGACAAGCTGGAGGGTGTGAAGAAGGACTACGATGCCCTGAGGAAACGGTACAATGAGAAGATCGCCAGCCACAACACTGATCTGAGCCGCCTGGAACAGGCTGAGGAGGAGAACAGACGGCTGCAGAAACAGATCGACATGCTAATGAAGCAAAGGGACACAGCTATTCATTTCCAGCAGCAGTATTCATCTTCTCTTAGGAGGTATAACAAAGTTTTGGTACCTTTGATTTATCACTTCTAATGTAGCATCTTATTTCCATTGTGCTAGAATCACAAATACCTTTCTGATCTTTTTTTCTAAAATTTTCCTCTAGTGTATGTAATCTTGCTGTGATGACTATGCATGTCTATTTATATAAAATTTTCTGTAAGGTTCTAGAATGTGTGATGGAGTGCTGATTTGGAGAAATGGTGCATTTTCTTAAGAAAAGCGTTTCCCATTTACAATTTTGGAATCGTAACCATTGTTTAGTTTGTGTGAGAAAGGGATACTCTGCTTTTCAACCTACAGTTATTTTAGTTGTAGATACAGGAGTCAAATATAACCAGAATTTTGTTAAACCTCAGACTTTGTTCCAATCAAACTCTTTAACTCATGGCAAGCCTGTATATATATCTCCTTATTTAAATACTAAAAGCAAATCAATAACAGAATATAATTTCTAAATGTGTTTTGCAAATGAAGATTATCTCAAGCCTAAGTTGAGCACTAAGTTAAGTACTTTTCATGGTATTAGAATTGCAGACTGTGGGGGACTGTGAGGCAGGGCTTTGGGCTGGAGCAGAGTTCTCTGGCTGCAGGTGTGGGAGTCTTGCTTCACTGAAAAGATGCTACTACGAGCAGTGCACATGTTAAAAGAAAAGGGCATAGACATGCGTAGCACACTTACCCCCCTCTCTGCTCCTTGATACCAAGCCTATGCAGTTAACCATTTGGGGTAGGAAGGACATTAGCACACACCAGGACTGCAAAGAGCATTCATGGGTGAGCTAACAATGTTTTCGTTGACTGTTAGGGGTGATGCACAACTCACACAAGACCAAAGCCAAAAAATGATTTTCTCCACGTTTGTAAACGGTTCCTTATAATTGTTATAGTTCAGTCCTTAAAATTCCTTAAGGTTCACTAATATTCCTAAAGCAGTTACTTCGCAGTACAGAGAATACATTTTCTAACAAGTCCTCTGTTGCTATGTTTCACCAATAGATACATTTGGTTACCCACCCAAAACCTTAATGTTTGAAAATGAGTAACAAGTGTCTCACTAGCATTTTTTCCACTTGTTTTTAGGTTTGAATCAGTACAACAGGAACTAAGCAACGCCACAGCACAAAATAAAGAGTTGCAAAGAGAGATGGAGCGATTACAGTCAGAGGTGACAAGGTTCAAAACAATGCAGCTGAAAGCAGGCAAGGATGCAGAGAAATACAAGGAAGAAAGGGATTCGGTTTTCAATGAGTACCGCCTTATAATGAGTGAGAGAGATCAAGTAATCAAAGAGGTAGATAAGCTTCAAACAGAGCTGGAGCTGGCAGAGTCCAAGCTGAAGAACACTTCTTCTGAGAAGCGGGTGGCCAGTGAAGAGATGGAAGCTTTAAGACAGGTACTAAGCTATCATTGTAGTGGGGAAGGGAAATGAGTATATGGTGTTGATGCTGGAATCAGGAATGTATGGCTGTCATTCTGCTTTATAGAACATTGTAGTTTTATCTTCCACATTCTGCAGCACATTGGTATCTTAATGGCATATAACTTTAATGTTCCTTTAAAACTTATGGAGAAGCTGGAAGATGCTTATGTATCTGGGTTGTCTAAATTATTTCGGTCCCATAAAATTGAAGCAGTTGTTAAAAAATATTTGTAATATATCCTTACCCTTTGTCGTATTTAACAACCTTTTTTTTTTTTTTAAAGGATCAAATCCGTCTGGTTAATAACCTTTTCTCATTTAGGTTCCTCAAAGCTATCAGTGCTCCCAGAATCTTGCTTACTTTTGACAAACCACTGTGCTCATGTGATGGTGTGATATTTTTAATGCTACATTTAATATCCTTTGCTAGTACTTACTTGTATGTAATGTGATCTGCCCCCATTTCTCAGAACATTAGTGGTAAGCTCTCTAGGCTTTTAAGGTGCCATGACGCGTATTCCGTTGGAAAGATGAACTGTTTCCTTCTGAACTTAACCTACTGCAAACAATGGATCTTGTTTTAGGAACTAAACTCTGCTCTAGTGGAAAGAGATCGAGCGATTTGTGAGAGGAATGAGTTACTGGAAAAATACTGTCATGAAATGAAGGACAAAGCTGAGGCCCAGAAGGAGCTCGATCAAGCTTGCAAGGATATAGAGACAGTGAAGGAAGAAAGAGATGTTGCCAGGAAAGAGAGAACAGAAGCTATCATCCAGAGAGACCATCTGCTAAGGGAATATTATCAAGCCCGTCAGGTATTGCCAGTCTTTACTGATGCCTTTTTCTTTCTTAGCTTAGTTAGGTCAGTAACTTACAAGAGATTAACATCTGGGCACATTGAGAGTCTTCCCTCTTTTCCTCAAGTCACTCTAAAATACACACACGTGCATGTGTGTTCTCCAAGACATACTGACAGAAATTCTTGTTTGGAAGAAACGCAGTGGTGCTTTATATTAAGATTCTGTTTGTAAATATAAATAGAAAAAGTTTACATTTTAACCAAATTGTAAATCAGTAAATCTAGATTCATTAGTTTAATTTATATTCTCGAAATTAACCGCACGTAGTTGTTTGCAAGCCCACAGCTTCTGGTGGGCTGTACTGTTGTAGTTGGCTTTTGTTACTGTGCTGCAAGCTTGGAGTTTTCTTTGTGTATTTGTCTTGCTGTTGTCACCATCTCTTTTGTTCCAAATAGGGAATTTTGCAGGGGCAAGTTATCTTAAGAATAAAATAATTCTTATCTAAACCAAGAAGCATTAAATAAAAAAAGTCTATATCAATTCCATTTCTCTTCAATTTGGTTGCTTTGGAATTAAGGTACCTGTATGAATCCCAAGTCTTGAGATTGTTGTCTCAGGGTAAATAACAGGAAATTAATGCAGGAATATGTGATAATGCAGGAAATATGTGTTGTCTATATATACACTATATGCAGTTGTATATAGTTATGTATCTGATAGCTAAGTATACTTGAAGGTTTTTTCTGTCTGCTAAGCAGAACAAGATTGAAGCACAGAATGTCATCTCTGAAATATGAAACATTCGCTGATGTTATTTTGAAGTGAGGATTCTTATTCACGTAGTTGTACAAGTTTGTGTGCTACTGGGTGAAATGCATTGCAGCAGGTTTCATCTTTCTTCCCATCTTCCACCAAAGCTGCCCCTAAAACAAATGAATATTTTTCATGGAATTATAAGAATTGAATACATCAGGCAACATACAGATAGTCAAAGCTGTTTGTGCATATGTACCTAAAAGTTGTGCCTAAAATACTTATCTGTGTTTCTTAATTCCTAGATACAAGATTCTGCTACCCTAGACATAGAAAGAGCAAACAAAGAAATTGAAATGCTTCGGAAGCAATATGAGGCAATGTCACAAGAACTAAAGGAAGCTGTCCAGGAAGCAGAAGTAGCCAAGTGTAGGAGGGATTGGGCCTTTCAAGAGCGGGATAAGATTGTTGCAGAAAGAGAAAGCATACGGTAAACAATGTCTAGATGATACCTGAGTGATCTCTGTAACACCTGGTGTGCAGTTGATGCAACTCTAGGATGGCTGGATTTTGCCAGCACTTCTTTTGCGTTAGCTATCACGTGGTGATTTTTTTTTTAAATGTTGAGGACACCTTACAATATCTTTGTTGTTTTCTGTGCTTCCATAAGCAAAATGTCTCTAGTAAATACCCTTAAGTCTAACAGCACTGCTGTGTAGGAACAGCCAATCGTGCAATCTTTTAGACATGCTGTACTAATAATCCTGCTCTAACTTTTGTCCTGCACGTAAGTCTTTGCCTGTAGGGACGTACACAAAAAGTATTCAACGTGTTTGCTACTAAATATATCTAAGAAACTAAGAAAAATACTTAAAAAAGGGTTTTTTTTCTGCTAGTTTAAAGAAGATAAGTAGAAATAAGCTTCTGGAAGGGATGAAGAATTAAGACCTAGCATATGTCATTTTTTTGATCCTTATCCTTCTTTATTTTGCAGATAGAAAACTTTTGAAGCTGCTCTTTGAAATTTTACATTAACTATACAGTGTAGTAAAACCAGTTTACTTTAATAGGTTTTTAAGTAACTAGATTGAAACTTTTTTCTTTTGAAGAACTTTGTGTGACAACTTAAGGCGGGAGAGAGACCGAGCTGTGAGTGATTTGGCTGAAGCTCTTCGCAATCTGGACGACATGAGAAAGCAGAAAAATGATGCTGTTCGTGAACTGAAGGAACTAAAGTATGTTAGAGAAATGACCAAACTGCATGAAAGTTTGTGATGAAAACTTATTTTTGTTTGTTAGCTGTGTTCTTAAGTGAACCATATGTTGTTACAGCTGTAGGCAGCAGGCATTCATGTTATTGTGTGTGGAAGCATTGCCTGTATTTTTAGTTATCATGGAAATTATTATGCTGGACAGAGTCAGTTTTATCTTATTAATGAGACTCATAGTGTAAGCTTTGTGCTGTGGAGATACACTTAAGCAATATTGGGATCCTTACACTGAAATTGTATTAACTACAGCTCAGTTCCTCCCAACTGTTTACTCACTGGTTTGTGGGAGAGGTTTTGCCATCGATATTTTCCATGCCCTACATTACTGATAGAGCTCATCTGAGGGTAAATTAAATGTGTTTTGGAAGATGTGAGAAACCTAGTTGTGCACTTAGTCATGTAAAAATATTGCAAAAAATGTAAGACTATGTTAAGGCAACATATAGAAATGGAAAGTCAATTTGACTTTGGAAAGACAGAAGCCGAAGGAAATTTTTGACACAGCTTGGATTTATTTAGAAAACAAATATAATATCTATCACAATTGTAACATTATTTTCCAGTTTATTTTAAAGGATGTTGTCTGTGTCTACAAGTAATAATTTCCTTTGCCTAGGGAAAAGATGGAAAATCAATTGGAAAAGGAGGCCAGATTTCGTCAGTTGATGGCCCATAGTTCCCATGACTCAGCCATAGATACAGATTCTCTAGAATGGGAAACAGAGGTGGTAGAATTTGAAAAAGACAGAGTAAGTAAAACACATTGCATTTTCTTGTGTACTGGATAGCTCTGAAGCCAAATATAGTCTTTAAATACTAATAAGATTAAAAATATGATTTTGGTCTTTTTAGTTCTCTATTGTTTGCAAGGAACTGTGTAGGTGCACATGGAGGCACCAAATGCAGTTACAGCTACATGAAAGTATTTTTGCTTAAACTTCGCCTGTCTGATTAAACTTGTGTTATGTGTGATCGCTCAGCTCAAAACCAAGATAAATAATAGTCGCTTTTCAACTCTGATGCTGTGTAATGATGCTACTTGATCCTTATTTTATGTAAGCTTTATGTTCTTCCCTATGAATTTTTTGTCTTGCATAGGACATTTAGAAGAATCATAAGGATTTTAATATATTTTTGTCCTCTTTAGCTCGGTTTATTTTATGGTAAATCTTGATTTTTTTGCATGCTTTATCTTCAGCTTGTGTCAGGCATCTTTTGTACTCCCTGAAGATGCTATGCTCTTCTGATTTTGAGGGCATAACTTGAACCATACTTACACATCTGCTTTAGACTCTAGTTATTTTTTTCATGTTAGATTTTAAATTTCAGGCATCATCACCCTTCAGTATGCTGAGATGGTTGGTCCAGTAGACAGCTTCAAGTAGAGTTCTCTAAATTTTAGAAGTGTATTATTGAACAGTGAAAACTGCAATAATAAATCTGTTTATGATCAGTTGATACCAATTTACTCTTTTTTGGATCAGCTTTTTCTTTAAAGTGAACTTATCATTTACCAAAGCAAGCACTACATTAAAATTTTCCTGTTATATTCAGTGAATGATCTCTTAAAGATTTTTGTCACTTTTCACATCAAGAATGATCTGGTTTGGGTCAGGCTTGGTAGAATATCACCTCTAAATCTGTATTTAAAAATGGTGCCCCATAATGTTAGAGGTGTCTTTCCTGTTTACTTCTGGTTTCTAGTCATACCACAGCACAGGTCTGTCTGAGTTCACCACTAAGACACAATGCTGTTTCCTTACCTTGGCAATTGTTTTTTTCCCCCATTCTTGGGAAACATGTCCTTGTTTTGTCATTGCTCAACCAACACTGTACCTTAAAACAGGTTATATGAGTCTGAATGGGCTTTTTCGCATGCTCAGCTGCTTTTCTGTTCCGCTTTGGTGAAGTTCCCCATTTGTATTATTTAAGCCTTAATCTGAGAGAGAAGGATCATTCTAATGCTAGAAGACTTATGGAAATGGGAGTTTATATATTTACATACAAAAGCCCCCAATTTACCTGATGCAGGAACCCTGTAAATATAAGTACATAACGCAAACATGCCGTAATGCCTCTTGGTAACAGACCCTGTTTGCCAGTGCAGTGAAATCACTTGTTATTAATATTTACTAGGATGATATGGACTTGAAAGCACTTGGTTTTGACGTGGCAGAAGGTGTGAATGAGCCATACCTCCCTGGAGACTGTGGGATCTTCGTTACCAGAGTAGACAAAGGAAGTATTGCTGATGGTCGGCTAAGGTAGGGTTTGACTTTGGAAGATACCTGTTGGTTTTTAGATCATAATAAACTAAATATGAGCATATCGGAAATGGGCTTCATTAGTTTCACTTTTTGAAGTTCTTTTTTCTTTATCATTTGCCATGTGTATATTATTAACATTGGTTGGGAAATCGTACTGAGAAGACCGATGCCTAAAAGCATTACAGAAATTAAACACTGTTTGACTCAGCACTTAAAACTCAAAAGAATTTGAAGTCTTCTTCTGTTGTACTGTGCCATGTTTACTCCATTATTATCTCCTCTAACCTAGATCTATTTATTTAAATTTTGGGGTAAGTTGTTGAGAGAGGGCAAGAGAAAAGGAGAGTAGAGCAAGGGATCGCTTGGAACCATCGGCTGTTTCTGGTATTGATAGAAGCTTTTTAGTAACTCATTACAAAGCATTGCTTTTAAACAAAAAGTAGTCAGTAGTGATATGAGGATATACTTTTCCTGGTGAAATGCAGACTAGCAGTTCTAGTTTTCATTTAGCTCCTGTTTAATCATTTTTCAGGAATGGATAACTCCAGATAATGAAGGATGAGTTAATTGAGATCAGCTCTGTTGCATGCCTTTTCATGGAACATTCTTCATGTGTTGTGTCCAGCAAAGTGTCCTTATAACTGACCTGCCTAATTCTGTATATCTACCAGAGTTAATGATTGGCTGCTGAAGATAAATGATGTGGATCTTACCAATAAGGATAAAAAACAAGTTATAAAAGCCGTTCTAAATGGAGGTGGTGTTATTAATATGGTGGTTCGAAGAAGGAAGTCCTTAGGTGGGCGAGTGATAACGCCTCTTCACATCAATGTTTCTGGACATAAAGGTAATGACTATAAAGGATGGGAGTAAATTGCATATATTTGTTCAGCCAAAAAAGGTACATGTTCTCTGAGCCTTTGCTTAAATCACATTTGCATGTTAATGTCCTCCTAGAGAGGAGTTTTCATTAATTTTTTTAAGCAAATCAAGAATGCTGTTATTGATAAAAGCTTCATCTTTTAAGTACAGATTTCCTTTTTGTCCTTGGGTGGGTTTAAGTTGATTTTTTTTTTTTAAATACTTGTCTCTAGGTAGCTGCCTGTTTGGGACTGTAAACAAGTCTGTTAAACCCAGTTACCCCATCTTTATGTGGTTGTATTAATTTTTGGGATATTCAAAATCCTTGTTTTCCTGTCTTGTTATTTCTCTGAAAGGGTTTTCAGAAACTGAAATTCAGCTGGATTGGTAGTCATATTTCTTTCTTGTGCAGGCAGGTCAGACATGCCATTTGAGCAGTATATTTGAATTGCAGAATCAAATTATTTTTTGTGTATTTCAGATAGTGGGGTCAGTCTAGAAAATGGAGTATTTGTTGCTGCTGTTGTGCCCGGAAGCCCAGCCGCCAAAGACGGTTCCCTTACCGTGGGAGATAGAATAATTGCTGTAAGTCTTAAAAATGCATCTGTCTTTTTAAATTTTTATTTATTTTTAAGTGTTTTCATTGATGCTACTCTTTAAGATGCCAAACATTCCAATTAATTTCTTACTTTTGCAGTATTAAGTCCTTTCTTGTAAATTCACTGAATATTTATTCTAAATTAATGTTTTTATGTGCTGAATGATGAGTATAATATGTGGCTTATTTCCTGAGTTCACACGAGAATTTTTGACAGAAGCATTAGCTTATTCTTCACATTTGGCTTTTATATATATATGCATAGATGTATGTGTGTGTATATATATATAGACACACATATATATGTGTATATGTGTGTGTATGTATGTATGTATGTATATGTGTATATATATGTATGTGTGTGTATATATATATATATATATATATATATAGGTATGTATATAATGACGTCTGTGATTCTTACATTGACTAGGAAAGGTCAGTTCCAAAAAGGCATCCCTTGACTGGATAAGAGGTTCCTTGTCTTGTAAATGTTGGTACCACAGCTGTCATCTGTTCTAGGAAGAGAGTTTGTCCCTGGGTGCACCCAGCCTTACAGGATGGGTGTGCTTTGTGCACTGTGAAAGGGAGATGGTTGCTGTCCGTACAACTGCACAGAGGCTGTGGTGAGCTGGGGGTGTTACCCTGTGTCCCTGCAGGAGCAGCAGATTGGACTTAGTAGTTTTCCATTCTCCACTCTTGAAAATGCACAAACATCAACCAGAATTCAATCACATACACATGTGTAGAGTAGTGTTTTCCCTGTCTCAGCGATACTCTACCTTAAATCCTCCCTACATATTACCTTCGATTTACAGATGTCTGTTGTGCTTTCTTTTGTCTGCAGATCAATGGCATTGCACTAGATAATAAGTCACTTACCGAATGTGAAGCTCTGCTACGAAACTGTAGGGATTCCCTTACTCTGTCACTCATGAAGGTGAGTAGCAGAAGCTAAATTAGCAGAATTCTCTTGAACTCATGCAGAATTATTCTTGTTGTTCAAGGAAGAGTATATGGAAAAAAATGAGTATATCAAACTGTGAAAAAGACAACCATCTGGATGCATTTCTCTTCAGAGAAATGGAATGGTGGTACACTTCATTAACAGTTATTTCCAAAGGAAGGCTCCCGTGCCATCTAGTAGGAAATAAGGCTAACTTACTGTCTTCTTTCTCGTTTGTTTGCTGGTCACATGAAATGAGTGCTACCACAATTGCTTGCAGCTTCTTGGATTTTACTTCAGAGCTGCAGCACTTTTCTATGTGAAAGATAAACTGCCTGCTGACAAAAGAAAGTTGGCTTTTAGTCAGGAGGGAGTTGTGCAGAAAAATGAACTCTCACTATCATGAAGATTAAGTACAAAGCTTTGATTTTCAGGCTTATTTCTATACAATATTTATTCTTTTTTCCTTTTTGAGTTTAGAATCCTGTTATTCTGGGCCTGTCAGATGGATTTTGAGTCATAATTTCTGATCTAGAGATCTTGAGGTTTTAAGAAAGCAAGAAGATGAAATGTTTGAGGGGAAATGGGCAATGAAAGTTATCTTATTGGCATCACTTAGCAGAGACAGAAGTAGAATGCAGGTCCCTTCACTTTCAATTGAGTACTTTTGCCACCGTGTGGCGTTGCTCTTTTGGAATTGTTCTGAAAATGTTACAACAATTTTTCTCGCTTCATTCCATCTGATGTTCTGTGCTTTGAATTGTAAGATATTATTAAGTGTATATTCAGGTATGGATAGATCAAGGAGGCTGGGATATTACTCATACTAAATAGAAATCAGTGACAATAATAAGGTGACCAAATGTGGTTTTTGTTTTAGATTTTTCCTCAGAGTTCATCTTGGAGTGGTCAGAACATATTTGAAAATTTGAAGGATTCAGAAAAAATACCAAATTGTAGAGTTCATGCATCAGAGATACAAGCACAAAATAAAAGAAATCTGAAACTCAACAGCTCAACTCAGACCGACATTTTCAATCCAGACATCATGGATGGCAAGAAGGACCAGAGTGATCAGGGCAGCTCTTCATTTTGCAATCACAAACCTTTCCCTAGTAACACACTACGAGTTGACTCTTGTAGGAACACAGTGCACAGTTGCCATAGTAATTCAGAACACAGTCTCAGCTCCTTCAGCCCAGAGACATATGGGGACCAAGGCTATGGAGCTGTTGACTTGGACAACAGGAGGCTGCCTTATGAACCTGCCGGAACTGACTGTGTCATGGTCGAGACAGCCTTTGACAAAGGACATGGAACTAAGCACAGTGGTGGTACCTGGCCAAAAGTCATGGTTAATATCTCTGCAACAGAAACGGAAAAGTTCTCTGTGTATAAAAAGCCAAAACAAAGGAAATCTATCTTTGACCCTGATACTTTCAAAAGGCCACCAACTCCTCCCAAACTGGACTACCTTTCCCCTAATCAGGTGACAGGCCATTCACCTCAGCCATCGAAAGCTGAAGTGGCTTCAACTCCTCCAACTCCTCCTAAGAGAAGTGACTCCATCAAATTTAAACATAAACAGCAGGCAAGCTCTGCATCAGAGTCTACGGTAACAACAGGATCACCACCCACCAGCCCAGCCACTTCCCAAGCTCCAGTTTCCTTGGCACTTAAGCAGGACTCTGCTACTCTCAAGGGGCGCACCAGGAATGCTGGGCATTATTATCGGGAGGAGGGAATTGACTGCACTCACCTGTCTTCAAGGAAATCCTGTGAAGATGACATTTGCTTTCAAAGAGTTGAAGAGCCAGAGATTAAAAGACCGCGGCCAAAATCGGCTCCTGCTCTGAGGCATAAAATTACTCCTGTGCCCATCCCTAATCCTGCACCTCAGGTAGAAGTTTGGTATATTGAAGCACGAAACTAGAAACTTTGAAGTGTATTAGCAGGTTTTGAGTGCCCAGTCATGTACCAGAGCAGGAGAAGCACAGCCCATCCTCAGAATTCAGGTCCTCTGACCTGAGGCTCAGTTGGCACTTGGCAGTACCACAAAATACAAAACCAGTATGGGGAGTTCCAGTACTTAATAGGCAGTGATAGGCACTAAGATAGCACAGAAAGATAGCATTCTGCCTAGCTGCCATACCTGGGGTTTTCACTTGTTGGAACATCTGGGTTCTTGTATGTTTTTGACAATCTGAAAAGACATAAATAAAAACACAAAACATCAACTTTAGAAAAACTGAAAATAGGGTCTCTGAAGTTTTGCAGAAGTCAGATTGGTTGTCCAGATCACTACAATTTAATGGAAGAAGATGTACTACCCATAGTGTTGGTTTTTTGTAAGTCTTTCTATGTGTCAAAATAATTTTGTACATCTTATCTGGAAATCTAGGGGTATTAGGCCCATTACACTATAAAGATAATAGTGTTTACAAGAATAAGATGCAAGCTCAAAATCAGCATATAATTTGTTAGAATAAACAACCCTGCTGAGAAGAGGGTGGGTCATGTCTTGACTGAGTGGGTGGAAGAAAAATTTTTTGTGCTCTGGGAAGGACTTATTTACATGAGTTCATTATATGAAGTGACATAATCAATGATGTTATTTTGGGTCCACTGCCACAGATTTGCTCAGCTGGCAGATAGAGTTTTTAAAATTATTTTCCAACTGAAACCCAAAGTTTATAGAAGCGTTATTTTTTTAAAATGTAATTACATCGTAATGACTTAGGATTTCATATTCTTTTCCCTTACTTGTTTATACCTGGATAGTTCCACCCCGTTCACAGAGTTTTCTTAGAAGCATGGCAAAGCCGAACTGGAAGTAGTTAGAGCAATATCCTGCAAAAATACTGGTGTGAGAGAACAACTGGCAGGTTTTTATGGTTTTGTTTTGTCTGCTTCCATCCCTTATGTGTTCCCAAACATTTTTAGGGAAAAATAGTTATGGAGAGCTGTAGGCCTCTGTGTAAGCACTGCTCAGCAAAAAATGAAAACATACCTATATTACCAGCACTGCTTCCAGCACAATCAAAAAACCTTAGTCCATACTAGCTGCTGTGAAGAACATTAACTCTCCCAGCCAAAACCAGCACAACAAATGAGAGAAAAGCATAAGAGTTTAATTTTGTAGCCATAATCAGCAGATTTGTTCTGAGGAGCAGTATGGCTATGAGAAAGGTCGCAAGAACTGCATTGCAAGAAGTGAAGGAGGGCATATTCCAATGTCATATTTTAGCCTGTATGTAACAACAAAACAAGGTCAAGATATGAACACATTTGAATAGGGGACGTTTGCTTTATAGAGAATATCAAGTGGATCTGTTAGCACTGATAGTCCCATTCTTCATTGTTGTGCCTTGCCATGAGCATATGCACCGCCCTGGTTATAATTGTAGTAATATTTGTCTAATGAGAAATGAGAGAGTGAAGAGTTGCCAGTTGTGACAAGGACACATGTAGATGGGGGCTGACACCCAGGAGATTTATTAGCTGGAACAGAGTGGGTGGTTTTGGCATTCACTGTTGAAGAGACCAAAGGATATTTGGGGGCATACTACAGTTGCTTCCATGTGCTGCCCAAGCTGTGTTACAGGTGGCAAGTAGGTGTTGGTTGGAGATAAAGCAGAAAACTATATCATAGAATGACAATTACTTTGGTTTTCGGGGGCGGGGGGGGTTTGTTTTGTTTTTCGTTGGGTTTTTTTTTTTTTTTTAAGGTTACTTTATGTATTGGTTATTTTTTGTTTCTAGGATTAAATTAAAACCAGGTTCTATGATTCTTTTTTATTTTTCTTCTCTTTCTCCTGTCCAACCAGAAAACAGGCAGAGCTTTGTAAGTCTAAAGATGTTGGCTGAAGAGCAAAAGTGATACAGTGCCTCAAAATGTGGGCATCAGTCACTCTGAAATTTTTTTTTCTGGTGGAATTGCCCTTGTCTGTTGCAAGTACATCAGGCTGTTGTGACAGTAGTGCCCAGTCTGCATGCATTCACTCCTGGAGTAGTATTTGTAATAGCAAAATACAGCTTAGTTTCATTTGTAGCTGTACTGGATGTTGTCGTTTTACTTAGATGTGTACGTACACAGTTAATTTTTTGTACTTTGATAAGTTGATAAATTTAGGTGTGCTTTAATTCCTGAATAGTAGGTGGAACGATTACTAGCGCAGACATGAAAATGAGCAAGTACTGGTTCTAAGAAGGCACCTCTGCCTTTTAGAGTCTTAGTGCTCTCAGTAACTCTTCATTTAATTAAAAAGCTGCTATCATAAAAACTGTAAGTACGTTTTCAATAATTACTTTTCACTTTCTACACGCATCAGTCACGTATTTTGTGTTGTACATTTCAAATGTGCGAATGCCATGTACTGAGCCCTGCACTTGCAGCTCTCCTGCATCGCTGTCAATGTCTGAGCTATTTTCATATGTTCTTAACTCACCAATGTCTACTTGTTATATACAGAACAGAAGTTGTGAGGTTCTGAAACCTGAATTGCTTGTTAAAGAGAGGTTACTCCATGTGTATCTGGAAATTCAGGCTTAGAGGAAAATGCTTACTGGCTTTTTAGCCAGATTTTCTATAGCAAATACTTGGAACAAGAGCAGAAATACCCTGTGAAAGCTTTAAAGGAGAAATGTATCTATGTGCTGGGTGTTTCATTGAATCAAAAGTTATCAGTTAAATTGCAAGTATTGGCCTAAGAATATCAAAATATCAAAAAGAATAAAAAAATGATAACAAAGTAGGATGGAAGAAAAATGGCTAGAAGAACATCATTGCAAGACAAATGTCTAAGAAACACTGTGGTGTCACATTCTGGAACAGATACTTGAAAGTTTGATGTTGCTTATTGTTCCACAGTTTGGCTGTTTTACTCCTTTGAATCTCCAGCTTCCTGTAATCTGATTTCTGTGTTCTTGTAGGTGCAGAAATATGCTCCAGCTAGCGAGGAGCATCTGTCTCCGGAGCTACAGGAATGGCCACCATATTCCCCCAAACGTTCTGCTAGGCACAGCGATGGCTTTGTGCCTGCTGCCTTATACCCTGGCAGTATGTCAGCAGGTGAGTGACAGAACTCCAAACTGCTTTCTAGGAATGCCCCGAGGCACTTGTCCACGTTGGACAATATCGGTAAAGTTGTGTTAGTTACGGAAGAAACGTGATTCACAAAACCTGTTTCCGTGGTCTGTTGTAGTCTGAGCATGGTGTGCTCAGCTTTTGAACTGTAAAGCAGTGAAACCTGTTTAAGAATTGCTAAGGAAGCTGACCATCCTCTGGATGAAGGATTTGTGTTCTGTCAGTTTCTGTGCAGAGAAGTTCTCAACACATTAGTGCAGAACAAGGTGTAGCCTATCCTTTAGGAGGAAAAGTAAGATTTTTGGTATTTTTGAAAACAAATGGAGGTATTCCAGGCGTTAGCTGTTTCGTTTCTGAAATTCTTTCAAGGAAAAAAATCTGATGTTCAGGAAGTGAAACATACTAAGTTCTACCTGTTGGAAACATTTGGGGTATCTGATGTTGAATGCCCAAACTGGCTGTGATCTTAATCTAAGTGAAAGGCCAAATGTGAGTGTGTTTGAGACACTAAAGATACTGAAGAGGAGACTCACAAGAAGCTCAATATATATCAGTATAATCAGATGGAACAGATAACAGCATTTCGTCTCAGTTGATCAAGCAGTTTTTAGTATTGAAGTTCATGTTTGCAGGTTTTGAATTGGCACTGACTAAATGGAGTGCTTAAGGAGGTAATTAGGATATGGTATGGTAGTTAATTTCAAGAAGCATTTGGTAAATGTGTTGTCAGATTGCTCAATCTTTAGCGTCTAGTTTTAGATTTCAGTTTTCAGCAGTTGTATATTAATCTTAAATTTTGAATCAGATTATATTGATTTTTATGAGTTTATCCTCTCTTCTTGTAAAGCCCCAAATTCCTGTATGTTCTAGAAGTTATGGAAGATTTTATTCTTACTGGAGAACATGAAGGTAATAATCTGTGTATCTGGAACAGTGGACAGCTTCCAGCAGTGTGCCCCAATCAATTGAAAAGACATGCTCAGGAGTAGCTCAGACCAAGAAGCTTTTGCTCTTCTTTGATTTCTTTTGGTCTTCTCTCACCTTCATAGCAGTAGAAAAAAGTATTATAAGTATTATTTCTAACCTTGTTGTTAACTTTTATCTTAGCATGATACTTTTGCACAACAACTGAATCAGGGCAAACCTGCCTTAGACAATATGAGACAACATTAGCCTGTCTTGAAATGAGAACAAGTTTTTGCTACTGTGTTCTATGCTACCAAGTCATTTAAGAGGAAATTTTAGGATAGACTTTAGTTTAGTACTGAAGGATGAATCTACTTAAAAAAGCAACTTGAGTAATAAGTTTGAGAAATAAATATTAGAATTTAAAGTCACACTAGAAGTGGGACTCTTTGAGGCAACAAAAGAGAGGAACCGGAATAATTATAGCTGCAGTCAGTTCAAGTGCCAAATAAAACCTTGCATGCTGGTTGGATGATCAAATGCAGAATTTTCATTCCTGGTTAAAAAATTTCTGCACTTGAAAACAGAAATTTTTTTATTTACTAGCACATATTAAAATCGTATGCAGTGAATGGCTTCATTTTGGTGATATAATCCACTTTATTACTTACTCATTACAGAATTATAAACAAGATTTTATACATGCATGTACTATCCAAAAGGTGTCATGTGGTGCTTAATAATAAATTTTTATGCTGATATTTTTTATTTATCGTGTTTAAATGTTAAAATACATAATTATAAAACATGAAGGTATATTTTAAATCTGGACTTTATATGCTAATAATGTTGATAAGACTTTGCTTTTATCATCTGAAGCAGGGACAGTACCAAGAAACTTAGCACCGTGTCCTGCAGTGACTGCTGTCATGAGAAATCCAATCTATACTGCCTGGAGCCATAGAGTTCACACCAGCAATTGCCCATCAGTTGCCAGCCAAATATGTCATCAGCATCTGCATCCCAGGTGTTTTAAAATTTATATCTCCCTAAAATTTCATTTTCATTAGGATAAAATTGCTTCTAGTAGTTTGGTGGAGTGCAGAGTGAAACATGCTGCTGTTGTGTGTTATTTTCATCCACGGGTCTCAAAACCATTATTGCATGTAAATGATGAGCCAGTGGCTTTCATGCCTGTCGGTAACTGATGGATTAGATTTTCCTCTGCCCCACTGACTGATACTGACAAATTAATTTTTTAATTAACTAATTCCTAATATTTTTTCTTGTCATTGCCAAAACAAACAAAGCTTTCTGCTTTTTAATAGTACTATAAGGCTGTTTTTCTTCTGGCTTCTAATAATTCGTAAAGTGACGGGACAATGTGGAAGTGGAAATGAGAAAAGCATTCATTTTATTCAGCACATGGGCTTAACCATAATTTTTTGTTGGCTGGTTTCTGTTTGCTGAGGTTCTTTGCCAGTTCTAAGTGTTGCCTTCTTCTGCTTTTCTTTTGATGAAGTTCCCAGCATCAAGGTCGCCTGAGTTTGGACCTAAGTCATAAACACTCCAATGACTACTCTGAAAATTCACGTACGAGAACATCTCATGGCTCAAATTCATTGCCATCTAGTGCCAGACTTGGTAACCAGCTTTTCTGATTTATTTCCTATGGAACTCCTGTATATTGGAGAAAATTATAAATGGAAAACTCCTTAAGTACCCACATTATGGGATTGTCATGGCTGGCAAAGCCTGAAGGCTTCCAGTGTTCCTTTGCTCCATTTCTTGTGGGTTTATGACAAAAGGTGTTCCCTGGAAGTTGCTGTGTTTAATTTGTTCTTTACGCTCTCTTTGAAATGGTCTCTGTGTGTGAGGTATTCTCTTTCCATGCCAGTTACTCTTTAAAAGTGTCCTTAGAGAGATGGGATGCAGGGCCAAAGGCTGAGGTTCAATGAGCTGGTGAGAAGAAAGAAAAGGAGAGAGCCCCCTGAACAAAAAGTTAAGGATGACTAATGGCCAAATGTAAATTGTGTTGTTGGAAATAAATTATACTTATGTTTAGTTGATTGACATGTAATTTTTTTTTTATGCCTAGCCTAATGATACCAAAGCAAATGCACACTTTGTAGCAGTGACATTTTAAATTATGTAATAACTGGGGGGTTTATACATAGTCGTGTTCCTGTGTTCCATCAAAGATTGAGTAGAGCATGGTAGCTTTATAAGCACAGCAAAAAGGGGCCTAACAGCTTGCAACCAGTATCAGTGATCATGTATTCATCCAAGCAGAATGTGATCAGAATATTTTAAATCTGCTTTGCAAAGTTCCATGGAGTCTTAGTGAACAGAGATGTTAGATTCTTGCTTGGACTTGGAGTAAAGTTTATTTAGTAGGGAAATACTAAAAATGTTTTTCCTACAAGCATGAACAGTGTAACAGCAGCTGCATTGTGTTCTGTTTATACTGACTCTGTAATCAAGATAATTTCCTATAATTATGATATTCACAATGATGAGGGTAAGTGTGAAAGCTTTTGCCTTGATCATTTAGAGACCACTTTAATGTTCATTGAAGAAGTACAGTCTAAACATATTTTTTTGTTAATTGTAGTTGCTTTTGCTTCTGTCATTTTAATTTTTCCTTGTTTTAAAAATAGGTTCTTCAACTAACTTGCAGTACAGAACAGAACGAATTAAGATCCCTTTAACACCAAGATATCCAAGGTCTATGATGGGCTCTGACAGAGGTGAATTATTTAATAAGTAATTTTAGTCATACTGTTTTCAGTATAACCAAAACAAAGCCCTTGCAGTTGTTAAATCAGGTTGTGCCACAATCTAAGTAGGACAATTTTGTCAAGGTTACAAAATCTGCATTTTGCCAGAGAAACCTTAAAAAAGAAAATAAGCTTTCTAGTAAAAGTTGTTTTTTCTGATAGTTGACTCAAGTACTGACACACTGAGTAAAAGTGCAGACAAAAGAACAAGCATTGCTGTGTGTTTTATAGTTGTTGTTTCTTCTAGCATGATGCCTTGAAAATTTCAACAGTGAGCTGACTTGCAGGTTTTGTTCATTCTTTATTATTTGCTTACTGTTGTATCACTGATTGTAAATTATACTTTGAAATGCAGTGAAAATATTTCAGTACTTCACCCAAAATTGCTTAGTGGAAGATGTTTAAAGACAAGTAGTAGTTGGAGTGCTGTAGAATCAGGAGTTTGCTGACAGCAATCAGCAACTGTTCACTGCCATCATTGCTCAAATGTTCTGCAGCCTTAATGCATTGTGTGCAGTGCTTTTCCTGACTGGACAAATACAGTTCTGAAAAATAGCTTTCATTTGTGATTAATAATTTGAAGTTTGTTTTATATAGCTTTTCAAAGGGAGCAAACTGTGTCAGGGCACTTGTTCTGTAGATTACTTAGGAAGGGTACAACCAGGGTAAAGATACAAAATAAGTCATGGAATTTCAGAGCTTTCCTGTCTCTGTGTAGGATTTCTGCTTGGGTTCTGTTATCTTTTTCAGATGTTGCATAATATACATCCTATGTAAAGGGAAGGGCTGCACATAAATATTTTATTTGTAAGCAAACCTACTTATTAAATCTTTATTTTACTTCTTTCCTGTCTTTTATTTTTCTTTAACATTCTTTTCAGACATGCTCATAGTGTAGCTTGTCTGTAACTTTGTGTCCTGTTGAAAATGGCAGTAGTTGTTTGCACGCTTAAGAGAGGATGGATTTAACACAAAGTCATTAAGGACAGTAAGTTTGCACTGTCTGAAATCAGTTACCTGGTCTTCCTACATCCCTTGCGTAAATAGGTAGTGAACAGTCAGTCCTCTTTCTTATCTCAGATTTGTGTGGTGTCTTGCACTGTGTCTGAGTAGATCTGCCAACTATGACAGATGCAGGATACTAAAACTCAGCTGTTGACTTTTCCTAGGCTCCTTGTCACACTCAGAATGTAGCAGTCCCAGCTTGATAACTCCTCCCCAGTCACCTCTTAACTTGGAAACGTCTTCCTTCACCAGCAGCCAGTCTCAGAACTCCCTTTCTACATTACCTAGGATTTCCATTAGCCCCGTATCTGTTGGAGAACGTAGAAAAGATAGGTAAGGTCCCCACGTTTTTTGTTTTTGATGCAAATGTATTTGAGGAAATTTTGTGCGTTTGTTTATTAGGCTGAAGAAATGTGAACATTTAATTTAAATGAAAAAAGTGTAGGTGCAGAGGCACATCTCAGGTCCTGTTATTGAATGTTTTTTTTCTTTACAAACTATGTAAGAGATCTTTTTGTGGGTTTTAAGCATAAGTGATTTCATAAAGGTTTTGTTTCTTCCGTGTTAGTCTAATGGTCACACCAAGTAACAGCAGTCTAAATTGGAATATACTCTTTCAGCTCAACTACCTCACGTGCTTATTTATGACAGCCTTGTTTTGTACTCTGGAAATCTAAACAAAATTAAGACCTAGTAACATCTGACAGCTAAATATCAGGTGCCTTAGCATTGCAGAGTATGTGCTCCAACCACTGTGCCTTCATTCCATATAACCAGATACCACGAAAAATTGAGCACATAACTGTGGAAGAACAGTACAGATGCGATTTTACTGCTCTGACCGATCCCTTTGGCTGTACCTGGACCACTACAAGTAATAGCATTCAGTACCTGTCTAGCCGATTGCAGAATTTGAATCTAATGTGATAGCTTTCTTAAAAACATGTGCTTTGTGTTTAATGACTTTATATCTCAGGATGAATATGTCAAAGATACGTTGCTTATAGTATTAGTATTGGACATCAGTTTTCATTTTATCATGATCTGGCTAGACTGAATATACGAAAAGGTTTACATAAATTCAAAACATAGAACAGTAAGATGCAAATTTGAATCACACTTTTATTTCCAATAAGGCAGCTAAATGCCATTCTGGCAGTGTAAAGGAGCTCTGATGTGTTGAAATAGATTATATTTATGTCAACTTCAAGACCCCTGTGTATGCTTAATTTTTGTAAAAACACTGACCATAAAATATGTGAATGATAAAATTACGAGGATATTCTGTATTCTAACTTTTCTGGTAGTAATAAAAAGCTGTTCATAAAATGTTACATGAAACCTTTGTCTTGCTTGAAGATATTGTGACTAAGTTATTTGAGCAATTATAGAATATCTTGTATACAAAGAACAGTGTTATTTTGAAAGGAAATGTAAAGAAGTTTTTGTGAATTTACATTCTTTCTTACTTCAGTGTGACACTTGTACTACGTGTATACAACTTGTGTTCTGGTATAAATGTTGCTGATTGTCACTTGCAAAATCCAAGTCAGAGTGTCTTTTCTCCTTCACATGACTAATGATGTGAGTGTTCAGCTGAACAAGCTGGGGTTTTGTCAGCCTATGTCTTTGTGTCTTTGAGCACAAGATACAAGTTCTGATCTCTGGGAAATAACAATTGTTGTTAATGTTTATCATATTACTGAAGTACATCCTGGTTCCAGCCCCATTGCTCTTGCTGGGCTTATGTATAAACCATAGTCTGAACGGACTTTCTAAAAAGAGTATAATTCTAGGGTTTGGTGGTGGGTTTTAAAAACAAACTATTAAACAATTCTCAGTTTAGGAAAGTAGCTACTTAAATCTATCCTAAGAAATGTTTAAATCTTGGGGGGGGGTTTATAAACTTTCTGTTTCCTACAAAATACAAATAATTCACTTGGCCTTTCCCCAGATAATAATTATATAGATTAAAAAATGGCCAATGTTTCTGTTCTGTTTATTTTAATTTAAATGAAAATTAAAAGATCTCATCAATTAATGCTTTACTCCATATCTAGTGATTCTGGCAGGCAGTCTGAATATTATAGAAAAGTGCTTCACTTGATTTGATAAAACCGCTTATCAAGTAAAACACCTTTTTAATGTTGTTGTTCCTTTTTGCTTTATTACTGATTTGCTGTAGTTATCTGTCATCCTGTACTTACTTGAATTCTCAGATAGGATCCTGTGTGCTTTGTATAGGTTTGATTCTTTTTTACTCCAATCCAAAACAAATTAAAATGGGTGTGGTAGATGAGAAAACAGAAAGGTGCAATAAACAAAGCTCCGAAAGATGCAGTTTTAGTTTTTAATGCGAAATATACCTTGGTAAATTTTGTGACGTGAAGAAACTTCATACAATATTGCTTACACGCTCATGAGTGAAAAAATAATCCATTTTCTGCAAGTTATCAGAATTTAGTTAATTTAGGCTACGTGCAAAAAATGTGAGCATCAGTAATAAGTTCACAACATCGGTAAGCAATTGCTGAGGGCATTACCTCTAGCAGTGATGTAAGATGGCTGAGTTCCAGTCTTGTATTCATGTCAGCAGCCAACAGTTTTTATCTCATATGCATTAATAAGCTGGCAAACTAATATGCCTCTGCTGCAGAAGGCTACCAGAAGGATCCCTTAAAAGACTGCAAATATGCATAGTTATGAAACAATGTCGCCTTCCCTCTGTCCCCAGCCCCAAATCCTACTTTTCCCAAAAATATCCTTCCTTAGCCTCGCTTGCTTCAGTGGTATTGAGTGAAGTCTAGTTAACTTTTCTGGTCTCTAAACAGCACAATAAAATAGTTTAGTTGGCACAGTTTAGAGAACATCTATACGGGATAATGAAATGTTAGGAAAGAAAACATTCAAATTAATGCATGTTAAATGCAGTATAGCGGTATTCAAATAAAAAATACGCCACACCTGGTGCCCAAGCCGTTTCATTCGCAGTGAGCTCAACTGTTAACACCTGGTGATGCCTCTTGCTGTGTAGACATTCTTAAGTTTATAACAGTGAAACCAGGACTTTTTAGAAGGCTATTGTTTGTTTATACACATCAGGAATGGACCAGCCCCCTGTGTACAGGTGGACACATCCCAAATATGGGGGGAGGAAAGGGGACTGTATCAGGATTTTCTTTTGTATAATCCTTTTTGTTGTTATACTTACTAGTGTCTTACTACTGTTTGTCCTGTTCTAAGTGTTCTTGTCTTCTGAAATCTTCTACATCTTTCAGATATCTGTTCCGTAATAGGTCTTTTCTGAGAATCCCTGTTGCTCCTAGGCCTAGGTTCTCATCACTAAGGAGTTTGAGGTTGGCCTGATCTAAGGTTGTCCTTCTCGAGCAGTATTGCGCACTTTGTGCTTTTTTTACGTTTGGATAATTGCCCTGAGGAGAATTTGCATGGTAATTGTAATGCTACCATGCAAACTGCTGTCTTAATGGCTTGAGTTTGCAACTGCTTAATTTTCATTACTAATTTGTGTTCCCCAGCATACAAATATGAAATACTATATTTGTGCTTTGTTGTCCTTTGGTTTACCACCTTAGTATTTATTATGTTTATTTTCACTGGCCATGAAGACTCCCAGCATTTGGATTTGTAACATACCCTTCTGGAATATGGTTGACAATGACATACACAGTGGTTCAATTGCTTTCATATAATATGCATCTGGAAGCTTCTTTCCTATCAACTTCATGACCATTCTATTTAAAATTCATATTTATTTTTGGAGCAGTCATGTACCTGGTGTACATTTACTTCTGCCACTGTGTATTGCATGGTGTTAAAGGAATGCATTTAAGAGCGTTGACAATTAGTGCGATTTTTTAAGTAACCGTTCAAAGCTGTTTTATTATTACAGTTCAGACAGGCATAAATATTGCATGTAACTTTGACATTGTGGTGCTTCAAGTGCAATTTTTTCCAACTCACTTTTCACTATCTCCTTAAAAGGCCCTACATGGAAGAGCCACGCCATGTTAAAGTGCAGAAGGGTTCTGAGCCACTTGGGATTTCCATTGTGAGCGGAGAAAATGGTGGAATATTTGTTTCTAAAGTAACAGGTGGGAGCATTGCCCATCAAGCTGGCCTTGAATATGGTGATCAGTTACTGGAGGTAATTGTTTGCTTACTATTGCTAAGGTTTAATAAATCAGTTTCTATGACTGCAGCCTTAACTGCCTTCCCCAAAAAGACTGTGTTGTGAAACCTTGTGCTCAGTGAGATGTAGCAAAGAGTACTCTCTATTGTAATACCCCAGAATTGTGATTGTTGTGACATTTTCAGGCTTTATCATATAAATAATGTCTTTTGATGGTATATCTGCATCCTGCTTATATAGATAGAATTAAATGTTAAGCTAGTTAGTTTCAGTACTTAAAACAAAATAGTACCAATCCCATACTCTGCCTGGTAAGTGGAGTACATTTTCAAGCAGCTGGCTTGTGCCAAGTTTCATGCTGTTGTTGCTGTACTATGTTCTTAGCTAAGATACCTGGTTAAAAAATTACTCATGTAGGTGCAATGATGTTTCTGCCTGCTGTCTTAGATAAACACATGGAGTAGCATTTTGTAAAGTACAGAGCTGCTTTGTAAATGTAACATCATGTTAAAGCACCTTCTGTTGCACAGTGTGTTTCTGATACTAAAATAGACCTGAATAGATCTGAATTTATCTTCAAATTCTGAATTTACTCATATTGGTGATCTCAACCAACTTGTGTTTAGTCAGTGATATCAAATCATAGCAAAAATCAGAATACGTATGTCTTTTAACAGTAAAAATATTGTTAAACTCCTTCTCAGGTTACAAAATACTTGAAAATTGTGGTGATTCCTTCCAAGGAGTAAACCCTAGAAATCACTGTATAGCAACATTTTTATTCTCCTATTTTCTCCAGTGGGAATAAGTGAGCATTTGCCCATTACACTAATTAAGACACTGAAAGAATGAGCTTGCTAGTATTAAAAACTTGACATTTGAAAACTTGACATTCTGGTTTGTGCAATTTTCCCACAGTTTAATGGAATAAATTTGAGAAATGCTACAGAGCAACAAGCTCGACTAATCATTGGGCAGCAGTGCGACACCATCACTATTCTGGCTCAGTACAACCCACACATGTATCAGCTTGGCAATCACTCACGGTCAAGGTAAGGCAGGCTGGACTTGGAAGAAGACAGCTCTCCTGTCCACAGAGCTATTTAGCTAGTAGCTAACTTCTGTACACTTAATATGTTTGCAAACGTGAGCACACATGTGCTGATAAGTGTGGTTGCTTTGAAAATAACGTGTGAATACGTGTTTGCCAAAAGGAGAATGCTTCATGCGTCTTAACAGATTTTCTCTTCTATTTGGTCATAATCCCTAAATATACTAAACTAAAATCCATGATGACTTCTTTCTAGGATTATGACACTTTAATACTTCAAATTTTTTTACTTTTTTTTTCCAAAATCAGAATTTCCAATATTAATTAGAGAAGGCATATGACCTGATGAAATGACCCATCCTATTCTGATGCACGATCACATTTCAAAACAGAGCTTTGTCTTTCTCATAGACTTATGGTGAACATATGCTTTTGGGCATATCCATTTGACTTATAGGGTTTGGGTTTTATCTCCTTTACTCTAAGATTGACTTACAGCCAAATTAAAAATTTTGAGTAGAAAATATTTGGCATTAACCCACCGGTCTTTTCTTCTATTTCTTTTTCCCCTGCCATAGTTCTCGCCTAGAACCTGTGAGTAACCATTCCACCCCTCAGGGCAGCGGAGCTGCAACGCCTGACAATCATTCCGTAATCGACACTGTGAGTGAGCAGGATGAAGGAACAATGATACCTCCATCCAAACAAACCACTCCAGCTACAAGTCCCCGCAATTCCTTAAGGTAGAGAGTGAAACTTTTGTCTTAAAGGAAGATAAAAGGTCAGGGTGGATATGAAGGATATTTAAAAGGAGGTGTACTTCTATGAATGTTGTGTCTGGTTAAAATAAGTCAGCAGACAAGTTAAGTGGACTCCAGGATATAAATGTACATGTTTTCAGGCTGTTTCTGAAACATGAGGTCTGCAAGGGGTGAAGAAAGTTTTCTGCAAGATTGGTTTAGCTGGAAAGGTGATGTTTGTTGTTTAAGACTGACTCTGTAGGTGACCTATTCTGAATAATACTTATGTAAATATATATTCTTCAGATGGCAACTTGATTTTATGCGTGGCAAGTTTTTCAGTTCTAGTATATGTGTTATTTCTTTCTGTCAAAAGGGGCCCTGTGGACACAAACAAAAGGACCCTTGAACCTAGAATTGTTGTTGTTAAAAAATCCCAAGTCGATCTTGGGATCCAGATATGTGGTGGAAACCTGTATGGAATATTTGTCTCAGATGTAGATGATGACAGCCCAGCAAAAGGACCTGATGGACTAGTCTTGGGTGACATGATACTTGAGGTAAGCACTTCAGAAACATCTGCAGTGTACTGACTAATGGCTGGGATGGCATAAAGAGGGAGGTGCCAAGTGCTGTGCTGTCCCACAGTGTGCGATGTCCTGTGAGTGTTGAGCACCTGCCACAAAACCCAGGTAAGAACAGTCAGAAAACAAACTTGTGTTTTGGCTGCAGCACGTGAGGAGCTGGATGATGTGACCCTGGAGAAGTATCACTGCTGATAGCACAAGATGCCCCAAAGTTTGAAGGACTCACATGTGTCTACCTGTAATTACTAACACCTGCTCCCTTCATCTAAATGGGAAGCTTTGAATCCAATTGCTGTATGTAGGAGAAAGGCAAGGATATCAAAGATATTGTAAAACAGAGAACAGTATTGATCGTATCACTACAAAATTTTAAAGAGAGTTTAGGGAAAGCCATATACTGTGTCTTTGACTCTGCTTTCTGTATCTGAAACGAATATTTACGTACTTATCAAGACTGCTAAGATGATAAATACACATCTTTATAAGATTTTAGATACAAATGAGTGCCGAGACTCTCCCATTGAACTTGTAGTATCCAGATTTTCCTTTGTAATCATATTTGACTTCCTTCAGACACTTGCTATCCCTAAAAATATTAATATTTTACAGTGTGGATTTTATGATTCTCAGCTTACACTTGGAACACTTTTTCAAGAAGTGCTCTCTCACAGTACCTGTCTGCTGTTTGCACTTGAGTTTTTTGTTTTCCACTGCAATGTCTTAGTCTCCTGCTAGACATCTTAAGGTACAAACTCTACTAAGTGACGAGACTTATATATAGAACCTGCAAGTGAAAAAAATAAACTCATTTTGCATGTTTCACAAGCTCACCTAGTTCTATTGCTTGTTAAAATACAGTTTCACATCTAAAGGTTTATTTCTGTGTTTTGCAGTATGGGTCCATTGACATGCGAAATAAAACGGCTGAGGAAGCTTATCTTGAAATGTTGAAGCCTGGAGAAAACATCAAAATAAAGACTCAATACAGAATAGAAGAGTTTAATAAGATAAAAGAGCTTCCTGGAGATGGATTCTTCATCAGGTATTTAAGCATGACTGGTAATGACAGCATAAGGCTGTTAGGATAATATGCTGACCATCATATGAGAGAGGGAGAACATAAATTTTGCCCTGTTTTTTTAAATCTGAAATCTACTAATTTATCCAGCTATTCTCTGACAGCAAGTACACAGTCCAGCATAGCAAGTCTTCACTTTTCACTTGTGTGCTCTTGAGAAGTAGAGAATGCCACTAATCTGCTCACTTTTTCCAGAAAAGATGTGTTCTTCCCTTGAGTTGATGGAGAGCAGTTGCAGAGCCTGTTTGTCTTCCTTTCCAGAGCACTTTACGATCGTGTGGCAGAGATAGAACAGGATTTAAGCTTTAAGAAAGATGACATTTTATATGTGGATGATACTCTGCCACAGGGAAATTTTGGTTGTTGGATGGCTTGGCAGCTAGACGAGAATGCTCAGAAGCTGGAAAGAGGACAGATTCCCAGTAAATATATGTAAGTGACCTCAGTTACAGTATTCATTTTTAAAGAGTATGTCTTTAAAAGTCTGACTAGTGAGATGTGATATAAAAGACATGGTTGCTTCTCTTCTTTCTGGGAGATAGTAATTCTTAGATATGCCATTTTAAGGATGGCATATTTTAATATACATTGAATTAAATATATTGCTCTATCAAGTTGGTTTTATTGCTGCTAAATAGTAAACTAGAAATGACAATGTCCTGGGGTGCATCAAGCACAGCATCAACAGCTAAGATACTGTCAAAAAAATCTTAAAAATAAAACGTTAAATACCAGCCATTTCGTCTGTTTTATTCTAGGATGGATCAGGAATTCTACAGGAGACACAGCATGTCTGAGGCTAAAGATGAAAACAGTTCATCTAAGACATTGTCAGCAGCAGCAAGGAGGTCGTTCTTCAGAAGAAAGCATAAACATAAGCGAAGTGGTTCCAAAGATGGGAAAGATTTATTGGCTCTAGATACAATCAGTACGGACTCAATTCCTTTCTTGGATGGCAAGTACCTTTGTTGTACTTGGGAGGGCTTTGCCTTTACTTCTCTTACATTTTTAATCAGGTGCAGCACAGCACAACAAATAATGTTACTTTCTAATGCAAATGGTGATCATTACCGCTAATAACAATTTTTTTTTGGTATTAAATTACAAACCAGTGTGTTTCAAAATAGTATTTTTGTAATTTCTTCCTAGACCTATTAGCATTACTATTTCATTTGGAGAGGGAGATACTTTTTGCTGCATGGTCTTGATCATCCTTTCAACTATTTCGTTTTTATTAAGGTTACTTAGTCTAGAAAGAAATCCTGTGCACCACTCAAAATCTACACGTTTAATTTCTTCACTCCTTTAGAAAAATCATGTTGGTTACAATACTTCCTTGTAAGAGCTCAAAAAATAGAGCCAGAGATATCAAATACGGTGTTGTTTACACTTCTAGGGATGATTGGGGAGGGTGAGGAGTTGATTTTTTTTAAATGGAACAATAGGTTCAGTTAGAAAAATGTCTGGTTTCAGCTGTCAAGTGGAAAAATTGCAATAAGGACTGACCATATTTTGTATTTGTGAAGGGCCATTTGCCCTTGTAGAGGTCTTCTCGTAATTCCCCTAAGGATGCGTCTGCTTATTTGAGAAATGCCAGGAAATGTATGTTTTTACAAATAAATATCTTCTGTGTGTGTAGATTCTGCAAGTTTGGCTTATCAGCGTGTCCAGAAAGTGGACTGTACCTCCCCTAGGCCTGTCCTTATTCTAGGACCTTTACTTGATGCTGTGAAAGACATGCTGGTCAAAGAATCCCCTGGAAAATTTTGCAGATGTCCTCTTGGTAAGTATGCAAATACAGCTAATTTCTTCTTACTCAGAATAAATGATAGTAACGTCTGTATAAATTAACAAAATGACAACACAAAGATAGATAACACCCCAAGAATCTGAATTTGCAGACATTGTCTTCTTAGCCTTGTTCTGTGCCTAAGGAGTAGTAATGAAAGGGGATCTCTTGTATGCAACAGAGGTTATGAAAGCTTCCCAGCAAGCCATTGAACGAGGTGTGAAGGACTGTCTGTTTATCGACTACAAACGGAGGAGTGGACATTTTGATGTGACAACTGTAGCTTCAATAAAAGAGATAACAGAAAAGGTGAGTGGATTTTAATGCTGTAGTTCTTAGTGCAATTTACATACTTATGTTGGGGAGTGGGAATTGTTAGTTAATTATGTTATCCTTTAAGATGTTCAGAGAACTGTTCCCCAAGCTGCTAAATAAAATAAAACTTACTTTACTTTTGCATGTGACTATTTAAAATGAGCTCACCTTTATAGAA
The DNA here is from genome assembly GCA_013398615.1 of Brachypodius melanocephalos. Lineage (NCBI taxonomy): Eukaryota > Metazoa > Chordata > Aves > Passeriformes > Pycnonotidae > Brachypodius > Brachypodius melanocephalos. Next base: position 10,376,154 of record VZSR01003794.1, on the reverse strand, counting down.
ACTAGAAATATTCATAGTCTTCTACAGTATTACTAGATAAACGTAGAAATAATTTTCTTAAATTCCATCCTCTACCCCCTACTAAAAGGATTTAATTTTTTTACCTATTACATTCAGTGCCGTCATATATAATATAAACATCACCATAATCCTGGAGGCAGATGTTACCTAAAGTCTGTTCATTGCTTACACTTTTCAATCAAACCACCTAGAAAGTCCTATTAACGCTTGTGTTTGCTTATGATTTCTGAAAGACAAAATTAACAGGAGTATTTAAACTTTGAAAAAATGTATTGCATATATTTCAGTCTGAGTTTTCATTTCATTAGCTCTTCAAGTACCTTTCTTTTATCAATGCATGTGTTTGGTACTATGAGTGCAATTTCTTGCAGTTTTTCATCTTTTATCTTTTGTTATAAATCTTTTGGGTACAAATTGCCCAGTAGTCCCAAAATGCTACATGTATGGCAAAATTCTGTTGGGTTGCTATGATTTAAGTAGAGGAAGAAATGGGGGATTTGCATGTGTGCTTGTGCTCTTTAACTGAATGGGTGTTTTGCATTTACATTTGATCTTAGGATTGTCATTGTCTGCTTGACATCGCTCCTCATGCCATCGAACGGCTCCACAGTGTTCATATCTACCCTATTGTAATTTTTATTCGCTACAAAAATGCTAAACAAATCAAGTAAGTCTGTGAGGGGTATAGTTCAGGGATGTTTATTTTAGCTTAAAATAAGTTTGTTTTATCTATACTGTTTATTTCGTCCTAGAAATCTTAAATCTCTTAAACAACCACTGAGATTGGCTCAGTTGGTCAGAGCCTGGTGCCAAAACATCAAGGTTGTGGGTTCTATCCCTGTATGGGCCACTCACTGAAGAGCTGGACTCAGTGATCCTTCTGGGTCCTTTCCAACTCAGAACTTTCTGTGATTCTGTAAAATGAGGAAATTAATCCTTATAAAACCCACTGTGAGGTATATGGTCTTAACTTCATTTGGGTTGCATGACAATTAAGTGAATCTTTCAAAGAAATCCATGGAAACCAAACTGAATGTCCTCCAGGAGGATCTTTCCTGCTAGTCTTTGTGGTACATTGTAAGACTGATATGGGTGAGATCCACTGAGGATTAAGCACTGACCATGACAAAGAGCTGTTCTTCTGAGAAGGGCCAAGGGTGTGGATTCAGTGCCAATTGATTCATAACCTCAGCTTTCCCACCTTCCTTCTCCAGTAAACAAAGCAAGGGTAGTCCCCTTTTGCCACACAATGCATATTCTGTGGTCTTCTCAGGCTGTGTTCTTTCAGTAATTGTGAAATCCCTGTTTGAATATAGCCAGGAACAGAACACAGGATGTGCAAATGCCGGTCCCTCCCCTGATGTTTGAGAAAGCCTTCACACATTCTGATAGAATGATTTGGCAAGAAGGGATATAATCTCCCAACGTGACTGTTGAAAAACACTTTTGCTAAGAGATCTCGTACTTGTGCTGTCCTCATATTTAAAGTTGAAGACTTCTTGTATTCTTGATCTGTAGGTAAATTTGATTACTATCTATTTATTAAATTAAAAATATTATCTATTACTATCTATTTAATAAAGAAGGTATGTATCACTACTTTAAAGTAGAAACAGGACATAGAACAATCAGGTGTATTTCATTACCACTATAGGATTGTGCACTTAAATGATAAATGGAACTGTCATATCTTGACCCTCTTTGGAAATGAAATGGTGACCGTTACAGCTTTTTCCTTTTTTTGGGAAGTGACAAAGGTCAAACTAGTCAAGCAAGGCTTTCTGTCACCAATATAAGTTGCAGTGGCACACTGTGTCTCCCTGTTGTGTGCACAAAGACCCTTTTTGATACAGCACAAGTTCTATTGGCATTCTCTGAAATGCTCCACAACGATAGGTTCATTTAGTAGCTATGTTTTTGAAGAATTATTTTAGCACTTCTATTTCTCTGTTTTTTTCATATTTTATTTTCAAGAGCTTGTATAATAGGAAAAAAGGTATCTCAAAAATGTGTCATAGGTATGATAACATGAAAATACTGTATTTACTTGATGTTTGATGCTTCACAAGCCCTTAGAAGAGTGGTACTTGTGCCCAGCTTTGTGTGAGTAGTACTGGCATGTATATGAGATGATGATCCAGTTCATATGAACTGGAAAAAAATTATATTCTTTCTTCATCAGCTGCCTCCCAGTCTCTGAAACTTTAAAGAAATACTCTCAGTCTGAGAGTAAATACATTTGTTAGCACTGAAATGATCCTGATGACTCTGCTGATACTGCTGAAACACAGTAGATGGCACTCTGGGCCTAGGAGTCTCCTTGTATGTGAATTAGCCTTTCATATTCACCCAAATAGAGGCACTCTTTTCAAGTCCATTAAAAAATTACTCTTATACAAGGTGTTTCTTTTTTCTTTTTTTTTTTTTTTTCTCTTTTTTTGGTTCTTTTTCAGAGAGCAAAAAGACCCAATCTTCCTGAGGGACAAAGTTACACAAAAGCATTCCAAAGAACAATTTGATACAGCTCAAAAAATAGAACAGGAGTATAGCAAGTACTTTACAGGTTAGTATTCAATCAAACTTTCAGTAGGAACACAGTGTAATTTAATCCATTTGCCTTTTAATTCAAATGATCAATGTTGCTTCAATAAGCATTTTTTTTTTTCATTCTGCCTTCCCTTTTGACAAAATCATGTTCTGTTATTTTATTTTACCAGGAGAGGAAATGTCAAGATAGGAATCTCCTTTGTTCTGAATGTTATAATCTTATGATGTAAAGAGGTTCTGAAAAGGTTTTATTACTATCCAGTAGCATAGCAAGTATGATCATAATTTGACAGTTTGACATAGTGTTCTCAGTATTATACCATGTAAGGATTAGAAGGATTTTTAATTGTAAAAATAATTTTAAAAAATCAACAAAAACCCCTTGTAGTTTAAACTAACAAATGGTGATTTCCAAAGGTCCATTCCAGCCTCCACCCTTCTGTAATTCTGTGTGATTTTGCGATTTGTGAGACATAGTTTAAATGTTTCAACAATGGAAAAAAAATTGTCCAAGGTTTCTTGAGCATGCATTGTAATTTGGAATAATGAAATTTGACTTTAGAAGCCTTTTTAACTTCATAAAACTATGAAATTCATCTTGGATTGTAGTATATTTTTACTAGAGGAAAAAAAAAGTGTTTGGAGACTGTCTCTGTTCATTTCAGAGTATATTTCTATGTGGTTCCAAATACTTAGAATTTTATCCACACTCTTTTGAATGTATCTTGTGCGTGGCAACAAAATTTAAGTTGAATAACAAACACCCTAAACTAGCCAAAATCTAACTTTTCATCCCCTGAAGAATGGGATTCTTGCAGAAATATTTTGAGACATAACTGCCAAGTGCAGAGAGACAAAAGGGTGTGTTTAGTTTAGGGCTCTCCCAGTGCACCCTGAGAGAAGCCGTGTGTTCTGAACAAAATGTTATGTAATAGCCATACAAATGTTTTTTACATGGTGTATACTAAACGTACAGAGAACTTGACATGCACATGGCCAGATTGCATCACCACATGTTGTGTTCTGCTTCTTGTTTAGTCATTTGTGGTATTTTAGTTTCATCCTGACAGTGCAAGGGGCACTCAGTCCAAGAGACTCTTACGTGTATCTTCTCATATGCCCTGTGGGAAGGGCCTCCTTCTGTTGGTGCCAGTCTGCAGTGCACTCCAGCTGTCATCAACACTACCGGATGCTGGTAGTCAGAGAGGGTTGGTGTCCAAATTGCACTGACATTGAAGCTTGGTGAAGTTATAACATTGTACACAAAATAAGCCTGTAGATAGCATGTAGGTAGATTTAAGCACGTTGCACCTGGTAGGTTAGTCATGGACCTATAGGTCACACTCTCTCTCTAACTACTAAGACCTCTTTAACTACTTCACTGGAGTTCACTTTTTGACTAAAGACTTTTAAGTTGGCCTTGTTTCCTCTACCAAGTTGTGAACACAGTGTGTGATCTGAATCACCTTCTTCCCTGCCATTTGTCACTTTCCATAGTTAGTGTGTTCTGTATCCAAAGTCACCTGCCATCATTAATTGCAGTATATATTGCAGAGCCAAATACTATGTATTTATGTGACATCATATTTTCTCTTTTCAAAAAGAAAAATTATGCCTTAAGCTGTGTAAGACTCTCCATACTTTTTCAGTGTTAGTGGTAGCTGTAGCCAGAGGCTTTGCTGGCTAACATATTTCTCATGTCAACTTCAAGCCATGAAGCTCCTTAGTTTTTAATTATTGAAGACAATATGTTCTCCTCTCATGTGTCAGTGGTGGCATTTTACTTTTTATGTTTAGCAAGAGTAGAATAAAAGGTGTTCATTTATCTTGTGAATTGATTTTCAGGGAGTTGCTTGCTGTTGGCCTTTTGTTCTTGAATGTAGTTGATGATAAGAATTGCAGTAGCAACGACTGCTGTTTTATTTAGCTCAGTGATCTGTGAGCTGCTCATAATTTACTTCTAATATTTGTAAATAGTGTCTAGTTGCTACAGCTATAGTCTCTATGTATATTACCCCATAAATATAAAACTCTTAACACCACATGTTAAACAGAGAAGGTTTATTATAGCAGGTTCTGACCATCTTTAGACTTAAACTTTGCCACCTGATGCTTCTGAAAATAGTACATGGAGGCCACTTACAAAACAGTTGTCTTAGTTGATTATAGCCACCAGTTCCTTGACTTCCTTGGATTGTTTTAGGAGCTAGCAGAAGAAACTGTGTATTGAATGCCTGACCTCTTTCTTATGTTTTTTTTTTTTTTTTTTTTTAATAGAGACGTGCATCTGTCAGATACTAAGTTACTTAATTCTGATCTGTTGATAAACACTTGCAGATAAATGCAGAAGACTGCTTTTGGTAATAACTTGTAACTGTTTGTTCCAGTCTCATTTGTATGTGGGGTTTCTTCTTCTCCAGGCATTGTCCAGGGAGGAGCCCTTTCAAGCATTTGCACTCAGATTATGGCAACTGTCGACCAAGAACAGAGCAAGGTCCTGTGGATCCCAGCTAGCCCACTGTAGATTTATTTTGCTGTGAAACTACTTTCCAGATGTAAATAACCAAGTAACTTTCTATCCAATGGACTCAGTTCACTTCTGTCTTTATAAGGTACCCATAAGTGATTTCTGTTTCCTGAAGGCGAGTGATAACACTGAACACACGAGGACCTGACGAGGCGTGTGGGGAGGGGTAGATCACTTCACCGAGCTTGTCTCTTACGTCGTACGTGCACACACGACGGGTTGTCACGAGGGTGGTGACCTGTGTGTACTTGTCCATGAGCAATGAATTTAACAATGCTGCAAAACCCTGTAGAATGACATGTTTACAAAAACCTTTTCAAAGTATTTGGTTCTTGTTGTTTACTTGAATGTCTTTTTGTTTTGTTTTGTTCTTTTTTTAACGCTGTGCCCTTTCACTTAATGAGGTTACTCTCCAAAATGGAGTGAAATTTCTGAGTAGGAGCGGACAGTTGATGCGCAGTGTGACTCTTAGTTACAATTTTGACCATTTCTAAGCACATTGTGGACTTGACAACCAGGTAATAATGTGGGGTTGAATCGGTACGTCTTGGGAGGAAGCTCAAAAGGAAGTACACTCCTACACAGGGCAGACCACTGTTTGTATCCTGTCAATGCTTGTCTGTCAAAGATATTGTTTCTTGTTTTATGCATGAAGCTGATATTTAAATGTCATAATGTATCTAAGCAGTCCAAGCTTAACGTGTTGACAAATAATAGTTTTTGGTTGTTGGGCCTGGATTAAGTACTGGTGGGGTAGAGTCATAAACTAGGCCTAGCATGCTGTGTTCTGTCACTTTTAGATACTGTAAATATGGAAAGCCTATGTTGGTGCAATTTTGCAGGGTAATTCTTAAGCTTTGTACTTTAGTGTGTAGCATTCACATAGACTGTTTTTATTTAAGAAAAGACACAGTTTTAGGGCTTTGATTAAAAGCCTTTAGAAAGGTACTAAATTGTTAGTGTTTTCACTGTCAAAAAATAAGTGATTGTTTAGTTTTGGTTGCAATACTTATTTACCTGTTGTACCAAACTTTATTATATTGGTTCCCTTTTGGTTTTTTTGCACTTCTGACTCGTGTTCCTAACGCAGGTTTTGTACCTGTTTCTTCTGTCTCTTGTGCCATGTTTCCTGGGTACTGTATTTTAATTGTTTTTAAAATATTATTTGAGTAGACCTTCTCAGTCACTGTTTCTAACATTTCATTATGTAGGGTTTCTAATTTTACACTACAGGCTGTAATTTTGCTTCTGTTTGCAGCTTTTATGATTAAAAAAAGGGATTCTTCTTGCACAGTTCTTCAAGAAAGATCTGGTCCTAAATTTAAAATCTGTTTTACAGTTGCTATTTTATAGTTCAAAATACTTTTTATAGTATTTATATAGTTATACACTATGTAGAGTATTCTGAACTATAAAAACATCTAATATATATAGTATTTTATATAGTATTATACTGTACTATAACAATACTGTATATATAAATTAATAATTGTGAATTGGTATGAATTAATTAGTCCGAGTACTTCTCATGGTGAGGGACAGAAGTTGGTTTTTGTTTATCTCAATTTTTGTTTGTTTTGTTTGTTTTTTTCAAGTTAAGAGATCAGAGTAGACTCCAGTGGTACAACTGAAACAGACAGGTACTGTTCTGACATGGATTTTTCTGTACTAAATGAAAATGTCACTTTGTATCCAAAAAGAAAAAAAAAGCTAAAGAAACTGATTACTAAATAAAGATCAATTTCTGTAACTTCACTTGTGTGTAACGGGTGCATAGAGCTCATGCTCTTCTTGACTCAATTTAGTTGAGTCCTCATATAAGGTTTGAATTTCTGACTAAAACTGGCATATCCACCTGATAATTCCAAGTACCCACCCTGAGAAGAACAAGTTTTTGTGCTCTCACCCATCCTTGGATGCATAAATACCAGAGATGTCCACAACCTGTAGGACACGAGAAGCTGGATGGTGGTTTGTGTTAACATTTTTAGTGTTCTGGCCCATTGGTGTTAAGGGTTTCAAATAGAAATGCAGTTGATTGGATGGAGACTTTAACTAAAGAATGATACTGATATTTTCAAGGGAGTGTCACTAGGCAAAAGTGAGAATATTAGTTCAAAGGCACATTGTAGAATACTCTCAGTTTTTACACTTCAAACAGTCCAGCCTCTTTTGTTCACTGAGTTATCCCAAAGCCTAGGGAAGATAATTATTATGTACGAACTTTTCTGCTGTATCAGTTTCTTTATTCTCAGATGGCAAATAGTCAGCTTCAGCATGAACTCAATTGGTGAATGGACTAGTCTTGTAATCTGCATAACTAGTAATAGCCTTTGGTCATAAGACAGGACTTGCACCTTACTTGCTCTTGAAAAAACCACACTGTGGTAACATTGTCCTTTTCTTGAAGCAAACTGTGGATAAACTGTGGTTAACTCTGGAAACATACTGTGACTAAAGAAATTTAAAACATTTTTAGGTCTGGAGTTAGCTTGTAGACTTCCACTGTGGAAGATGTTTTGGGTTTTTAAGATATTTTTTTTTAATACTTATTTAATCTTATTACTTAACTCACTTGAAAAACAGTGAGCTGTATTCAAGTTTTTTCAGATTTCCTTAGATCTCATTCAATTAAGCAATTTTAATTTATTTTCCTCTACAAATGCACCTGTTGAAGAGGTTTCATCCTCCTGTGTGAAGTGCGAATTTCTAGGTGATTTTTTTAACACAGATGTACACACAGGTTTTTAAAATATCAGTCCTTGTTCTAAAAATGTAGGAGAGAAAATGGAAGCTATATAAATAACTGTTTCAAGAATCAGATAATAAAAATCTCTGTACTATATTCATATTATGGTGAATTATCTGTCACTGATATGTTTTATTAACAGTATATTATATGCTGAAAGTGTGAGTTCACTGAGATATTTTCTGTGTCTACCATATTGAAGGAAATGGCGCCAAGGGCTGAGGAAGCTTTCAAAGATAAAGTACCCTCACTTATGACCCTTTTCCTTCACTGGCCCACACTATAAAGAGTGTCCAAGAGCTACCCTAGTGCTGCTGCTGGTTAAGAAAAACAAACAACCAAAGCCTGAAACAACCACAACCCCCCACCCACACCAAACCCAATGCACAGAACAAAACAGCTCCCTTCCCACCAAACCCCACTTCCAAAGTGTCCAATTTGGATTTTTTGTGACTTCACATCCTTCCTGTCTTCCTGAAGATACATTAGAATTTCATTAAAAAAAAAAAAAAAGACAGCAGTTTACTCTTAACTTAATTCACAAACATACTTCATATCTCTCCAGAATTAGAAACAAGTCTGTCAAAATGTTAAATTCTTTCAACAGCTTGAAAAAAATCTGTTTCTTGGTAAAATCACACTTATATTTGCAATGGCTTTTCTTCTTTTAAAGTTTTTTTCAGTGCAAATGTTAATGACATTCCTTATATAACATTCCCTATGCCCTTCCTCTGAAGGCAGGGAATGATCAGCTTTCTGAAGATGGTGACTTTGATCTTCAGAGTAAGTGACCCTTTTTTTTACAACTTTTGCACCTCATTTTGCTGCAGATTAATCTTATCTTGTTAGCAACCTTATTTTATTCTTTAACTTATAAAGATATTATATCTTATCCTTATTCCTTCATTTGACAAATCTGTTTGGTCCACAAATGCTTACCATTTGAGTTCAGCAGTTAACTCAATCATCAGATTTTTTAACCAAGTTGAGATGATATTTGTAGCCCACTGTGATAAACTTAAGGTATTACGTTGCAAGCTTGTCTTTTTGGCTAGTGTAAGTAATAACAGACTAAAAAGGCTGCCTTTTTTTTTTTTTTTTTTTTTTTTTTTTTTTTAAATCTGCAAGGAGTTTAAATGTGAGTGTAAGTTTTATAGTTTTGTGATGAAAATAACCATTATAATGTTTTGGAGAGGATAATTCCAGCGAAGTCAGCCGAAAGAACCTAAGGTAAGAGTGAGAAAATTGTCCTCTGCTGTGAAAATAGGATTTGAGAGTGCCAGCAATTGCTCGTATCATTATAGTAACAAGTAGGTTTGTGATGCAAAGATGAGTAAGTGCAATTGCTGAAGAAACCAAACACATGGAGCTGAATTCCAGGAAGGTGATAAAAACTGCATGTCCTCAGTAACCACCAAGGTTGGTCCGATGGTGGCAAATGTTTATCTCCTTTATCTGGAGTTGGCTGAACTGTATGGCCTTGAAGAGCTTCTGGCTGAAAACATATTTCTAGCATTCACATGAATTCTACCACTTTTATATTCTGACTTGTGCTGTATTAAAAAAATGTGTCGTTAATAGCTGCAATTATAGTGTGATCTGTTGAAACCTGCTCTGACAGATTTGCAGCTCAATTATTTAGAACTCATTTGTCAGAGTGCTACCACATATTTCATGCCAGAGTGACTATTTTACAGCTGCAAAATAATTCAAGTGAAGTTGTAAAAATCAATTTGGTATCCTCCCCCTCCTCCTGGTCTTTACATGGCAGAGTTTCCTTCAGAGATGCAAGACTTGAACTGCCATGGGTTCATTTGAATTCCTGTCTGATGTTGGCACTGCTCTACTGTCCTGCACAGGACATGATCACAGTTGTTTCCTGACAGTGTTGGGTAAGGAAGGGTTGAGTCTTTGCCTGGGTTTACTCTACTGAGATTCTTCCAGTCTTGGCTCCACAGGGCAGTTCTGAGCCTTCCAGAGCTAAAATGGGATTTCTGATCAGCAATTGCGGCTGGTTTTCCTTTCAGTAGTCCCTTTTCTGCTATGTAACCATACACAGACATAGTTTTGTCAAGTGCTCCATGAAATTTTTCTCAGTTTAGGAGGGAGGTTGTCGTTTGTGAGAGCTATATTATGGATACATCGCAAACTGTCCCCTTCTTTTACTGTTACATGTGGCTTTAGCCTTTGCTTTATAGCCTTGCTATCACTAGGAGATAAATCATCTTTCAAGGTGTGTCTCTCATCCAGTGCAGCCTTTCCTGTTTGCCCCATTCCTTGCTTTATGTTTCACTTACACATCTAAACTCTCAAAGATATTTTTTCCATTGCTGATGCAACCCAATCTCTCCCTTCCTCGCCCTGTTATTTAATGCTAAAGTATTTAGGGACATTATGTAAAGTCTGTTTGTTTCACAAAGCATACCATGTGGTTGTGTATAAATCACTGATTTGATTTCAAACGCTTAAACACTTTGTGGCCTTGTAAGCAGCAGTGGCTGATCCACTCCAGCATTCAGCCCCCAGCAGATTCAGGAAATGTTTTAGCAAGGTCTGCACGTCTGCAGTTTCTGAAAATGATGCCTTGCTATGTTCCCAGCATTGTCAGCAGTACATTTGTAGCAGGACATACTTGGTAAGCAACAGAAGACAACTTTAGGAAGTCCACGAACCTGCCTCAAGATTTTGTGACCTCTGCTGGTTTAAAAGAGGCTTCAGTCTTTGGATTGATTTGGATTTCCCCCTGCACTGTTGAGATTGTGTGATAACCAAGCACTGGTAAGGTATGCAGAGGTTGATTTGCTGAATTGATTTGCTGAAAGTTACTGAGATCCACAAATGGTGCCTGACCTTGACTAGAAATCAACTATTATTATTCTAATTTTGACCTGTTTTGCTATCACTTTGAATGTTACCGGAGCTACAAGAGGACAGTTTATAAAGAGTTCTGAAATGCTGGAATTTGCCAGAAGTAGCCATTTTTATCTTGTTTCTTTTTTACCCTACTCTTGCCCAAAAGCCCAGTATTTATTTTACACCCTCTGTAATGTCAGCCCTTTCAAGATGCAGGTAGTCAATAATACACAATATGGTGGAAAGAACAAGAACTGCAGCAAACTGCAGTTGAATGTTGCAAGCCATGAGCCCTTAAAATTCTTTTTTCAGTTCTCTTAGTTGTAGAAGGAGCCACTCAAAATCAGAAATCCTTTCTTGAAACAATTAAGACCAAGTTTTGAAAGTTATTTTCTTCCATGTTCTCAGTGCTCTGATAATGAGACTTTCAGTATCTGACTCCATTATTTTTAAGAATCTGATGTCCAGACCAAAGGCATCTGTGGCACCTTAATACTTGTTCCTGTGAAAATGCTATTTTAACTTCTCTGCCTCGGGGTATGTACTTCATTATCTAGACTACTTTCAGCTTTTGTTTTATTTGATGTAAGCCTCATCTATTTCAATGATTTAGAATTTATGACATTTTGTTACCCCCTGCTGTTAATGTGATATGGGTTTTTGTTTAAATAAAGGTTTTTTCTATCCTAACCCATCATCCAGATTGATGGGTATGAATTCATGGTTCTACAGTCACTCTAAACTGAACTGTTGTGTTTCTCAGTGAGGAAAAAAGTCAGGCCAGCTAACCTATCCAATGTGGGACTGCCCTTTTAACATATATACATCCCTGTGTTTTGTGAGTAGAGCATTTCTCTCTCTCTTTTTTTTTTTTTTGGGTTTTTTTTGGGTTTTTTTGTTTGGTTTTTTTTTGTTTGTTTGTTTTGTTTTCTATGTTTTAAAAATCTAATTCCGCAAGTACCACATACACCAAGAAAGTGTCTTGAAATCAGTGGTGCTACAGAAAAGTATTTGACCAATATATGGTTTGTTAGTCAATGTGAAACAGAAAATGGCAAAATAGTTTAGAGTGAAGCTGGTAGGTCACATAAAATCCACAAACCCCTGATGCTGTGTTTTTCAATTATTTAGCCTTGTGTTTAATTTTTTAATATACCTGCCTTAAAAAGGGTGTTATTAGCCTGAAAGTTACATTTGGAAAATAAAAGCATTGGAATGAGATACTTCATTTCATAAGCACTGAAATGAGACATTCCTCAAAAGGAAAGCCATTCTTCTATTTCATCTTGGTGTTTACTGTTTTCATGAAAAATGATCAATAATTTCTGAAAAAGAAAATCCCCTTTAAAAGATGTCTCAAGCCAGTTACTGAAAGCAGGAGTTATACTACACAATTGCTCATCATTCAAAGCTGTGCTTGGGGATTTTTTTCTTTGTGTAGTATGGAATGTGAAATGATTAGAGAAAAAAATTATTTCTGGTATGTGTGAGAGAATGTTTCTTTTCACAGTGTGCTAATATAGTGGTGCAGAAACTACAATAGATACAAAATAGCACTAAAAAGTATTTCTTCAGCAACACATGGAATATGACTTGCATTTATCAAATTATTCTTTTAAAATCTGAGAATCTGTCCCTTGATGCAAACTCACACATCAAACACCTCTGACACTCTATTTATTTTTAGAGTTACATCTCATTTACAGTCAATTTAGTCTGTATATAGCTCTGATTGTTTTTCTTGCAAGATTAAGAGCAGAGTTTTAAACAGTCTTCCTCAAGGTCACAAGCCTGGCAGTAAATTCTTATCTTGGTCCATTTTTTGTAAACCATGAAGTACTTCAATAACAAACAAACAAAAAGCCCTTCGAACCAAAACAAAAAAACAGCAGAGAAACATGCTTAGGTTTTTGAAAATCAAATTATATGTATTCTAGAGCAGTTTCTTCCACAAGACAGAAAGTATCAGCAAAATCAATGGCGAGAACTTGCAGCCCTAGTGATGGCTCTAAATCAGCAGCTGCCATGCGGGGCATGGAAAAACAAAGTAACTGAATACTAAAATAATGTGTGTGGCAGTCTATAATGCAAAATTTGTGGGATTTCAAATATTGGTAGTTCTGAAGGGATTGAACAGTATTGCACATTGCTTATCTGTAGATACTACATTTCTAGTGTGTTAAATTCAGACACCTATTATGGGCTATTTTATAACAATCACTCCAAATTGATGAAGGCATACTGAGCCTTGTATGGCCACAGACCTTTAGTTGAGACCAGACAATAATAATCTAGTGTCTCAAGTATGCAAAAAGCATGAGAGAGCATCAGACTCACTGGCTTTGTGTCAAGTCCTTCTTATAAAAGGTATGACTTAAAATGGAAAGCCTTTGTGACAGTTTATGCAGACTCACTTAATGTGTATAGCCTGTGCAGACAGTTATTTTCCACCTATTCGTGAATACACAAGCTCGAATATTTGGCTTTAAACGTAGAGGGGATGCAGAGAGTTCTTTTGTTTAGTCAAATAAATACTTTCCAATATTTAACCAGTTTTAATTTATGGGGAACAGATGGTTTTTCTTCATCAGTAATTGTTTTTCCAGAAGATAAGGCTGTATTAAAATTTGTGAAGATTCATGAGCTCTTTTATTCTAAGTAAAGCGTTTTGTTGAAACCACTCAATTAAAAAAAAAAACATAAAGAACCAAGAGGTGTTTTTTCAAGCCTTCAAAGCCTGTTAGTTTATTCTGGTTTTTTCTTGGAGGCAAAGGCTGTCAAACATGTTTCACTCTTCCTTGGAAGGAAAAGGCGTAAGCGTTCCTAGGATGCAGGCACAACAGAAGTTCACTACAACTGCCTCTGCATTTAACTCAGGTAAGATGCGATGGGTATAAAACATCCAGTCAAGATGTCAGATGAAAGTCCTGAAAACTCTTTTGATTCCACCTGTGACTAAAAGTAGGTGTTCACAATTTCATGAAAATGAAAAGGTTTTGGTGGGGTTTTTTTCGTACTAGTGAATGGTTGGATTTTTATGTCTGCATCCTCGTCCCACTAAAACAGACACCTTACTCCCTGCTATAGGAGAAGGAGCAGGAGCTGGAGCCCATCACATTTCAAATGCACTTGCCAGAAGCATATTGTTAAGTTCTATTTAAAACATATTCAGTGTTTTGAGTAATGGAAGCAATAGCAGGCAATTTTAAACCCTCATAAGTGATATGCTGGTTTGACAAGGTTTTCACAGCAGAAGTCACTGTTGTATAAGCCTTCACAGATACAGTGCTTTTCTCATTATGGAAACATGTACAGCTTGAGTAGCATTTTCCTTTTATGAGCTCTGTGCAGTCCCTTACAGTATATTCATACAAATTTGTGGAGGAAGCCCTCTAAGGCACAAGCTTGCAAAATAGCAGTGTCTAGTTATTTGGACTTTGAGCTTGAAATTTTAAAGGTCTGGAATTCAGTGATAACAGCATATTTCCCACTGACAAGATGCACGCTTCCAGGTACCGGCTTCCAAAGTTAGACTTTCAGAATTTCCTTGTACTTGATAAAACTACAGAGTTGCATCTTCTTTTGTTTAGCCACCAGAGCAAGTAATGCAGTCATTAAGTTGTCAGCAAGCTCCTCTGCCATGTGTTGCTGTCTTGTACACAGCGAATGCAAATCGTCCCGCTGCCTCCCGAGAAGCTGCTACATGTCTTTCCTTTTGGAAGCCGTGGCCTGGGCCGTGACCTTTCCCTTGTGAGTGTCTTTATTCAAGTTACAGACACCTCGGTGTGCAGGTCTGGGCGCGCTGTGTGCCTGCTGCTACCCTCTACCATCAAAGGGCACAGGGAACAGGCTGGCTGGGGCGTGAGGAGGAGTGTGGCTGCTCTCCAGCTCTGCTGCTGGGCATGCTCTCTACATCTTGGGTTGCTGTTTTTGAAGGGACTGAGACGCTGCCTGTGTTTCTTTCTTCTCTCTTCACCCTGCTGGAGGCCCCAGAGCCCCTGTTTGCTACACTTTTTCATTTGCTTTGACACCATGGACGTGCTGTAAAATCACCTGGGTTTGTACCAAATCTAGTTGGAGAGAGGGAATGAGGCAAGGAGGTCAGTGAGTGCTAAGCTATTCCTTCAAACAGGAAAATAATTAAAACAAGCTCTTCAACAGTGAAATTCTCTGTGAGAGACAGAGCACCATGTTCCCAGGTGTGATTGCAAGGGCAGCGGTTGGAAGGTTTCTTTGAGTGCCTCTGATTCTTGAAAGAGCTTGTATTTTATCTCAGAAGATTAGAGAATCCTTTTTATGCAACTTAATGTTTTTTTTACAGATACACAGATAGGAAGTATCCTATTTTACAGAAAGCAAGGCAAATATAGGCCGGTTTTGAAGAAATCATATGGGATTTTTAAAATATGGCTAATAAAATCTTCTAAATGATGCCATAAAGAGGAGAGGCATGTTAGAGCTTGAAGTATGTAGCTTAACCAGAGAGCTGTGCTACACAAAGCTGTGCGAAGTGTCAAACTACCTTAAGTGTGGCTGATTTCTGGGCACTCACTGAGGCAAATAATTACTCCAGGAAATAACATTTCAGTATCTTGCAATCAGCATTTCTTTGAGTTTACTCCTCACATCTGCTCCTCTTTCATTTGGTCTTTCAGAACAGAGTTTGAGCTCTTGCCTAAGTGCCACCAAAGGCAAGAGCATATCTTTTGCAGCTCAAAGGCAAAACTTGATGCTGCCTTTTGTTGTTATTCAGCAGCCGAACAATTCTGACCTGTGAGGAATGCAGGGGTAGGGGACACAAAAGTGATTTTTTTTTTCTTAATGCACAGAGACCAATGAAAGATAAAGCTGGTGCCCTTTGGTTCGTGCGGGTTTGTTTTCTTCTTTTTTTCTTTCTCTTTCTGGGTTTGTCAGGGTGTTTTGTGTTTGTGGGACTTTTTTTTTTAGGTAAAGTTGAGTTTTTTCAAGTATAAAGCTGGGCAGTCCCACATAAGTGATGTTGCCGTGGCCTCCAGCCAAAGTTGGAGGAGTCACCGGTTGGTTTTAACCTGGAGAAGAGCAGAGAGGGACAAAAATCCCTCTCTCTAACAAGATGTAAATATTTGGGGTTTTGTTTTTGTGAAACATGTAGAACAAAGGGAGCAATTTGAAGGAGAAAGGTCTGGACCATGTGGGTGCTTAGTCTGTTAATGCAGTTTGTTCTGCTCTAACACCACTTGGTGCTACAAGATCAGTATTTGTTATGCAGCTGCTCGGTAGCTCCAGTTTTGTGTACAGGACATCTGAAAGGCAGCTGAATTATAGCCTTGATTTCCAGCAGGTTCTACCTACCAACATGCCATCCCTCTCTTTGCTGACAGAAGGGAGCCCATGAGCAGGAGCTGCAGGAGGCTGTGCAGGTCAGCTCTGCGGTGCCCTCCTCCCTGTGCTTGCAAATGGGGTGAGCATCTCCCTGACCTTCTGTGGTCAGGCCTTTCTGCCCAGAGACACAAGCACTGCCTGTGCAGCTGCTGGGCTGCAGCAGCTTCAAACACAGGCTCCCCCTGTGCCACTTGTGACAATATGAAGGACGTTATTTACTGTATTTACTGACTTTCCCCACAAAGTCATTTCCCCCTAATACAAAGGTATTAATTACAGATAGAAACATGGTGACTCCAAGGTCGAGAGATGAGAGCGTGCAATCTGGAATTTCCATCACAACTGATTATGATTATGCTCCAGCTATTAAAAGTTACAAGGTTGCATTTGTTATGTGGATGCTTGCTTCTAATTAAAGAAAATGCCTACCCTTTAAGAACTCAAGAATAAATAGATTCCAATTTTTATCTTCAACTTAGTTTTTCAGTAGTCTTTTCATATGAATACTGGCTCATTTTTCTGTGCTAATGTGGTTTGTGCATTTGTTGGATGAATTAAGGACTGCATTTGCACTCACTCGATACCTTTAGAGACAAGCTTTACCTGCAGCACGAGATAAAATGAGATTTGTAGTTCTGTCTTATTCTTTTCTTTGTCTGTGGTGTATCTCTTTTCCTTATTTTACTGTCTGTCTGTGTGGAGGTGCTTCACAGTTAGTCTAGTCTGGTGAATTTAATGTTGATTGCACAAACTGAAATGGGCTGTGTGGATACACTCATTCAAGAACTGAGGCTTCTTGAAGTGAGTTACACTGCAGAATTAAAAGTTCCACTGCAATTTGAGATGCACAAGTGCTTCTCTTAAAAATAAATTCAGATTACTTTTTCCTAAGGGACTCTTTGCAAACACAAAGGACTTGGTTCCCTGTGCTCCAACATCTTGATAAAAGAATGAATCCATGCATTTTACTCCTCACCCCAGTACTGATATCTATTGTAGCAGAAAGATACGCACAATTTCCTGTATAGAAAATATCCTCTGTTTTTACCAGTAACCTTGCTGCTTTGTTTGTGTTTCGGTGGTCTCGTTTGTACTCCCTGCCCGCCCTCCTTATTGCTCTCCTATTTATGTTTTCATTATTTATTATGGTTTGCTTATGGTGTAGATGGAGCACTATTTCTTGACGCAAGACCTTTATGATGTTTATTGATGAGACATTTGTGAGAGCAGCCTCATTGTGCCCTGTTAGCATTTGTGTTTCACGTTCATGTGCAGCTTTTCAGAGCCTTTCTGTAAGCTGCATAAATGAGACTCCCAGCCCAGAGCAGCTCACAAAATCTCCCTTTGGCAGAGTAGCTGCCGTTCTATGTTATCTGAGAGTCAGTGAATATGCTGAGTCTTGGATGAGTATGTCCATCTGAAGCTACATTAGTTTACATGGAGGTTGCAAGGGATTTGTCAGGTGTGTGCTTCCAAAGAGATGCTCACTTATAGCTGTACATATATATCATATTTATATTACAGGGCAGTCTCCTGTCAGCCACATAGCTTTGAAACAGTTACTTCAGTTACTTTTTTTCCATCCTTGTCAAAGTCCTTGATGTGTATCTTGACTAGAAAAAGATAGGATAGGAGCTCACAGACTCCTGTATAGAGCTGCTCTGTCTGTAAATAAAGGATTTCTTTTTTTTTTCAAAGTGAGGGTTGCATTCAATATACTGGAAGTGGTATTGGAAGATGCAGAAATAAGGAGGGAAGGTATGATAAGGTATAGGTGGGGATTCAGAAAATTGTCTCCCATTTCTGGGAAATGATGTCTTTTATTGTCTTAGGCAAGGCAGTCTGGTTTGACACTAGGTATTCTGTGAAAATCCCAGAGCTGAAAGGAAAGGAAAAAAATTACAGTCATAATAACCTTGAACTGGAATAAATCTATCTCAAATTCAGAAACTTTGCCCCAGGTTGTCTATATCTTCTGTAGTGTGTTTTCTTCATGGGCCATCTAGACTAAGGAGACCCACCCCAAAGAAGTGTCATTCTCTGTCTCACTTGCGTGAAGAATAACACCACTTACCCTTCCTTGCCAGTTTTGTTGACTTCAGGCTGTAGCTTTTCATCAATAATTTTTTGTGAAACCTTGTAGAAAGAGGTTTGTGACCCCTTGAGCTGCCCAGATATGAAAATTTCCAGCACTGTTATACACGGAAGAAACCGTTTAATATAAGAGCTTTTAAACAGCAGTTCTGTTTGGTGAAAGGAAGGGTTTGGAGCTGCTGGAGCTGCAATTGAGACACAAAACAGGGAGTGTTATTTGTTGGTCACAGAATGTTCTGTGCTTTACAGCATCCAGCTGAGTCTCCACAGCCAAGTGACACAAGAGAAGTGCTTGTTCTCCCTGCTCTCCTTCCCCTATGCCTTTCTGGTTTGAGTTCTTTGGGAGTCCACAGAAATGGGCAAATGCATTTTCATTGCACTACCAGTCTGCATCTGTCATGAAATTTCAGCAAACAAAACCACAGCATTTGGCAAACAGACTTCAAAAGCAGAGAAAAAAACCCAAAGGGTGCAAGTGCCACAATGCAGTTTCTGATTTATAGAGAATAAATGTGTGCATTTTGCAGGCACACATAACAATTAATACAAAAATGGATAAACTGCAGAAAATTGGCTAATAGAATATATATAAACAAATTTAATGCAAATTTTCAAGCACTTTGGGAATTAATTGTGTGCCTATCTACCCAAAGTTTTGACTGCAATGTATTGATTGCAGAGCAAATGTGTCCCCCTTCATTCTTTGCCAGTAATGAAAATAGCATTTAGTGAGGTGGGAGTTGATTTGTGAGTACCCAAAGCAGTGAAGGCTGAGGTCAGGCCTGCAGTGACAAGCTTTGCTGCCAGAGCTGTCGAGTGGCAATATTGAGAGCTTGTGGCATCACTGGAATACTCATCCTGTGGCTGTTCCTGCCAGCATCAGGAACTCCTCACAAAGATGTTTTATATCTGCAGCAGTTACAGGCATGGACTGGGAAAGAACCCAGGGCTTTCACCTGTTGCCATTGCTGCTGTGCTGGCTGATATCAAAGGGCTCTGGTGTTCAGGGAAGAAATCCAAGTTGTAGAAAAGGGAGCATTGCTGCTTGAGTGAGGGAGAACCTCTGCCGAAAGAAGAGCATCCACGTTCCAAGAACTTTGTAAGACAAATGAGTACAACTACACTATATGGGCATCTTGTGGGTAATTTGGGACAGCAGGTGTTTATTTCAAGGAATGCTTCCTCACCAGGAAAGCTAGGGCACTGCAGGAAGGAGCACTGACATTGCTGCACACAGGCCATGCCTGAGCTAGGCCTCCAGGCCGGCCATGGGTGCAGATGTCTCTTTCTTTGGAGGGCTCCTATTGCTTATTTACTTTTATTACTGACAGCTGCTCTCTTTTGCAAGTATGGTATCCTGGTCTGATATTCTGGCCAAATTCTAACTATAATCCTTACCGCCCGCTTGACTCAAAATAGCCCATACATTAAAATGTGTTATTTCTCTTCTAACTGAATGTGATGTTTTTAAACCATTTCCATTTTTCACACCAAATATGGCTCTTTCAGCTTTGGATGTTTCTCTATTTCTAGCTTGTTAAAGTACTTGGAAGGTATTATGCATTGCATGCATTAAGAAAAGCTATTATAAATATTTAGCTAGCTAAAGCATTTGTGATTTTTTAACTTCAAAGTTAGAATTAAATGGGATACTTTTAATGACTCTTGCATTTTTAAAAGAAAGTTATCTAAGTAAATCTTTCACAATAGCTTGAGACTTTTTTTTGTGTGCCAAAATACATCCTACCTCAGTACCACTGGGATTCAGGAATTAGACTATGTGTCAGAGAGGCTAAAACAAAGACTCATGCCTGGAATATTCCTGAAAGAATCCAACAAGCATCAGTGCTGTTTGGAGAGGGTCACCCGGTAATTCACTTTTCCTTTTTCTTCAGGAAAGGAAAGGTATTCCAGTGGAGTGCCTGTTGATGTTTTCCTTTTTCTCAAAGGCTCTGGGTGATCTCTACAAGGTTGTTCAGCCTCTCTAAGCCTTGCTCTTAGGCTATAAAATAGGAGCATTGGTACATCCTTTCCATGTGGAAACATTTTCTGGATAAGGTTGTGAGGTACGTAGTTCTGGCTTCTGCACAATAACTGGATAAATGTTTCTTAATTGTTTGATTAATATCCTGTTAGCACAGTACAACAAATAACTGAAAGTACATTTTGTCTCTGTTTTAAGAAAATGGAGAATTTTATCTGTGAGCAGTATTCTCATCTTAGCAGCATTTAGCAAAGAAGTTTGAAGAAATCATGGCAAAGAATGTTTGTGAAACAGCTAATCTTAGACAAACAGAAGTATTTAAAGAAGGCAAATGTTGAACTCTAAGACAACTATTTGCAAAAGGAGCCTGGTATCACTCAAAGTAATGGAAACAGCTCACATGAGCTATTTATCAAGCGGTTTGCAAGGCTAAGGTCTAAAAAATTAAATTTTTTAGTCTTTGGCTCAAAAACCTATTGCAGAAATCACTTAGAGAATATTAGTAAATGCGAGAATTGGAAATGAATAACCAAAATATTTTTTCTAGTGTGTTTATCTCCTGGACCAGTAGTTCAATCTAGATGTGACTTTTACCGTGCAGTCAGGCACTGAGAATGGAACTCTGGAAAGGAAAGTGTTCAAGATAATTTTATTTAAATATTATGGAGAAGTTCCACTATAAAAGTCTTTCTGGCTTTTCAGACCAGGTTTAAATCATAAGAAATACACACAGGATGGCACAAGCACTGCTCAGTCTTGAAGCCATCCTTGTCTGCTCCTTTGTGCTAAAGGCATCACAAACCACTGCAGAAAGCATTACACACTTCCATCATGTGTTTCTGTTTTATTTGGACTGGACTTAAGCAATGTCTAGATGCTCTTTCAAGATGCTGTGGCTTTCATATTTTTCATCAAAACTGACCAGAAGTGATCATTTATATCTTGTAGAGCTGATGACTTAGCAATTTCCAAGCTGGATCCGGAGCCAAGTGCTGCAGTAATTATTCTGCATTTATTATTCTGCAGTTGATTTCTACCAGACCTTTGAAAGCTCGGTGTGCAGACGGGTGAGGCACAGAGGCAGTGCTGCAGAGCCTCTGGCACAACACCAAAGGGGGTCACTAGCAGTTCAGGCTAACTCCAAATCTCACTGTTGCCCGTTCTTTTTCAAAAGAAGCTTCCAGTCTGTGATGGGGGTGGCTGGTCTTCCTCTGTAGAAAGCAGATCAAAAGATAACACAAGTATAGTTCGCTGAAGAGATGTGCTAAGGTCTTTGTAATTTAATGCATCATATTTTGCTGCTCCTTCCAAAAACTAAAGATCCATAATCACATTGTTCAACAGCTGAGGATCTCTAAATCTGCTTTTCACTTATAAGTTTCACTTCTTGATTATTCTCTTAAGCTCAAAAGACAAAAATAGGAAGCTATGAAGTGTTGTCCTTTCCAAGTCTCCTCAGGTGAATATCCCTTTTCTGATGCAGAATTATCTCAGCCAGAACTAAGAAATGAAAGTTGCCATTACAAAACCCAGGTCTTTTTGGCATGTCTAGCAGAACACTCTTCACTGCCCTCTCACCAATGCATTACCTCACTTCCCCTGCTTCCAGTGCCTGAACACTGTCTATAAAGCCTGACTTCTAGTGATTTGTATAGATTGAGTGGCATGCTTGGGCCTTGGTGAAGATCTTCTGAAAGAATACAATTTATCCAAAGTATCTCTGTTGGATCTAATGGCTGATTTTCATTGCTGCTTTGTTTTCTTCCACTGGCATAAGCATCTTAGGATTTTTAAATTTTGTTTGCTTTCAAGTCCATCCTTCCACCTGGAGTATTTACTTCTGTTTTTCCAATATTCTGAGAAATGCACTGCCTCATTTGTCTGCCATAGTTGACCCTTATTTCCATCCCTCCATGCCAAACAGTGACTTTGTCTATAATTCCTCTTTTCCTGACCTTTCTTGTCTTTACCCTGGGAAGATCTGATAACGTGTTAATCTTCATTCCTAGCCTTGTCTGAGCAGTCAGATACAGGAGGGGATAAATCTTTTTCCCTCTGCATAAAGGGTCTTGATAGGATATTGCATATACCCAAAGACCAGGTAGAGAGGATATCCTTTAGTCCTATTCATTCCAGAAGTGTCACATTTTGATTCTTCTTTTGGCTGGGCGAGGATACACTTTTGGAGAAGAAGACATGCCTATTTGGCCACTTGGCTAACCCAACCAAGATTTCCTCTTGTTTGGATTTATTCAGCTGAAGCTACTACAGGCATCCATATGTCAGTCATCTTTGACTGCCCCAATGTAGGCAGATTAAAAGACATCAGATTTCATCTATTTTGCAAGTTATGATGATGGTATACTTTGTATCAGGTGTCTTTCTTACAAATTCTTGGGTAGCTCATTTCCAAAGTCATCTCTCTTGCTGACAGACAGGACAGAAAGAACAAATCTGTTTTCTTGATTCAAGGCTCACCACGCAATGTTTTTTCCTGGCCCTCGTGTTGCAGACCATTTCCTTGTTTCCTTTCTTGGCAGTCTCCTTCCTTGTGGGGTTGCTCCCACAGCTTCTGCTGGCCAGTACCTCTGAAATCTCCCTGGCTCTGAGCTGGTGTCTGCCTGGCTGCTGCCTCTGTCTCCCACGCTGGAATGTGAGTGCAGATCCCTCTTTACGCCTATGGCACTGCTTCCCACGGACACAGACACCAAATCCTACCATCTCCTGGTTAGCAAGGCAGCCCCTGAACTCTCTGCAGAGACACAGAAATGCTGTTTTCAGTGCTCAGCTGGACCCTATACCTGTTCTCTGCCCAACACAGAATTGTGCTTATACTTACTGGTGACCTACCCATTATAGCTCTTTACATCCTTTATTATGGTACTTTAATGACTTCCATCTATCAAAATGTAGTTGAGAATTCCTTCTCTTCCATATGTGCTTGGGCTTGACAGGAGGGGGAATGTCACGCGCAGGCAATGAGCCTGCCTTGCTTAGTGAGCTGAGTAATTAGTAATTTACAAATTCAGTAAGCAGTAAATGTGCTCTTGACCTTCCACTCGCACCAGCTGCCTGATGAGGCACCCAGCTGACACGTCCAGCTGCCTAATGCCTTTTCCCCGTGCAAAGCCCCCTCCAGAGCTCCTGCCTGCTCTGTGCTGGTGTTTCAGGAGGCAGCATGGTACTGCCTACGCTGCATTGTGCCTTCTGATTCATACTAATCCCCTCATCTTCCTATGGAACATTAAACATAATCACGATATTGAAAATGAAGGCGTTGCAGATTTAAAAGTGGGATCTGCTTAACTAAAAATAGCATTAAAGCAAACCCTGTCCTTCTGTACTGAAGGACTGGCTGGTATTTACAGTGCTGTAGAGTCATCAGACTCGAGCATAGGAATAGGAAAGAATGCCAACCAAGAGGGACCAGGAATTATAGGCTTGTTCTGGGTTATTCCAAGATCTGATCCTCCTTAACTGTGTGACCTTGAGCTTGATATGTGGTGTGCCCAAACCACCATTTCTTCTTCTGTAACATAACTATAAGGGTGGTTTTGCAACTCCTGCATGTGAATGAAAGGATTTGTATTTGCAGAGTGCTTCAGGAGCCTTAGAGCTGTCCTAGTGATCAGCAGGCAGCCATGGATATGTTCACTTTTCATTTCTCTGAATTCTAAAGGAAAAATGTTTTTATAATAGAGAAGTTGAAGTCATTCCTTGGGAAAAAGATGTCTACAGTGCACCTTCCAATTTCCAGCCCCAACTACCATGATTTCAAGATTCACTTCGGACAGCACCTCGCAGTTTGAAGCTAGCCTTTAAATAATGCATGTCAAGGCACCTACAATTGAAGGAAAACACTGTATTTTCTTGTCTTATTCTCACTTAGCCTTCTGTGCTCCAAAACTTTGCTGTTTCCTTTGATACTTCCAGGTGATTCTGTCAAAGTAGTAGTGACATTGAAAACAAGACCATAGTTATGATAAGAACATTTTATTTCTCGTTAAGTAAGTTGTATAAATAATGCATCTCCTGAACATTTTTCCGTGTTTCTAAAGGATTCACTGTTTTCGCTAATGCGTAATTTCAGAGAGGCTGTTACAAATTTAATGTTGAAATGCCCTGGTCAAGAGCTAAAAGTATTCTAATATTAAATCAATCTCTCTCCTTAGTCCCTTAATTCTAAAAGCTGAAGCTCCAAGGAAAGCACCAACGGTCACAAGCCTTGCCAATCTGCTTATGCATCTCACTATGTCAGTTTTCCTTCCCTTCACTCTCCCTATTCTCTGCAGTTGACTCAGGCTTTTTTTCTAGGTCTTAAAAACCTATTTAAAACTCTACAGCTTGCCTCCCACACTGTCCTCTCTTATAGTAACAAGCAGCTACAGTCTGTGTTCAGACGTCTTGTGGTCTGCAAGCTCATCTGGGGGTGGTACCTGTGTCCATTATGGCAGGACAATCTAAATACCCAACCTTTTTTATCCAATCCATTGAGAAAGTATTGAGCAAGCTAATTACTGCAGGTCTTGTAAGCCTTGGTGAGCCAATTAAAGCCCTATTCCATTAGATCTCATTCCTTTTTTCATTCTGTAAATTTACTAACAGAGCTCAAGAAGAAGTTGTCTTTCCCTTTTATCAGAAGTAAGCAGTCTCTGATAGACATCCCTGGTCCTTGGGCTCTCAGAATATTTGATACTGGCCCTTGGCTGAGCTTAGGTAAGTCTCATGATTGATTGTGTTATCTTAAACCACCAAGGTACCTCTTGCACACTCACCTCTCAGCTTCCAACTGACACTTGAACCAGGAGCAAACAGAAATGTTCGGATATTTCTGCCTTAGGAAATGTGGTGAACAGAATGCAGCTTCGGGCAGTCAAAACAGTGTGGAAGATAAGGATTGTGGTAACTGGGTTGTCATGGACAACCCTGCGTTGTGAAGGAATAAAACTGCTATACTTAACTTTTACCTTATGTAGAGCCAAAAGGAGTTAAGGTCCAAGCAATGCTTTTTATTGTGATTTGCTGGCTATTATTTTTGGAATGGCTGCCTGAACCTCAAGAAGACAGTACTATAAACAAGGCTGTGCTTTTCCCTTCTCATTCTTCTTGTCCACATTTAGACATGGAGTGAACTATGGTGATGATATGGGTTTAGTTTCTTTGTGTCTATGAAGTTGTCATTTGCAATAAGGTGCTATTGTATTTGTGCTGTCATAAAATTAAAATTTTTGAGAGGTCACATTTCATTTTGGGTTTTCTACTGAGGTTTATTCTGGCTTAGGTATTTCTCAGCTATCTATTACTGCTGTCATGGCTATAAAATAGAGACAAGGATAAGCAGGCCACAGGAGATATTTTTCAAACTCAACAGAATTAATATTTTTTCTCCTATCAGGCTGGATCTGCTCTCTTGGTAACATACCCATAGTAATAAATCTGCTTCTATATATAGCCACAGCCAGCAACAGCTAACTAAATTGCATATAGATAGCACAGGCCCCAGAATCCAGGATCCCCTGTTTGAAAAGCCCCAGGTCTCCCCCACTGCTGCTCAAAAAGAGCAGGTCATGCTATTTTATTGACTTGCAGTCCATCCTCTGTGCAGAGGAGACTGTGGCAGCCACAGGGAGAGGCACAGCTCTGACTGAGCTGATGTATACATGAGCAGACATTTACATAACAGAAGGTGGTAGAACTTATGTAAACTTGGTGTTTTATCTCCAATACACTCAAACATACTCTTGGGTGTTGCTAGCCGAAATTCAGATTTTTCTGCTTCTAATTAAAAGAGCATCTGTTTTGAATATCCTAGAGAAATTATTCCAGGCTAAGAGACATATCCAAAAAATAGCTGCTCCTCTAATTAGTACGCTGAATGCTTATCTGTTTTTCCTCTTCCTTGTATTAAATGATTTCATTGAATTTGGTGTTCACTTCCATTGCGAGCTGTCCAATAAATCAGAAAAGAGATGTCAACATGTACCACACTGAAAAAGAAAATGGTTTATGTATTAAAAATAAAACAATGCACTGTTTCATGGCATATAATGACATTTACATAAATGGCATGATGAGCATAATGTGGGATATGGCATTCCATACTGAGCTGTGACTTGCCATTTTGAAGTGTTCAAGATCTAGCAGATATATTCGATAAAGAAGAGCATTTCTTTTAAGGAGAAATGTTGAAACTAACCCACTGCAGTAGGATTTTATTTTATTTTAACAACCTTCAAAGGTCAACATGATTCCACAGCCATGTAAAGGAAGTCATTTAAGAAATTTTAAAAAATTCCAACACTAAGTCTTTCCAAGTAGAGATTGTTTCCATGCAAGCAACAACTAATATTGCTAGTTAAAGCTAAAACTAGAGAATATTCTATTAGAGATATGAAAACTTGTATAAAAATTTGATTTTATCACATCAGAACTTAAAAAGGTTTTGAGAGAGTTGTTTGGAGCAGACTGTTGATCCAGAGTATAAAAGGAGCAGTCAGGGAAGATAAAAGCCACTGCTGAAAAGCTAAATATATTGGCATCACTATTCAGGGAAAAGGTGATCAAAGAAATTCTTTCAGCTGCAATTTTTTTTTTTTTTTTAAACTAGGCATTAATTGGAGAAATATTGACGATATCATAAAAGAGGTGTTATTTACAGAAATCTTCCACTCTCTTTGTAAAGCATGCCAGGATTTAAGATTATTTATCTTAATGTTCAAAAATATGTTAAATAGAAATGGTTCATGTAGCAATGTAGTATGTTACCTGTTCCTCAAAATGCTGCCAGAGGCAGAGCCAGGGATGCCTCCCCCATGGGTCCAGGGATGACTGCAGGTTGACTGCAAGTCTGGTTTGCATGCTAGGCAAATTAGCAGAACTGTAATAAGAATACAATTAGGAGACACACAGGTAGCTGTAATATACTGGAGAAGAGGTGAGAGAACCTTTGCAAAAGGGATGGCACAACCTCACACCTCTGTGTTTATTAGCACTGTCGAAGGCTTCATGAGGTATGAATGCAAAATGATCGGGGTTTTAGGAAAGCAGCACAGAAGATTCTTCATGAGGTCTGTAAGGGCAGCTTAGTAACCCTGGCACGAGAGGAATGGTCCAGTTCTGAATTAAAAATGAAATAACAGAAAACAAAGGAGACAACTAAGTGCTTAGTTTTCCATCAGAAGGAGGTTGCTAGTAGCCTATTCCAATGTTATCTGCAAAAGAGAGAAAAAGTAACTAGACCAAAGTTCCTTTGAGGGCATCAGCTCAAAAGCCAGCTACAGTGAGTTGTAAGATGGCAAATGCAGAACAATTTACAAGAGGAAAAGAAATACACGTGTGTGCAGCTGATGTGACTCCTAGCTAACCATTCAACTCTGAGTTTGTGCTCCACGCACGTACATGTTGGGGGACAACATGGACACATCACTGCTGTCCCTGCAGATCCAGGAAACTCCACCAGTGGCCTTCCTGGACCATGGATCCCCAAGGCTTCCTGCTCTTGTTGCAATGAGGCAGCAGGTAACTGAGAACAATTTTCTGGACTATGCAGAAACACCTAATGGAAGAAAACAAGGCAGGTAAATATGAATTTTTACAGAATATATCCTGTAATGGTGACAAAACAATGTGAGCCCAGCCCTCAGCAAAGTGAATCCAAGGAGCTTATATGCTATTCTGCTTAGTTAATAATGTCCACGGGCAGCAAAAGAAGAGAGCAGCTCTCATGCTTAAATACCCTGTGTGAGAAATATAGCCATCAATGTACAAAAAGTACATCAATGTACAAAATGTACTGCATCCTTTACGTCAGTGGCCTTGTCAATTTGATAATGGCTTCAGTTCCTTATCTGGTTACAACTTAAAACAAATAAAGCTTTGTACAAGGTGCATTGTCATTACAGACTGCAGTGGTGATGCTGTGGCTCTCTTTTTGATGATAGATTCTTTCCAAGGTAGCTGAAGTTTGGCCATAGTATTTGTTCTGGCTCAGCTCATCAAAACCATATCTTATTAAAAGAGACTGAAAAATAATAACAGCAAATGTATCTTGCTGATTGTTCTGCAGTTTTGTTGAGTTTTTCCTATCTTTGGTTAATGGTACCTTTGGCATCTCCAATTGGCATCATTATACATGATGCTCCATAGCTGCAAATGGCCTGGGCTGAAGAACCGTACATTTTATCACTTCATTGTAATAACAAACTTACTGTCATCTTAAGAGAAATAGAAGAAGTTAAATTTCCAGGAAAAAAAAAAAAAAACCAAACAAAAAGGGCAAAATATTTCACTCAGGATAATAAATGAAAAGTGTACAGAAACTTTAGCACAGAACTGGAGAAAATAATTAGCATGAAGACAGGAGGAATTTGCCATAATCAGTGCCTTTCTCTGACAGAGGTAACTAAGTGAGAAATAATTCATGGCTAAGAGTTTGTCAGAGCCAGGAAAATCATTCACGTTATAGGCATTTTTTTCTTCACAAGTTCCCCTGCATGTAGATAACTCCTTGCATCTTCCAGGCCCCAGATCCCCGTGTGAAACAGGATGTGTGTTTACATTTGCAGCCATCAGATGGGAGTTCGGATGAGATCTCAAATGGCATTTTCCCTGTGAGCGTGTGTAAACTTTTACTGGATGGTTTTTAGAAGCTTTGCATTTCAGAAACCCCTTGTGGGGAGTGATTTTTAAGAATATTCTAACTTTTTTTTACTCCAGGATCTATCACAAATTTTTAAAATACATGCTATTTTGTGTATAGCTGCATTTGGCTACATGAACTGTAGTATTTTGAGTATTTTTCCAGAGTGAGTGACCACAAAAAGGGGGGAAATTGCACTGTTGGAAAGCAACTGATGCTGACAGGTAGGAAATTTTGGAATTCAGTATCTTCATGTGAACAAACTCAAAATCCCATTCTTCATGGTCATAGAAAGCAAAAATAATGAGCCAAAATTTAAGCATCTTTACTTAAAACATATGACAAATGGCAAACAACATGCATTTTTTTAATATATATGTAGAAATGAATAATATGCTTCCCTTCCATACATGATACTTAATCAAAACAGATTTGAATCAAATTAACAGAAAATATATTTTAAAACATTGTCTAGGTTTTATATTATTACTTGGCATTTCAGTAATTAATCTTGATTTAGCTAAAACAGGCTTGTCACTGACCTTTACTAAATCGATTTACTATCCCAAAAAATGAGTGTATGCAGAGATTTGCACTCAAATAACCATGTTGTGCACATCTTTCATTTGATTGGTATAAATCCTTGCTGAGATTAGTTATTAGATGGGAGGGAAATGCCAATTCAAGCAGCAGAATGTGTGCATTTCAGATGTGACCTCACAGAGCAAGCTGGATGGGGACATCAGCAGAGACTCAGGCACTTGAAAAAAGGCTGAGCACTTGCCAGCTACCTCTTTGAAATTTCATAATGTATTTTCTTTGTGGTGTTGGACAAAAACTACTGGTGGGAGTAGGGAGCTGGGGCAGCTCCTAAAGGCTCAGCTCCCTCAGGGTCACACATATCTCTGCTCTCCCTTTCAACTGCTGCTGGATGAGCCTTGCAGTTAAAACACCAGGAGAAGAAAGGTTCCGAGACTTTGATTCCTAGTTTGAAGTTCATGATTCTCAATAAAGGTAAATATGAAAGCAAAGATAGCAGCAGCAACTTCTGCTGTGTGCCTGCTCAGGTGGAGCTGTGTTCTGTTTTCCTGTTACAGTTTTCAGCACTGTAAACACCCTGCTCTGTCAGGCTTACCTGGCATAGAACAGGAAGGGATTGCTGGTTTTCCAGTTTAAAAAAAAAAAAAAAAAGTGATGGTATGGAATGTTTTACAACTCTGTAAACCTTTGAAGCAATTTATGACTGCACAAGGACAAACAATCAAAATCTCTTGTTTAGTCTCTACTTTAAAATTATGAGGTTAATGATTAAGAGGTTTTCTAGGTAACTTCTTAACATGTCTAAAAACATTAATTAACAACATAAAATTTCACCCCATTTCAGCTGAATTTTTTAGTCTTTCCCTGCATTGCTTCTCAAGGCTGGGGTTCTGATGGCCATGTGGAACTGTTCTTTTTTATAACTATTAAAACTGTTTTATAACCGTTCTTTTTATAACAATATTTAGGTTTTGAAAAATCACAATCATGAGTTCCTTCAGTCTCCTACATTCTACTCTGAATTCCTTCTGATTTTGTTAAGGGTCCTGCTCCTCTAAGCTCATTATCCTGTTAGCTGTTTTAATGTGTGCTCACTGCAGCTTGTTACAGCTTTCTCTGTGCATTGCTCCTGGCTCCTGTTTAAGACTTTACCTCAGTCAAAGCTTCATCAGCACAAAGCAAGGCGGAATACTTTAGCAGGTAATGGATCTGGTCATTTCATGCATTTAAGATCATAAAATTCTGCTCACCTAGTCATCTTATTTTTCTTCTGTTTTATTTTGGAGTTTGAAAACAAAACCTTTGTAAGCTCTGATTTATATTTCCACAGACCTCATGTTGCCAAGACAACTATTATAAATGTTCTCTTCTGGAAAAACCCTTGTAGACATAAGAAGCTTTCCCAGATAAACCATTCAAGCTGAAATGTTGTAAAATAAGTAGAGAATTCACTTGCTTTTTCCTTACACTGTCCATTTAATTGACATGGTGGGGTTAGTCCCCATTCTGTATTTGCAGTTTGTTATTCTTCATCCTCATTTGAGTAGCATAAAGGAAAAAACCCAACATTTTTGTCACGATGTTTGTTGAGTTAAAAAGGAACAGGAAGTGTTTCTGGTCAAATATTTTAGGTAATAGGAGTGCACGTACTCTGTGTTGCTCTGACATCAATTATCAGTATCTTCATAGGAAAAAAAGCGGGGGAGGATTAATTTCTGGCAGAAATATGTTAGCTGGTACAGCAACTAAAGAAATTAGCAAGATTGTTGTTGGGTTTTTTTACCGATTTCTGGATTTTTTTTCATGATTTTATATTTCACTTTCTCAGTGCTGCATAATGCAATGTGTCTAGGGGCAACAGTGCTGACCCTGGACTGATTATACAAATTTGGAAGATGTAGAAAAGACAGATATAAGCTACTACCTTATTTTTACCAATGGAATCAATTAGACCTGTGCTGCAGTTCATTAACACTGTCATTGGTCTTTAGTGTTTTTACTTGTTTACAAAAGACCCAAAATCACATCCATGAATACATGCTTACATATCTCAGCATCCATTCTGAATAATTGAACACTGCATCCCAACTGTTATATGAACAATCACAAATTTACATTGTGGGTGTTAATGAAAACCACAGGAAATAATCCATATAATATTGTGAATGAAAACAGCTCTGTTTCCATCTTGAGATTGAATAGTGTGGTTATTGTACAGCTGATAAATTAACTTGTAGTTACACAGCACAATCTCCTCTTGAGAGGGAACCTTGGACATTGCATAGACACATGGTGAGGAGTCAGCTCACAGGGGAGGAAAGAAGTTGAAGAACACACAGTACTAGAAACACTACAGCAACACTTAAGAAAGAAATTAAAACGGATAATAAAAGGTATTGCATTTTCATACAAACCCAAACCAACCTGCATAAAACTCAGCATTCTTGAAAAAAAAAAGTGTGACAGACTAGTTAGCATCTCCTGAGCAAAGTTGTTTGAACTGAAATATTTTGGCCATCACTCTATTTTCAGTCAAGGTAGGGAACACTGGAACTATCTTCATAAGATTCCAAAGCATTCTGGTTTTTTGCAAATGGGC
Source organism: Brachypodius melanocephalos (assembly GCA_013398615.1). Lineage (NCBI taxonomy): Eukaryota > Metazoa > Chordata > Aves > Passeriformes > Pycnonotidae > Brachypodius > Brachypodius melanocephalos. The sequence continues at coordinate 10,344,241 of VZSR01003794.1, read as the reverse complement.
TACGATGCAACTGATAAATGCACAAAGGGCTTTAGTTCTCCATTTATTTTTTCTTTTTCACAGCAGCTAGTTTCACAACAGCTAGAAAGCCATAAAAGAACTTTTAGAAGTAGAATGAGGGACTAGCAGGAGCAGCCATGAACGCTGTAATCCCTTCCACCCACCAGCCCTCCAGAGGATACAGAGTACTGAGAAGCTCATTTTAAGAAACTATCATTAGCCATGACTTTTCCAAAAGGCACAAGTCTTTACAGATATAGCTGTTCTTGCTCTAAACATCAGAATTTGGAACATAAAGAGACATCTGAAAAGCTGTGTAACACAATGGCTGATTAAAGATTCTGCATCCCCAAGAGCACGTGAACACAGCTGACAGAATTTTCTTTCCTTTGTAAAAACACACACTAGTTCTGCATTTATATAAAGTAACCCTTTAAGGTGGGTAAAAAGAGGTTCTTGGCAACAGAGAGGTCTTTGTGGAGGAATATGTTACTTTCTGTAGAGTTCCATCAACATATTCAAATTTCCTTCCAAGAATCTTCCAAGAATTAGCATATTTTTTTATAACTCCTTCTCAGATACACTGTGTCACTTGCTCTCACAATTCCCATTTATTACTTATATCACATGAGCGTCATTAAGACACAGAGCAGAGCCTGAGTTGTTATGACACAGAATCACATATATGGGCACAAACTTTCTTTGGCAACTAGTTTAGAGATTTTTTTAATTATTATTTTTAAGATAGTGTATCTATGCTAAATATAACTGCAGTCAAAACTGAAATAAATGGCGGTCCTGGGTCTCATCAAGGTTTAGCTCCATTCCAGATCATCTTGGCAGAAAGCTGTGGATGCAATTTCCCAGAAAATTGTCAAACACTTTCAGCCACAGGAACTAAGAAGCTAGACATCAAACTCGAATTTATTTCACAGTAACCTGTACTCTCATTTGGAGGTAAGAACCCACTCTTCACTTCAAGCAATTTTCTTCAGTCACAGTGGGGAGGGCCCAGATCAGGCTGGTAGGCTTTGTGGTAGGTTTCCACCTCCATCTCTGCACAGTCACTAACTAGGGTCATTTACGAGTTTTATTTATTAAACTCTAGGTGTGATTTCTCTCGACTCCTCCTGTTCCCTTCCTGAGGCACATTATGATGAAGGTATTCTTACTGTTGTGCTGTCCTGTGCCATAGGCAAGGAATAGAGGGTGTGTGTGACTCTTCCTGGAGTGGGCATCTCCTCATGGTTACCTGGAGCTGGGAGTGCTGCTGTGGGTCCCACGCTCTGCCTGCCTTCCTGCCCTGTCCTTCTGTCTCCTGAGAACATTACCAGCACTGCCATCACTGCATCTCACACACAGAAGAAGCAGACAGCTTTAAACTCCACAAATAAAATACAGCTCTCAACAGAGCTGTGGCAGACTGGAGCTCAGTGTGGGCTTGCTGCCTGAATATTTATTTAGCTTCCTAGGCAAGTTTTCCAGTTGAATCCGTCTGCAGCAGCTACATGGCTAGAACTTAGCTGGGTGAATGTATGCATTAACCTGCAGTACAAGCTCAATGCTTGAAAATGAGCTGCAGGGAATGTAGAACAAGATGACTGGCACGAGCACAAGGGTGCTTTTAGCTCCCTTAAGGTGTTCTCCAGTAAGTGATTGTGTACCAGCCTTACAAGTCAAAAGTTGAAGAGTAACTTTCAACCAAAGTAAAGAGACTAAAGCAATATGATAGATTGAGGAATGATGCAACTTTGGATTTCCTCTGATGATTCTACAGCTCAGCAAATCTGTATTTCCGTCCTGCGCAGGGTAATAGTCACAGTTTATATCCCCAACAAAATGTTGAGAACATGAATCATACTAAATCTTGCAACTTCAGGCGAAGAAAAAACGCTCAAAGCAGCCATATTCCAAGAAGGAATAAAGAACTCTACAGCTGCCTACTATCACAAGTGTTAAAAAATATCATCTCTAACAAAAAAAGCTCAGTGCATTCAAATAAGAAGGGATAATCAACTTGTGGATGGTGGCAGACTTCATAAATCTTATGGTGTGGCACCAATACAGTTCTTTAGCTGACTGCAGTAAGTAAACTGCCTTTCTACAACCTTTGTAATTCGCCATGGTCTCCTTCTTGCTCAATTACAATTTTGTAAGGTGCTTTTGGTTCATGTAAATCTGTACCTGTTTGAATTTATCACCTTGTGTTCCCTCTAAGCAATTTGTGAATTCTTGAAGGCTTAAGTAGAATGCAAAATTCTACCCAGAAAAATGTAAACCAGCACAGTCTATACAGTGAGTATGGATTCCAAGGGGCTGCAGGGTGTACTAGATTATGTATTTGGCTTGCAGGGCAAAGGGAGAGTTTGGGAACAGCATGTACATCTTCTTATTAGCTCTGCAGAGACCTAAGAAGTCCAAGTATTGCACTAAAGGCATGGTTGGAAGCCTTGTTAGGCGATGGCAGAGTGTGAAGAGCTGCAGTGTGGTCTCCTTAGCTGGCATAGCTACAGAATCTATCAGCAGGAACATTTGTCGCACAGATTTTGCCACAGTATAGAAAATGGAAACTTTTATTTTAGTCTGTATAAGTATTATTCTTACAGTAAAGAATTGGAGTTGAAGAGTGTGTGTCCTTTGGCAAAGAGTGATTTCCTAGGCTAAAGAAGCTAGGAAAAAACGAAAGAGTTTTTTTCTAAAAAAAAAAAAAAACAACGATTTGTTGACTAATAAATTTTGCATTTTCTTTTTTCATCTGCACAGAATTCTATGAAGCACTAAAATAGTTATTACACAGAAGTGTAAAGTGCTATCCAGAGTTTGCAGGGCATTGCTGCCTTCCTGCCTGCCTTGGCCTCAGTACGAAAGGAAGAAAAGAGGAACCTGGTAAGCAGGAACCATGTCAAGGTGCAGATTTTGAGTCTGCATACCCTTGGGTCCAGTCATGGCTTCCATACCTTGCCACATTCAGAGCTGTGAAAGGGTAAGCTCAGAGCTCTACCATTATGTTTCTTCTCCTATTCCATTATTATGTGAGTCTTGGCTGCATCTCTGAACTACCCTCAGCTGCAGTGGTTGTGTGAAAGGGAAAGCTTTGCTAGACTTATGCCAGGCAGCAAAGAGCTCTCAAAGACAAAGAGAGAACTTCAACTTTTCTGTGTTTGATGGGGATGAGCTGATGCAGCACATTCTGTCGGCAGGTCTCCAGAGCCTTTCCCAGCAGAGTGTGCAAGTGGAGCTCAGGCCAGAGCAAGGCGAACAGCCAGCAGTGCAGGAAGCTCTTTGGGTTGCTGCCTTACTTGTGTAAGCCTTTGCACAAGCTTTCAGACTTGCTACATACTCAGCTATACATGTATGACTGGAACACACTGGTGTGACTGGGAAGGAAGTGGCAGAAGAAAACTTATTGAAAGTTTGTCTAATTTTTCACACATCAGAGACTTCTGCCAGCTCTGAGGACTAATTATCCATCAGTCCCCTATGGATTACATAGACTTCCACTATGTGGGGTTAGAACTGCAGCAGCAGACAGCTCATTTCACGTGCTAATAGCCTTTAATATTCTTCTGTCATGTTTCACAATCCAATTATTCATTTATTTAGCAAATAAAGCTGAAACAGAGAGGAAAACTGTCATATTGTAGAGGATCTTATCCACAGAAGTGGCCTTTATTTTAGAAACTGCCCCTTTTTTTCTTCATTGACAGCTGGTGACATGATTGGTATAAAGCTTAGGAGGGAAGGGTCTTACCCCTGCTTGGCATCCTGCCATGAATTCCTGTGACCTGGCTGTTCTACTCAACCAGGTCCTGCCTTAGCCTCTATTTGCAGGCTCCCTCTTCTCATTCCACCATGCTGGCAACATTTGTGCAAACATTTAAGCACTTTATTTCCTTAAGTCAGATTTTATTAAAGTGACACATCAGAGACACTTCCTGCTGTAGTCCTGTCCTATATATCCACCTGTTTTAGGGCACTCTATCCTTTAGCTGGTCTTTTGTTATATGCATGAAGTCTCAAGAGTGAGTTTCTCATTACCGATGAAATATCCCTCATTACCTTTCAGATCATGTCTCCCTTTTAAAGTACACCATAGCTTTTTTTATTCAGCTTCACTGCATTGATGTGTAAGCTTGGTCCTCTTTGATAACTGTTCCAGAATAAATCAGCATCTTTTCCTCTCTCTATGAGAAAGGGAGAAAATTGAAGAAAATTTTTAAATTTTCAGTTTTAAAGCTATTTTATTTCTCTTTGTTCGTGCTTCTTTTCTATCAGGGGAAAGTTTTAGGTAAATCGGGTGAAAAAAAAAGCCAAGGAAAACCCCAAAAGTTAATGTTGTAGTTTCTGCCATTTCCATTGAAACATTCCTCTCACAAAGTGCTCCAGTCATTTACAGAAGAACCTGAATGTAGTCACATTATGATCTGTTTCCTCTCATGGTTCAATTCATTTAATTTCAGGAGACTTGCTGGGTCAACCAGCTCCTTCCTGAGAAATTACTATTATTAGGAAAGGCTAAAATTTTTACTTTTCTTCTGAGAAATGAATTGGCAAACTCTCAGATAACCTGTCTTGACTATACTGGTTTGTACTTCCAAATTTTGTTTAAAATATCTGTCTTGTTTCAAATGGGATATATGGTAAAAGTCTCCTGATATTTTATTTTCTGCTCAGTAGCTAATGATGAAGCATCCCTAACATCTGATTTTTTTCTAGCAGAAATGAAATCTAAATCTGTCAGTTAATAATAGCTCTCTCAGGGATTTGAGGCTTTTCAATCCCTTTAGCCAGTCTTCCCTCCTATTATTTTGTTCTCCTCTCTTGGCAGGTGTTCTGAGGCTGGGATTTCACTTTTAAGGGACTGTGAACAATGTCTGTAGAATCTGTATGACTTTCGTTTGCTCATCTAAAAGGAAAGCTAAAGGCAGTGAGGCATCCTCTTGTATTTGTGTACTATGAGAGACATTTTTTAAAGATGGATAAGATGTGACAGGGTGTCCATTAGGGCTACCCCTTTTTAGCCTCCTTTATTGAATGAAAATGTCTAATTATGTTAACTGCTGTTTCTGACAAGGGTCTAGAAATCAAATATTATATCCTGGACCACAGAGAGAACCCTTTTCAAACATGTAAAATGAATAATCAAATGTGCTCTGGAAAGAGAGAATCATTTATTTTCTAGAGGAGGAATACATCCTAGTAAAGATTAAAGGAGAAACTTGTGGTTTAAAATTAGATCCATTACTTGAGGAACAGATATCTCCGAGTTTGAAATTGCATTGTCCAAAGAGCCCAAACACACCACACAGAATACAACCCAAATGTACAAAATGACTGAGGATGCTGTTTGCAGCTCTATTTTTTATGACACAAGAAACCCTGAGAGAGAAAGATTTTGTTTGCCTTAGGGAGAGTATGTAGGCTCAGGAGAAGAAGAGATTGCTAATCACAGCTAACACTGTAATGACTCTTGCCAGAAGAGTCTGTCTCCACAGGGTAGTAAGATTAGAGTCTTCCCTTCTGGAAGAGCAGGCAGTGCACCAGAGCTGAACTGTCCTGCTCAAGAATGCAGTAAAAACTCAAGCCTGGGCACAACCATGGCACTCAGTTCCTGCTGCTGCAGCTGGAGAGGCAGCTTTACTGTCTCATCACCATCCATGTGAAAGTGAGGGTTTGTAGCTTGTCCAGAAAAGTGCAGTGCTGGCACTGCATTGTTGGTATTCCTCTTTCCTTGTGGACAGGAGAAAGAGCAAGGCCTGTTACTGAGCAGGCTTTTTTCTGGCAGCAGATGGTCCAGGATGTAAGCTCACATGCCTGACCTGAAGGGATTTGGTGATGGGATGTAGAAATTGTCACTCTCAATTATTGCCTCAACTCAGATCTAACTGTTACTTCTGAAGATTTGACATCACTGACTCAGTAGCCTAAAGTCTGGCCCTCTCTGGGATGATGTAGTATTTAAAGTTTATTCCCTAATGAAAGAAAAAAAACCCAAAATCCAGCCAACCAACAACCCAAACCAAACCAAACTAACACAGAAAATAAAACACACATACAAAAAAAGGATTTTGTTTTTGCCTATCTCAAATAAGACTTTGGGTGAAAGGGCCTTGGAAGAAGACTCTTGCTTTTGTAGGGAGTAGCCCACCAGGGCTATCAGTACTGCATATTTTCAGTAGTTAAACAAAAGAGCTTAAGTACTACAGATATCAAAAAAGTATATTCGGATTTGTTGCAAGTCACTTGAGAAATTTACTTGAAAACCTGACTTGAGAAGGGTTTTTCTGTACTGCAGTAATACTTAAAATAATAAGGAAGGCAGAAATCAAAACATTTATACCAGTAATACTAGTAACTTCCACATTTTTCCTAAAAAATCTGTATGGCTGGACAACATTACAGCTACTGACATCAGTTTGAGAACTTATGATATATTAGATCACTTCAAGCTTGCAAGTTTGGGGTTTTGTTCAGTTAACAGAAAGTGTCCATCTGACTCCATGCACATTTTCTTTTGGTAACAACTGGTCCCTGATTGAAAACCTTAGAATAGAATGGGGTTAACTGAGTCAGCCAAAATGCTCCAGACTTCCTATAGCACATGGATTCTTTTTCCAACTGAGTACTATACTTCATACTTTGCTGTTATATTTTATGCTGTGGTATGTCAAGTAAGGGGAGCCACATAGGCCAGACGTCACCGCATTACTGAGATGTTTGAAGAGTGAAACTGTTGACATGTCTTTTGAGGAACAGGCCCCTTTGGAAAGCAGTTCCTTCTATCTGCTATCTGGTCACATTGTGTCTTCTGGATACAATAATGTTTTCTTTACCTCACCAACTGAGAACATCTTTTCGGGACAATCAATCAAGAAAATCAAGGAAACTAATACCACTTGTCTGCTTTGGATGCTAACATTGATTACGGAAGGAATGGAGGTAAGAGAGGACCAATACACAAACTCCTTTGAAGAAAGAGGGAAATGCTTTATACTTCCAATGGGGAATCATTCTTTGTAGGCAGCAATTAAGATAAATACTCTAATATTGTTTATATAGGCTGTCAGATAAAGTCCTTGGGAACACATCCTAAGCAATTGCTCTAAGTGGAGCATTTGTCATTAACCTGAGATGCACTCTCTGCTTGGTGTGGCTTGTGTTGCAAACGGAAGACTGAGCCTAAACTGGGGACATAAATTTTCTGGCACTCTCCTGTTTTGAAGGTAATGTGGTCAATAGCTGGGAGAAAGCCATGTGGCTGAAAGCCGTAATTGCCTGCCTGGCACAGAAATATCATCTCTGCTTTGGTTAGAGGTGTGCAGGGAGGGGGAAGCAGACTGCAAAGAGTCAGAGATAAAGTAGCCAGGGGCAAGATCTTTGCCTGAGAGCTTGGGGTGACTCTGGCCAGCTGGGACTGTCTTTTCTTTATCTCATATGGTTGTACCATACACCCATGCTACAGCTACATCTTTTCCTAAACATGGCAGCTGAAGAGAGATTAAAGACACCAGTGTGTGAGGAGGTCTGCTGTTCCCACCCAGAGCTCTGCTCATGAGGCAGAGTGATGCAAAAGTGGAGAGGGAAAGTCTGAGATTCTCTCTTGAGAGCAGACCTGTCACAGCCACTTGTGCCTGGTGTTAACAGCCATTGACTGCTTAGCACACAAGGATTAGCAGGGAAATCCCAAAACCTGCATGGATTAAAGTCATACCCCAGGAATAATTCATAAAAATCTGGTTTTCTCTTGACTATGAAACTGCATGGGCTGAGTGAACAGCAAAGCCCACTTTGTAGCAAGAAGTGGAGCATTAGGCTGGCAAAATTTGAAAGCCAGAAGAAGAATTCAGAATGGGATTTCCACCGCTATTAACTAATTAAACTAACCAATGTTTAAAGGACATTAAATCAATGGGTCAAAGTCTGTCTAAAATTTTTACATGTAGGCTGGTGAGACTGTCTTTATGCTTATTATTATTATGAAATATAATTCAGTATGGATGAAGCAGGGAGAGGATCTTGCCTGAAGGGAACATGCTGACAGCCTAGTGCCTCAGCTGGATATTCTTTCTGGTAGAAATGTGTTGACCATTCTTGAATACAAAATGCACAAATCAGTAATGAAAAAAGTCCAGAAATTTAGCAATGAACAGTCAGCTGGGCTCCTTATTTTCAGCATCTTGTACGAGACCCCTTGAACTGATTTCAGAGGAGTTTACAGCAGTTGTCTCTGACAGGTTTTGCATCCATCACAAGTCCATAAGGGAAACGTTATGCCAATTATTAATGTTAAACCTGTAGAGTCTCTCCATTTCAGAGGGCACCCAAACAAAGTATGTTGTTTATCTTCACAAACTGGTATTTTTGGTGGCACATCATACCTTCACTAAAAACATGGGTTGTGTAGGCTTTACATCCAAGCAGCAGTTTCCCCCAGCTGTATCTCGTTGAGCTAGCACTGTGTGCCAAATGCAGACCTGGAGATATCATAGGAACCCCACCCCTGCAGCCATGCTGTAATGCAAACCTCCTGGCATTTCTAAAAGAGCAGTTCCACATATCAAAGCATGCTTGTCTCAATTTGTGTTCAGATTTTTTTCATCTGCTTTAACAGCTGTCCCTTAAGGAGCACAGAATAGGCTCTGTAGACAAATCCCACCATGGGAATTCTCCTCCAAGGGAAATTTTGCACTGTGGTAATTAGCAGCTCACATGTTCAGAGTGATGCATGCCAGGCATATCAAGCTGGGGAGATGTTAAAGGAGCCCTGATAGGGAAAGCTGACTTGCTTCACACTTGGGTGTAGGACAGCACACATGTAACTCTTCTACATGTGCCAGTGCACGGGAGCTACATGGGAAGATGTACAAATTGGGTGTCTGAATGGAACTGAGAATTGGTATTTTTAACTGCTTGGCTTCGATTTGTTCCATTCCTTTGTGTAACTTACCTGGCTGTCTCATTATTTTCCAACTGTGAGTGAGAGAATATTTCTCATGCTTTTACTTTTCTACAGATGTTGGGGGTCACAGCGAGGTTTGGATTCATGAAATCTCTGTTAGAGCTTTACTGAAAGCTGTAGGGCAGGGGGTCTAATTTCAGGATGACCTCAGCTCCCGTGTCATACTTTTCTTCTGATAAGCAAGTGGTGAGCTTTTGGTCTTTTTTCTATTTTTTACTCTTTTCAGAAGCCATTGTCATAGCAACTTCCCCTTGAGTCGTCTTTAGGTGGTTACTATTCAATCTCAGGGCTATCTATGTAACTGCTCTGGTTCTACCTGAAAAATTAAATGACTCAGCTTTAGGGAATAAACAAACATCATCTAAAAAAGTATATTTTTATGCTCACACACTGCAGAGGACACTACTGCTTCTACTCTGATATGATAAATAACCAAGTAGGACAGTCTCATTTAGAAAGACTTAACAGTACAGAGTTAATAATTTTCATTTTTGAATTTTAGCTTTTCAAGAAAGGGACTATATTGAAATAGAGTTATATCTCAATGTAATAAAATGTATAATACAAAAATCTAATAAAGGGCAAAAACCTAGCAGGTCTCAAAACGGAACAAGCATGATCGCCCTAAAACAGTTCAAAGCCTCAGAGAACCTAAAACAGCTTGTAAAATTTAAGGATTCTCCTCCTGTTTGCTACTGCAGCTGCAGCTGTTTCTCCAAAAGTTTCTTTCTGCAGAAGTTAGTTTTAATACCAGTTGGAAAAGGAGACTAAAATATTTTTGCTATGATCAGTCTAGATGAATTTCACACCTCCCTAACAGAACCAGCTAGGCCAACAGCAGTGAAGTCACACTTAATCCTTGTTTTGAGGGTTTAAGGGAAACACAAACCCTGTGCTGGTTCTCAGCTGAAGAATAAATGCAGGGCAAAACCTGTTCCTTTCCTTTAGCTGCTTGGAATCTTGCAATAAACAGGAGGTAACAAAGGGGCTGCAGCACAGGGCAGTTTGCAAATCTTGGGGCTGACCCAGCAGGGGCTCTCAGTGTCACCGGTGGAGCTGTCAGGGCTGTGGCTGAACTCTGTTTGCAAAGGGGTGTCTCTGTCACTGCTCTGCTGCTGCCTGGGGGTGACAGGGACAGCTCCCAGAGCTTCTCAGTCCTGGGCTCACCTGCTTGAGCTGGGCTCACAGCAAGGACTTTGGCATGTCTGTTTGGGCTAATTGGCTTGACAGCTAATTAGAGCTCATGAGTCCAAAGCACAAAGTAAACATGACATCTATGTTCTGCCTTCATAACTCCGGCATTTCGCTCATTTTGGTGAAGCCTATTCATGTCACATGGATTGAAATATCTCCTTGATCTTGTTACCCATATGACTGCCCTGAGCACACGGCAATGCCTCTTCTAATGCCAGGAACTATATGAATTACACAATTTAAGTCACTGCAGTGTTAACACGGGTCATCCCAATGGCAGTTCTCCCATTTATTCAGAGTGTGGTTGAAGCACTGAACTAAAACAATTATTATTGTTATTCAGTGGAAGCACACACCTATGGAGGATTGTTTGCTGAGCAACTGTTCCAGTGAAGTTTTGAACTGGATGCAATAAGTACTGCTAAAAATGATGACTGAAATGATGATATTTTAATTCATAAGAAAATGAAAACATGAGTGGCTGATTCATGAGCTGTGGAAAGGATAACCTTAATACAGCTGAGCCGATCCTGCTGCACATTATGAGAAAACTGCCAAGATTTACTCTATACTCAAAGATAACCATTTACTCAAAGATAACCATTGTTTTCACCATTGTTAGAAAATTAAATTCCAAAAATTAAAATTAATAAAAAACCAACCCCCCAACCCCCCCCAGATTATCCATCAATTTATCAATAATCGAGCTGTACTTTTCCAGGTCTAAAGAGAATGCCTGAAAAGGAAAAGGCTGACCTGAGGTCTCCACATCCAGTTTTCATGCCAAAACACAGAAGATCAACTGCAGTGCTGCAATACATATTTGTTAGTTTGAATTGAGTGCCAGAAAGTTTTTGGGTAAGTGTGGCAGTCTGTTTCTTCTGTGGCTGATCTTCAGACTCTGAACAGAATTACACAAGCATTGCAGTTGTATGTAGGCTACTCTGTTCTGTTTCTGGGTTCAGTTTTGCCTTACAGGGAGGCTTCAGACATGTAACATCATTTCTTGGCTGAGTTTGTGCAGTAAGTATGGTTATTCTTTCTTTTCAATTAATCATTCAGAAGAATAGATGAAGCAAAACTACCTTTTTAGGTGTAGTTTTATTTCCACGAGTGAAAATGCCACTGTGTCAGGTTCATTGTAAACACTGTTGGTATATAAATGATCACAAACACCTTAGCTGTTTATGAAAGATTATGAGATGAAAACGAGAGCTTTTTGAGTGGATGGTAGTTACAAAGCCCTTCAGTATCTGCTCCAATGAGATTGATCCTGATTAGGACATCCAAGCCCCATTACAGCACAAACTAACACATCTAGGATACACTTTCTATGTAGGTATGTTTAATGCATCATTCCAACCAGGATTCTAGGAAGAAATACTTACCAGAACTTTTATTTATCAGGGATGTGAAAGACTCAGGCAATAAGGGAAAAATTAAACTACTTTTTATGGGAAAAAAAACTAAACCCAAAGTTCTTGTTTCAAAGGCAATTACTACAATTAAGTATGAAACAGCAGCTTTCATGCCAGCAATTCACTCTTCATAAGTTCACTTGGCCAGAAGCATGCAGTTTGTTCTTAAAACTAGAGCTAGAAGAATGCAATGTGCAATCTGGGAAGACCCCAGCTATGTGTTGATAGGGTAAAGAGTTGCTAAGGTTAATAGGAGCTTTTGAGAAAAAGGGAAGAGAGAAGGGCCATTTTCTTGGGTAATTGTTTCATTCACAAAAACAGAGATAAGAAGCATGTATAAGAACCCTGGGGAGGAAAGATGGGTTAGTCACGATCCAGAACGCATTTTAAGTCTTTTGTAGGGGAAGAATTACCCTAGCTTTCCTTGAATTGGTAGGCAGGGGTTCCCATGAGCCCAGTTCATTCTACCCCTGCAAGAAGTGGGGTAGGTGATATTCAAAAGCCACTTCTTTCCTATTGCAAGACTCTTCCTCTTGGGGTGTTTCAACAGGATTTTCAGTTCACAGTCACAGGATCATCCCAGAGACTATTTGCCCCACATCTTTTAATACAGGATTCCATCATTTCTAATGACATACCAGCTGTTATGCATTTAACCAGTTTCTAAGGAAATGAAGCATGTTTAATGTGTCCTATTCTCATGTAATACAGTATATTACTGATTTTTACCTACTAAACCAAAACCACCATGTCTTTGGATTACATATGTCAAGAATGAGAAGGCCTGAAATTAAGTAAGTTTTTTAGTGAACATCCCTTACTAAAAGTAGTAGATGCATATTTCAGTATTTCACATGGCATTCTTAAATTACATTAGTTTTTAGACTACTACTTTTCAGTCTGTATGATTTCCCAATTATAATTTCATTCTCATGGAAAATGGTAAAATTCTTATGATACAGACTCTTGAGCCTTTTATTAAGTGGCTTTGTCTCCAGTTGAAGGAAAAGAAAAATATGTTTCACATATAGAGGAGGATTCTGGGGATCCATGTCAGGGCCTGTCATCAAACTGGTAGCAATAAATAATAATAATAATAATAATAATAATAATAATAATAATAATAATAATAAGTATTATTAGTATTGATTTATTCCTCCAATGATTCTTCAGTGCTCAATTCATAACCAAAAACCTCAGAACTTAATGCCAGAGATATTAAAGGAAGCAATCTCTATGCCTGTCTCATTAGAAGGAGTTGCTCAAGAACATGTTGTCCTTCTATACAGATTGCCCCTGTAAGGCTGCCAGTGTCAGCAAGACCTTGGGTGCATCTGTCATGTTTGTGACTGTAGATTCGATACATTTTCTTGTGTGCATTTGCTTATGAGTACAAAAAAAATTTAACTTTTTCTTTGAGTTTGCTCCTTTTGCTTCTTGCATTATATAAAAACAAGCAGCTGGAATCAGAAGACAAAGTCTCTTTTATCAACAGGATTTTTTTTCTTATAATTGAGTTAATAATGAAAGTAAATTTTTTTTTGTCTGGGAATTCAGATCTCGAACGTATTGGATAAGTCAACAAATAAATTCCTTTAAATATATTAGCTAAACAAAATAAGAATTTCGAAACAGTGCTTGTATGGATTTTCAGGATAGTTATTTTACTATCTCAGTGTGCAAATGTATTTCAGATACTTTTCTTGAAAGATTTTTTCAGGATAGGAGTGTCTGTGGTACTGGTGGTTACTTGCACTGAATTATTTCCTAGTCCACAAGGTGGTCAGTGACAAATTTCTTCTCACTGCTGCTCTGAACATCACTGCAGCAGGCTTGAACGTTCAATTTTGTGCAAGAGTGATTCCCTATTAAGAGTGTTGACTCTGTCCAGCAGATCTTGTGATCCTTCCTTTAATGGCTGCTATTGTCTTTTGCCACTTCCTATATGTTTTTAATCTGCTTAATGTATGCCTTATCCTCCAGTGCTCAAAAAGCTAATAGTTTTTGAGATATCTTAATGTAGTAGGGCTACATGACTTGCATAAATCCACTAAAATGGTGACCTACTGCATATTACCTTCAAAATCTAATAAGCATTCAACTTTGTTTCTCAGCCAGAGAGAAGGCAGACTTTGTGATATCATTCTCATTTTGTGACGAAACTCTGACGAAAAGCTGTGATAACTAAAGCTAGCCAAACTGAGATAACAAAACTGAACCAAGAATCAAAGGTGAAGCAAAGGTTTATATAGAGCAACCCAAAAACCATAAAGAAAATTAGTGTGATGGCAGCCATGGCAATGCCACCTTGGGATCCCAGCCTATTCTGCTGCCTTTGCGCTCACGTTTGCTCTGACCACATGCCAGAAAAGGACCGAGCATTGACACTGTTTAATGTCAGTGTCCAGTGTCTGGATTTTGCATGAAAGTATTTCTGTGGTCAAGACATGGAAATTGAAATTATGAACCCTGATTCCAAGGCCTCTGTTGGAGCTCTAGAATGAATCCTTCAAAGGGAACCCATTCCTCCCACAGAGGAGGGAACCAATCAAAGTATGCATGATCTGCAAAACTTATACTGTAAAACATGTGAAAGGGAAAACAACTAGTTGACCTAACAGATCTTTTCCCTTCTGGCTTTTAGATTTAATGAGAAAATGATAAATAATCTTTCCTAGCAATCCTATTTTTCAAATAGACATACTACTGCAGGAAAGAACCTGAGATTGTCTTCAAAAACAGAGAAGATGACAGCTTTGTGACCAGTGATATCCATTAGGCAATGCCTGAATTATTAAGTTCTCTTTTTTCAAAAGATAATGGAAGAAAGAATAATAATAAATGAAAAAAAAAAAAAAAGCCATGCCTTGCTTACAAATGTTAATTTGTCCAAAGAGGGTATTTCAAATGTGAGTCCCTAGGAGAGCAGGCACACATGCATTTCAATCAGAGTTGAAAGGTTAATCACAGAACTGGTTCTCAGTGAAAGGGCTCAATCCTGTGCTCATCTCCTGCTGGAGGCTGCCTCCCTAGCTAAGCCTGGGCATGGAGGCTATGACTTCTGAATCTGTCAATCACAAGACTCCCAGACAACCTAGTTCCCAGCCCCAAAGTGTTCCAGCCAGGACTCCAGTTAGGCTCAACCTTGCAGGTTTCACAGAGCAAGTTCTGCTACAGGGTGTTGTCATTCACAGTGACATCTCCCTGACTCAGTAAAAGGAGGGAGGAAATGTACTGTAATTCTGAATTTAAGCTTTCTGATTTGTCTAAGTCATCAAACAACTCTTATTGGGACAAACAACAGCTGTCATATGTCTTTTTGCCACAAAAAGGGAAATTGATGTAACTCATGTCAGACAGTGCGATTGTGCTTTGCTATGTAATGGGAAGGCGATGTTGGATTTGACATTTGGTGAATGCAGTCTAAGTTTATCAAATGGTTTACCAAACTGGATGTTTCTACATGGGCCGTCTTTTTGGAGAGTGATACTATCTGCTTTGGGATTGAAAGAAAGAGCACTCCAGATTTACCATTGTTTTTAACATTGATCTGTAAACCAATGTGGTTCCAGAGTTGGGAAAAAGGAATTGCAATAGTATAAAGGAGATAACCGCTCTTAATAAGATTGATTTAGTTCAGCCCTGTCACAAGATAACTTTCTTAAAAACTCCTGGCAGTCAGATGTATTCAAGGACAAGTCAATTTGTTTTAATGCACATGGAGTAGGGAAGAGACTAGTCTCTCTTGTGGGAAGGAGTGAGCTATCTGAGAAAAAAGTGATGTCATTAATTTCCAAATCCCCCTACAAGACCGAACTGTTATACACCTGCTGAATTTTGTGCACCTCTCAGACTTAGCACTTTTCCCTTCCTTTTTCCCCCTCACTCCATCTGTTCGTATAGCACCTGTATTTCTATGCCTCACTGACTCTCCATCTGTTTCCATAATTTGTATCTTTCTCCTCTGCTCATGGCCCTTGAAATCTATAATAGAAGTAGGGAGACATTAGGAATGAATGCCTCGACATGTTCATCTGACAAAGTCTTTACACTGATGCTTTCAGTTCCTGCCTGCTGCAGGAACTCAAGCCTGTTCCTGCCACTCCAGGGCAGCTTCAGACGATTTCTAATAGCCCACCATCTGGTTCCTATAAGAAGTTAAACCTCATTTTCACCCAGCTGCTGCTGCTGATGCAATTTGTACCTTTGTCCATGTTCATTCTTCATTAGAGAGTACGATCCAGCAGCAGGATCACTGTAGACCACTGTGACCTGATTTCTTGCTGCCAATGACTGACTGGCTTAGCTCATGCTATACTGACAAAGTAGGTTTCATTCCCAGCTGGATGTTACTAGCCTGGAGAAAAAAAGTATTTCTCTTTCTATGTTGATATTGGCCACTTATGGAGTTTACTCTCACCCCTCGCTTTCTTTCACAAACAGACAAATTGAAAAAGAACTAAAAAGCTGCCATCCAGTGTGAAATATAATGCCAGAAATTGATCCTGTAGTATATTAAAATTACAACACATTAAGTGAAGATATATTTGCATTCATGTCTTTATTACAAAACTCAAAAAACCCACACATATAGGCATATTTCTGCCAATGCCATTAAAGCAATGCACGCACTCATGTTCCACATTACAATACTTCAGAAGGAAGGAGAAGCTGCATAAATGGATGGTATTAAGCCCTTCAGAACCTCAGAATTCCAACCACATTTTAATACAAATGATCTTAACCAAAGTCCAGCAGTGGTTAATTATAGGGTGGCACTGTAAGTTCACTGAGCACATGAGAGTCAGTTTGTGCTCCTGTATCATGTATGATCTGGTCTGATGAGTGTTTAGTGACAGCTGTTGAGCTACTGCTGGAAAACTGAGAGTTTGGCACTTTCAAAGAGAATGATCCAGGACTCATGAAAACTAGCAGAGGTGCAGATTGTAACACCATTGGCGTTGGGATGAAACCAAGTTGGATCACAAAGTTTTCCAAACTAAAAGTCATAGCCATTTCTCACTGTACCCTCTGTCAATCAACTGATTATGAAATGGAAAATCTTCAAGAGTTATTATTCCAAAGGTCTGAGCCTCTCTGCCATTTTTAGTTTATCATAATGCAATTCAATCTGTCAGTGAATGTCACTTTGCTCATGTACACTTTCCTTCTAATGCTTTCAGTGTAACAAAATATAGTCACTCCCACCATTTCTTAATCTTCTGCTGGTATTCAGGCCATTTTAAGAAGGTGACCTAGTATCATTCTCTGAGGCATTCAGTTAATCTGGTGCAAAAGAACTTTAAATAAGTAGCTGCTCTTGTCTGCTCTAGTCTGTTTTATTGGAGAAGACATGCAGCTTTGCACAAATCCCCATGCTGGATACCTGAGACATAACCTGGAAAGATATGTGCTTATATATTATTAATAAGTCATGCTTTGAGCTTTTGAAGGACCTTTCACCTAATGCTGTAGAGATATGAACCCCCCACAATACGCTTTGCACAGAGGTAAACACAGGACCACAGGGTACCAGTAACTTGCTCAAGGTCACAGAGCAAAGGCTGCATGTGCATCTTGGCCCAGTGAGTCTGCTCTAAAAACTAAGCTACAACCCCAAACCCTCAGAAAACAAGCAAAACCGGAAATACATAGTCATCTTCTGTGGTCTGGTAGGACTGCCTGGAAGTGAGGTGTACTTTGGATGACTGCAAAATAACCTCACTCAGGTGTGTAAGTTTAATACTCACTTTAATTTTATATGGAATTATAACAGTAATGAAATGAGATTGAACTCAAATGAATAATGAGTTCTAAATTGAGAAATGGTGTGATAATGCTTTCCATGGTTCAATTAGTCAGCCATCTGTAGTACTTTCTACTAATAGTTACACTGCCTGGTTTAGAAGAGATTTAAACGCCTCTGTGTAGTTTTCAAGAACATGTACCCATTATACAAGAGATATCAGGCACCACAGGGAAAATACAACAGGAGATGGAGTGTGTATTGACCCACATCCAATGGATCTAAGTTTAATATGAAGACAGTCTGAATATCCAAAATTTTAACTGGAAAAAAAAGAAAATCTGACTGCAGCTTAAACGACCATGCATTTCCTCTGTAAACAGCTCCTTCAAAACCTGAACTCAGACTCGAATATCTTTTTGCCTTCAGTGGCCATTTTCAGCATGAAGCCCCTGTCTGGATGTTGCCTGGTGTGTTCCCACTCAGCAGGACTAAGGGTAGGACTGTGTTCTGTCATGCTGTAGAAGCATTTGAAAGCACTGATTCCTCACATACAGCTTTTTCCTCAGCAAGGGATATTTTTTCCTTTGTATCTTGAGTTCCTAATGATCTCAATCTTCATCAAAGAGTGTTTAAAAAGCTATAGAACTGGGATATTTTTATTATTCTTAGACTGAGATGTCAAGATAAGATGTTTCTGTGCTGCAGAATTATTCGTCTGAGGTGAGAACTGGTTAACGTGGTAGTTTTGAAGAAGCTGGAGCAAGCTGAAGAAGGTAAATCAAATCTGTTCTGACTGTCCAAAGAAGAAATAGCTCTACTTGTACTATTTCCTGAAACCTGATATCATTTCAGAGAACACTAGAGAGATGACACTCCATGTTTAAAAATGGCTAATGCTGAATTTATTAGTCTGGAAGGCAGGATTTTTTTCTCAAAAGAAAGGTAAAACACTGAGAATGGCTGGCTGTGTGTTTCAGTTTCTGCTAGAAAGTATTTACTGCACCATCCAAGAGAAAAGGCAGCAGAAACCTTCTTTTTTTAAGAAGAAACGTTGACATAACTACGTCTTTACTGACAGTGATAAATCCTGGGTAAATCTATTACTTTGTGATTCATGCAATGCACACAGAAGTGTGTTGCATTGACACATCAATCAGTATTTAAACATATCCTAATTAGTTGCCAGTGCCTGTCACTGAAAGGGCACTAACCTGATGCACAATGAAGGAAGTATATTGCCTAAATATTGTCTGTGAAAATAGTATTTATTTATATTAATGTTAACCTGCCCTTGATAAACTTTTGTTGTCCTATGGCTCTGTTGCAGTTAGTTAATAATTTACTCATAATTACTCGCCTATAAGAAGCTGAATCTTTCATCAAACAAAGGATAGAGTGTTTTGTGAACACTTTTTTATATAAGCAGGGTGGATTTCCTTCTAAGCAATTTAGTAGTAAGCTGGTTTTGTCCATGGGACAAAAGTATCCCTGAAATTCTAACTTAATTTTTCTTGTTTTAACATGGAGTGAATACTGTACAGCTAGAGCTTCTGCAGGACCACACTTATATCACTGAAATACTGGTTGTTCTATGTTATATAATCTTAATAAGGCTGTAGGGTTCTCTAGCACTTACAACAATGGGGTTTATTAACTGTGGTTTTTTAACATTACACAGCTTTTCATTTCACCTGCCTTGATCCTAAGAGAATGATTAGAGAGCTTCATCTCTTCACAGACCTTAAAAAATTCTAGCCTACCCATTTCTTGATACAAGAAGAAAACATTAGAAATTTGACATTGTGGAAATTCAGAGAGAAAAAAAAAAGTCTTGATTGCAAGTTTAGTAAAGTTGATAATACCAAGTAACACTTTATAATACCCATTTATACATACAATACACATTAAACATACATTTATCAACAGGCATCATTTATGAAAAAGAGATCAAGTTCAAGTACCATAAAATGTGTAAACATTAGAAATATTCTAACCATTGCAGTTGTCAATAGACTGCGTATATCAGTTTCTCACATGCTGAGGGTAGGTGAGCAATAATGTATTTTCACATTTATAGCAGTGATCTTCCTTTTAGTAGAGGACACACTGGGAAAACCTGTTGTGCGAGATAAAGTCATAAAATACACTGGAGTGTATTATCAGAGACATTGAATGGGGCTTGACTGAGATGGTGAATAGGTGAAGGTTTGTGATTAATGTGTCTCACTGTCAACTACAATTCAGTATTCCATTGCCTAAACCTGCATGTTAATTAATAATTAAGAATTAACTGCAGAATATCTACCTGTGAACATTTATGAAAATACCTTATTATGCTTTTCTCCAAAGATATTGCTCCACTGATTACAAATTACCCTGTGCCTAACTATTGTTAGATATGCACATGTGAATTATTATTAGATATCCACATGTATCCTTCATTGATGCAGGTATAGATTTGTACTCAAGGGAAAACTGCACCCACTGCATAAGACACAAACAACCCATGCTCCTCCCAAATAACTTGTCTTAGTTCTGACCATGGGTTGAATTACAATTAGCTTATGAGAGGAAGCAGAAATGAACATATGCCCATAGATCATATTAAATTAAAGGCATGAACACGAGTAGATGCAGCATATGAGACTCTTCAGTTGATAAAGCTTCATTCTACCATTATTATATTGCCCAGAGGCTGCAGCTGAAGGTCAAAACTGCACTTCCTTTATGTCAGTTGCCATTAGGCATCCCAACATTCCACTGCATTTAGCACATGAAAAAAAAATATTTTTGCTGCTCAAAAATACTTCCTTTTTAAGGCAGCTTTCATTCTGGCCTTGAGTTCAACTATTTTGAATTCAGTCTGAGGGTATTTTGTTTGATAACTTGCTTCAGGCTTAGTACTGCATGTAAGACTGCTGCATTAGCAGAGCTCTGACATTTGACACTTATCTGTGACTACTGGTAAATACTTGATCCTTAGCAGCACCGTTGACTTGTGAGGGGACATACTTGAATCTACCCACGAGAAAACAGAATATTATGTCTTCAGAATACTATTTCAGAGATTCATCTTTTATCAGGAGTACAAAAAAATGGCAGTTAATCACTGATCCTTCAAAAATTTTGACTAAGTTGGGTATTATCTTTTCATTATTTTGTTAATTGAAGAACATATAGTTCCAAACAGAAAAGAAAATGTGAAAGCTATATTAATTTTGGAATAAAAGGTCACCTCTTGCATGCTAGCAAATACAGCCCCAGTAAGATATACATGCTGATGGAGTCAGCAAGCAATTAAGGACACGACTCCTACACAACCTCTTCAGCTTACCAGTCACTTAATCATACAAGGTGTCGAGCCTTGTCACCCTGGACCTAAAACACATGCTTAATTTTAAACATGTGACTCGGTTACAGGATTCTGTGAGATTACTTGTGCATAACATTAGACACCTGTTTAAATGCTTTGCTGGATCAAAGCAGGAACGCTCAGCATTTTGCAGGATTGCATGTTTAATGTGTTTTATCTCATCCTCCCATTGGAAAAACTCTTTGGTGGATATATGCTTACGTAGGGGAAAGAGAAAAAGTGTCTTAGTGTCTTCTGATTATTATGAGATTCAGCTTTCCAAATCTTACTGTATGGACTCATGGTTGATAAGAAAAGATTTATTTTGTTCTAATTTATTTTCAGTTGCAAATTTTCAGTTCTCAGCTATCTACCTCTAGACAAGTGTGAGAGACAAGAAAGCAAAGCAGATCATTGCAAACACTGCTCTTCCTGAATTATGTTGAGGCTACTGTCAAAAATAAACACCAAGTTCCTAAATGTGAATATATCCTGGGGAGAGTAAAGTGTAAGTGTCACAATGACTTGCAAAAAAATGGAGTGGCTGCTTGTAAACATATGGTCTCCCCTCTATGGTTTTAGTATGATGTCTGATTTTTTGGTGTTAAGCAGATTTACACCTTGTGGACATGAAATTAGCTAGTGCTCAGAGCTGTTCTTCTCAGGGGCTGGTTTCGGAACACACATAGCTTCACATTTTTCTTGGTCTTTACATTCAGCTGACTTTTATGAAAATTTCCCTTGCCCTAATTGGAGCAGAGCAGCAGTACTGTCCTGCTATTGCTTTGCTCCCCAAACAATTTAAAAACTGTGCACAACAAATTTTAAGGCTGGCGGCTGCTTTTGGGAACGACTGGCAGAGCTTCCATTGCAGTGGCTCTGACTCTGACAGCAGTGACTCACTGCGAGTGCCACGTGGCAAAGCTGGCTGATGGACTTAAAAAAGACTTGTCCAATGCAAACAGGTATCTGAAGGTTTATATTTTACAATTAAACTTTTGTTTCCCTCCATAGCCTTTTAGTTGTGCCTTGGAAGGATCTAGAGGCAAAGCCAAGTGGTTCCTAGAAGGAAGCACATAAAGCTACCTGGCCAACACAATTCCAGTATGCAAGATACCAAGTAAAAGGAATGGAAAATACTAAAAAGATGAGGCAATAATTATTTAGTTCTCCAAATTAAATCCATTAAAAAAAAAAAAATTGGTTTCTGTCCTTGTAATCATTATGGCAATATCTGAGCAGTTCTGGAATGCTGTGTTTGTAGATGGTAGCTATGGCCACAGCATGAACACTGCTGTTGGAATCTGGAGGACACTCTGACTGCTTTGTGTTTTCATAGTTAGGTCACACACAGGAGATAGATATAGATATATACTCACACACACATATATATTTGCTGTACTGCTATAACAATTGCTGTATCTCTCCATTAGAAGTTCCTGGGCCTATCTGGAATGACCAACGAGTGTCAATATTTATACAAAGAACAGGAGAGCTTCCACAAAACCAAATTTGTACAGAAAGAAGTCCTGGCATTGCCTTGATATGTTTGAAGAGTCCTGATTTGATACAACTGAAAAAAAAAAAAAAAAACAACAACCCAACACAAACCATGGAGAAGTTTTACCTTGCTTCTTACTGCTCCCCTGCAGTGGCTCTTTGCACACCACTGCACATCTCTGCTGTTCTGTCCATTCAGCAGAGGGTAAAGGGTTTGCTTCTTCTCTCTGGTTTGGTCACTAGGGCCCACTCAGAAAAAAGGGGAACTTATGGTTTAAGAGAGATATTTTAAGGGTATTTTTATATATGTGATTTGTTTTCCATTTTGTTGACTGCTATTTCTGTAGCTCCTTTGTTTGTCTCTGTTTTAGCAGTGACTGCTACTATTCTGTCTTCAGAATATCCTGATATCTTCCTACTTTCTTCTCTTCTGGCTGGAAGGAAATCTCATTAGTATAAACAGTAACAGGCTCTGGTTCGTGGGAGTCAAGAATGCTTTTAAATCTGTGGATTCATATCTATTAAATGCACTTACAGACCTCAGACCATCCAACATGGCTTAATTAATATCACTTCTGAGGTCATCATTTTGCTATCACATTTTTTCAGATTCTAGCCATGTGTTAATATTCAATTAGTGCATGAACCATTCTAATTTTCCAATAAGAAGTGATCTTATTGTCAAGAAATATCACATCTAATCGAAAGCCATGTTAAACTTGGTAAGAATGAGGAAGTATGTATGGGTCTAACTCTTAAACAAAAGACAAGGATATGCAAGAATTACTTTAATAAAATGATAAAAAAGCCAAAAGAAAATACTCTATGCTTGCAATATTAATTTGTATTTAATTTCTATTCATACCATATGGATTAGCATAGACAAGGGATTTTCTTTAATATTTTATTTGGCTGGGTTGAGTGCAAGGCTTCCAGTACTGTGGAGATGATCACTCTGAATGACTGGGTGACCCATTAAAGCATTCTGCTGAGGTATGTCTTTGTTCTGCCAGCTGGAGGATTTTGCCAGGGTTAAGTGCCAAAATAGATCTCAATACAAAAGTTTTAACTAATTCAAGGAAATCGTTACGTAACCTCACTGCTAAGAATAGTGTTCACGTATACTGTTACGGAGAGATGTGATGAGATTGAATATATTTGTGTTTGCAAAGTACTTTGATAAGAAGCTGTTACAGTGTGCAATATATTATCATGCTAAATATGTACTTCAGTCTTTGAACAGGGATTAGGCAGACAGAAAGTAAGCTGAATAGAATTTTCAATTAATATGCACTGAAATAGGTTGTCTAAATTCTATGAAAAAAACAAGTGCTAAAGATAATAATTTTGCCATGTGCAAATACATAGGTATGTGCATATTAGTATGATCAGCTAAAATTTCCTCTTTTGAGTCTTTAAGACAAGGACAGTAGATCCAACCTTATGTGTTTTACACCAGCATCTCAGAGAGCAAACATTTTGCATTGCAACAAAAATCTCAGAATTATTTCATGATACGATTTTGTTCCAGTATCCATCTAATCGGTACAAATGTATTATTTTTCACCCTGTTCTTAAGAAAAAGTAGGAATAGTAAGGAATAGTATTAAAATGAGGCCCAGAATTAATTATGCAGGACATCTGTGCTTATATCTGAAGTCTGGTTGATAGACAGTCTCCAGCACTTAAAGTCAAGACCAAGTGCTCCACTGACTTCAGAAACACAAACCTAGCCTCTTGACTAGAAGTACATTTTATTATTATTTTATGCTATTTCTATGTGTAAGTGCTTGCCCTGCCACAGCCACTGATGTTACATAAAAGCCAACAGTGTATTCTACAGGGACAACAAAAAAGTGAAGGAGCTATTGGACACAAACCAGTGGAACTCTGGGGGTTTTTTTACCTTGCAAAGCACTTGCCTTTACTGACCCTTAAGCTGTTTCTTTAACATTTTCTCTTTACCTTTAATCAAAGTTTAGGAAGGTTTTATATATAACCGTTTAACAAAAATATTGTGGCAAACAGATTCAGGGTATATGGGTATATAAAGGCTAAAAAGCCTTTTTTTACACAATTTCCCTCAAGATAATAACATGCAATTGTTTTCTATCATTTCCCTGGATTCAGTAAGATCATATATGCCTTTATGAAAAACTGGGGCGTACACATTTATTCTCTCACATTTCTCTTTTTAAGAAAAAAAAAATTCTTTGTATAATATAGTCATCATTTAGAGAACACATAAATCTTAACATTGTTACTCCATTCATATGTGGTTTGTTTTTTTTTTTTTTTCCACACTGCCATGCCAAATTAATGCCTGGTGCAATATTGTGTCACCAGTGAAGCTGTGCCACTTGCTTGGACTCTTTAGTTTTAATTGAAAGATTTATCATTTCAGTGTTTCTTTGTCTTCTGTACTTAGTACATGAATCCTTGGAAACCCTGACTGCTTTGCCATTACTGTCTCTTGTCTTTATATGGTGTATCTTTTTCTCGGTTTTTAATCATGGTTTCTCTTGATGGAACATGTGGAAAGTTTTCTCATATAAGCAAAAAAACCCCTCCACTGTGATTTGTACTTGATTTGTATAGGTACGATTATGCAAATTTATTTAGCTTGTTGTGTTAATTGCACTTAAATAATTTGTTATTGATAATGTGTAATTGGGCAAGTTGTATTATGATTAAATGCAATAGCTTGTTCTTTCGCACATATTTAATTGCTAAAACCAAGAATGCCAAGGGGTTTGGATAATTGATGAACAGAGTTGGGGGTTTTAATTGGAAAGATCCAGGATTGATGAATATTTTAAATACTTCTGTGATACTGTACACAGAATATCCACAAGAGGGAACCGTTTTACATAAAGCGGAGTCATTTCCTTGCTGCTAAAACACTACTTTTTGAAACCAAATCCTCCAGAATTACCTTGAGTAGGCACGATTGTGTCTGCTGGACTACGCTATGTGGTAAGAACAGGAAAAACACAGGTCAGCACAGAGTTTGTTATGTTCAGTAAATAGTATTGTTAACCAAGTAAATTTTGAGCTCTTGTGTTGAAATATTAAATAGACAACTAATCTGGAAACGAATCCATTGAAGTTTCTGTTTGTTTGGAATAGATCTCTCCAGGATGCAGAGCTTGAAAACCTTGTTTAGTCTGAAGGCAACATGAAATAGACTTGTTGCCTCAGTAAATGAAGCATACAGCCCCAGGGGCTTTCTCAAACTCTGCTTTATAGAGCCTGCACTGGAAAGCAGGTCTTTCTTTATTCATAAAGGAGTAAGCTCAGATGGGACTTAATGGAAGGGATATTCATTCAAGGATCATTTTTATCTCTCTCTATGAATAGGCGAACAAAATACTAAGTTACCTACTGTGCTTTGTCTTTTGTAGATATTTCCTAGTAAGGAAACTTTGAACTGGTAAGTCTCACCAATTGATATCAATATTTACTTTTCAGTGTGAGTTTCATAGTAAATATTTGGAGAACTGAGCCATATTTATGTAAATAAAAGTTTTGTTTATACAGATAAAACAGAAGGTTTTCCCCTGGATATATAGTGTGAAATTTATAGACTAGGACTCCTACTGTATGTGTTGGTCGGTTTATGAATAGTTTTTGAGCATCAGAACTTAAAGGGAGCCTTTTACAAGTGATCACAATAAATCTCCTGCCCCTGTCCAAATCTGTATGTAAACTTTGTGTGGACATGTTTGAATTACATTATTTGAACATACAGACTGTATTTTGTGGTGCACTTTCTTTGCTTTAGGACCATCTTTGGTATGTGTGGGTACAGTATTATGGGGATGATATTTTAAAAGTGCCTAACAATCCTGTTCGCATCTGGAGTGCTCTTGAAATCAGCGCCTGCACAGCTCAGCTGCAGCAGTATTGAGTCAAATAAATACTTCTGAACGTGTAAAGTAAGAAAATGTATTTTCAGACTGCTGCCTCTCTGGCCAATCTTCTGAGCCCTCTCACAACAGCAAGAGAGGATGAAATGTCACAGCCATGGCTTCAAAGACTCAGTTCTTGTTATCTGCCAGACCAGAATATGGAAGAAATTCCACCATGGAAAAGCCTTCCCTGGGATATGCTGTGCAGCTGCTCTTCTTTGTCCTCATCTCTCAAGGTACACAGGGCTTGTAGTTTCTATTAGCTGTAAGAGTGGCTGTAAGTACCTGGCACTTCTGAAGATCAGATATCAAGTGCCTGTGTTACGATGCTCCTGCCCTTGTTCCACTCCTAGTGTTTGCTGATGGATAAAAGGATCCCTAGCTATGTGTGCAGCTGTGAAAAGGGTGTTCCTCGAACACCAGCACAGGAAAGCAGAGCAAATGACCACGAGGAGCAGGTTCTGAGCCCAGGACCCAAGGTTGTGTGATCCTGTCATGGCAACACTTTGCAGTCCAGGTGGCTTTCTAGCTGTGGGGTGGGAGGGTTGGCAATGAAAAGAGATGGGAGCAGGCAGCAGCTGTGGCAGTGCAGTCTGGGCTTGCATGTGGCAGATGTGATATGAAGTTTCTTTTCAATCTGACTAGTTTTCTGCATCTAGAAATACTCAACTGAATTCCATTACAAGAGTCCCCTGGGAATGGTCTGCTTCAGGTCTGCTAAATAACTGACTGTTTTTCTCTGGGAAAAAGTAATGTAGCATTTTTCTTACCTGTATACACTTCCATATTATTATCTAATGCCTCCTCTATTCAGAAACCCCTATTAAACCCTTGAAAAAGGAAGCCTTCTCTTGAAGGAACAGACTGGAGGAGCAGACTGGAAAGGGACATCATGATAAACTCACAGAGCCAAACAGTAGTGTTACTGCATGAAAAACAGTGCAGGTGAGAGGGTTAGAGAGCCCTATAAAAATCTTTGGGAACTCACAAAATCTCATTACCTTCACTTCAGTAGAAAACCAAAACAAGCAAGCCCCTGGCACATGCTGAAACAGAAATTACTACTAGTAAAGGTTAAGAGATTACTATTTCATAATGGTGGTTCTCTGCTGGTATAGCAAATAGCTAAGATGGGGGAATGTCACGCACACAAAGACTGCTGTATTTTACCCTTGGAAAGATGTCAAGAGGATCTGCATAATACTTTGTACAGACAACCCAGTGAGCAGACCATGTGGCAAAACAGAGATTTTTGATTTATATGTAAATAAATACACATATAGACATTTAATATATCTGCTTTTCAACGTGAATCTGAGAAAAAAGTAGGAGACGACTATCCAGATTTTCTTGCTGGCCTCCCCTTTCACCCCCATCCTCCCCAAGTGTGTCATTTTAAATTGTTATTTATATTGCTAAGGATTAAATTCAGGAATGTTCTCGGGATGTGCGGCAATTTATGGTGCGTTTGCGGAGCGTTTGCAGTACTTCCCCGTGTCAATTAAAGACAAGCCACGAATGCCTTCAGCGGAAAAAAACCCACGCCACGGTCCCCGATGTTTATTTCACGCTCCCTTAGCGCGTTTCCATGCCAGCTCCCCCCTCCCGCGCTGTGCGCATCCCCGGGCACCTGCTGCTGCAGCTCAACCGCCTCCTGCGAGCCCCGAGCGCGCCCCGCTCCCTCCCTCCCTCCCCCGCTGCCCCCCGGCTGCAGCCCCGGGCCCGCCGCCCCCGAGGGCGCCGTTGCGCCCGCGCTGCGGAGGGGTCGTGCCCGACACGGTTCCGCGCTGCGCTGAGCGGCGGCCGAGGGATGCGGGGGCCCGGCGGGGCTGCGGGGGCCGGGGCCGTGACTGCGCCGTGCGTTGGCCGCTGCGTCATGACATCCTCCGAACCGGCCCCGCGCACGGCCGGCGCGGGGGGGCCGCTGCCGCCTGCCCCCGCCCCACCGCGGCTGCGGAGAGCGCGGCGCGGCGGCGATGGACGCGCCAGGGCCGGCGGGACTTGTTGGACCGGCAGCTCCCCGGCGCGGCCGGGCACCGCCTCGCCGCCACCTGTGAAGCGCTCTCCTCGGCACACAGCCCCCGCTCCCGCCTCGCCGTCCTCCGGAGCGGGCGCTCGGCGCTTCGGCGGCGCCGCGAGCGGGACCGAGCGGCCTTGGGGCGGGGAGCGCTGCCCATGGGGCGCCGGGAGCCAGCCTGAGCCGGCGCCCCCAACCCCGGCACCCCCGGCCCGCCCGGCACCCCCAGCCCGCGGGGCCTTTGATGCGCCCCCGGAGCGGCCGCGGCTGCGGGCGCGGAGCCGTCGCGTCCCCCGGCGGCACAGAGGGAGGGGCGGGAGCCGGCGGCGCCGCTGCGCGTGTGGGAGCAACAGCCTGAGCGACAGCCGGGCCCTGGAGAGAGCTCCTGAAGGATGGGCGAGGAGGCGGCGGCAGCGGCAGCGGCAGCGCACGGACAGATGGGCCAGCGGAGGATCAATTAGGCGCCACAGGAGGCTGCTGCCGGCACCGAAGGGGGAAGAAGAGAGGAAGGGGCTGGACTTGGAAGAGGAGGAGGGTGCGCGGGCGGGGGTGACTGAGTATCGCTAATAACAAGTTAAAGACTAATAACAATAATAACAGACCACCTCCGGGAGGATCCGTGGCGGAGGCTGAGTGAGGGATCCCCGCTGAGGCCAGCGGGGTCGCAGCGCTGGGTATCTTGGAGAGACGCTCAGAGGCATCAGTTTGTGGTGGTGGTGGATGATTTTTTTTGGGGTGGGCGGGGTAGGGGCTGTGTATGCGGGAGAAGGAAGGGGTGGGAATCTGAGGAGGAGACTATATTTTTATTCTTATTTTTAATTTTTTAATATTATTTTCGCCGTACAAAGAGGACGCTCGGAATTCACCGGCCTGACGGTTCCCGAGGGGGACCCGGGAATTGTGCGGTCGCTTTTCTTCACCTGCTCTTCTTTTTTTTTTTTTTTTTTTTTTTTTTTTTTTTTTTTTCGGTTGATTTGGTTTTTTGTTTCTTTTGACTGGGTTTTTTTTTTTTATTATTATTTTTATTACTCTCGTTATCGTTCCCCGCTGAGCAGCGGCAGCAGCAATATGGCTGGTGATGGGCTTTTTGGGGGGCGCTGGCGGCGGGAGGAGCTCTCGGAAGCCCCTGCGCGCCCGGCTCGCTGTTAGCTATGGCAAATGGCAGCGGCGGCGGCTCCTACCCGGGCGGCAGCGGCAGCGGCATTAGAATGAGTAACAATATCAACGCCAACAATCTCAACACAGACTCGTCCTCCTCCCCCGTCAATGTGCCCAAGATGGATGCGCTCATCATCCCGGTGACCATGGAGGTGCCCTGCGATAGCCGCGGACAGCGCATGTGGTGGGCTTTCCTCGCCTCCTCCATGGTTACTTTCTTTGGGGGACTGTTTATCATCCTGCTGTGGAGGACCCTCAAGTACCTGTGGACTGTCTGCTGCCACTGCGGGGTCAAAAACAAGGTAACTCCCTGTTCCCTTCCCTTCCCCTCCTGCTGCCGGTGATGGTTTGGTGCGGTGGTGGTGGTGAGGAGGGGTAGGAGCCCAGCCTTGCAGACCGGGACACCTGGGCCAGGTGGCGGTGGGGTGGACGCCGTGGGCTGCTGGTGGCAGTGTGCTGGCTGCTCTTGCCTTCGGGTCGCCACGGGCTGTTGGGAGCTGCAACGTGGGCAATGTAGCTGCAGGGTGAGGTGTGGGTGCAGTCCCGAGGTGCCTCCCCGTTCCCCCTTCTCTGTTCCACCCCACGCAGGGACTCTTTCGTTTTCTTCTGGTGGCGTGAAAGTTAGACCTGGTGTGCGACGCTCACCCTGTCAGAGAGGCACATGGTGGTGTAGTGGGACGGTGGAGGTCAGAAGTTTATGTGCACCTTTGGGACCACATATGATGGGGTGGGAGCTTGCATATGCTGATCTACACTCTCAGTTGCCTTGTGAAATGAGAAATTTCGGCGAAATTGAAAGGGTAAATTTCTCACTCAAGTGTACCTTGATAAAGCTAGTTCTACTCCCTGAGAATCCTTGACGTTTCTGTTTGTTAAATTAAATGTAGCTATGTATTAATATTCTGTACATTTCCAAGTATACTCTTAACCTAAGTATGAAGTCTTTGAGGTAGCCGCTGTGCCCCTTTGAATATCGCGTATTACCAGCTGGAAGAAAGCACAGTGTGTGACGTAAGTTCAGTTTCTGCTTTGAAGGGTCTGTTCTCAAACCAAAGCTAAGAACTTGCTAAAGTCCAAACTTCCATTTCTGATTACGAAAAATGAGATAGAAAATGTTATGACTCTGTATTGTGAAAGAGGATTTTGACAGACCCCAATATAGACCAGCAGCTGGAGTTTCTCCCCTTCACTTTTCACATTTTTTGAATTACAGATGGAATAATATCTGCTTCAGTTATTCCTGGCACACAGACACCCACAAAAACACACACACCTTTTAATATATGGTTGCTAGGTTGCTGGTTTGCTTTGACGTACAGTGAGCTGTCTTCCCCTTTCTCCTGTCCCCTCCGCCCTAAACACACAGCACATACACCAGCTGTATGAAGGGCCCAGCATTTCGGGGAAACCAGGAGCAAAGTTAGAGCATGAAAAATTATGGTACTCATTTGTTGTGTAGTTTGGGTTGCCTAAATGAACCTCCACATTCCAGTTGGAAGTTAAACTATTACAGTGAACTTGACCTATCTGTGGAAGGGATGATTGCTAAAGTTAAGGAATAAAAGCTGTTAAATTAGCCTTAAGCATCAGGAATCCTATCAGACAGCACTGCTTTTCTGTAGACTTTTTTTTTTCATTCAAAACCAAACCTGATCTTTCTTAGAGAGGTGTTAGCCAGGTATGATGACACAGCTCTAATGAATTTGTGATGATAAGATACTATTTCCTACAGCTGTAAAAGGCATTTTTCAAGGAAGGGTGAGTAGTGAAGACTTAAGCTTTGGTTTTGTTGTGTATTTAGAGTTTCTGCGTCCACAGAATGAGAAAAATCTGCAAAGGCTATCAGGGATCTTGATGAAAAAGAAAAAGCTGTATGTTACTACCTTGTGCTTCTTCCCTTGAGAGAGTAAAAAGTTAGAGACTTGTACACAGACATCTTATGCATGGTTTTGTGGTGGGTACTGATGGTGAGATAGTCCACTATTGGCAGTTAAAGCAGATCAGTCATTTCTTAACCAGGATAGAAAGGTATGTGCAAGTTGTCTTTTAGACCTTTTAGACATCTACAATGTGGCAGTTTAGTAGCAGGCTTCGTTGAGGGCTTCAAACACTTCCAGTCCGAATGGTTTGATGTACTATGGCTATGGCAGGTAGTAAGATTTCAATTTATTTCATCTTTGAGACTGAAGTAGTTTCGTGAATGTCATTCCCTGGGGCAGGAGGATAAAGGGAAAGGGGAAGATATGTGTCTCCTTTTACATCCTATTTGTTCCACTTGTAAGGATTTTCAAGACTCTGACAAAGAAGAACTTTCAAGGACTGATCCTGCATTCCTTATACAATAAAATGGGGAATTGGAGGGAATTCTGTGTATGCAAGGAAACATCCTTTTTAACATCCTTTTAGTTATAACTAGTTATTGCAAAACACTTTTCTAGTATTTAAGAGTATAAAAGCTATCTGAAGTAACAGCTGGAATTGTCTGAAACTGCTGTTATCAAGCACAGAGTTTGCCACTTCGTGAGTTGGGAAAAGTTGCCGAGGCTGCTGGTGCAAAATGTGAATGCATATGTACGCTGTGTTGACTCTATTGGGCCTGCTACAAAAGCAATTTTAGAAGAAGTAGCTCCTCCTACTGCAGGATTGAAGAAGTTTTCTGTGTGTTAGGAACTTTCCTTTCCTGTGCTGCTCCTTCTGCTGCTCCACGGGTTGCAGGGGAGTTGGGCTATCCAGCATCGTTTCACTATCTACATAAACAGGGCTCCTAGTGAGAGAGCTAAGAGAAATCTTCCTTATGCCTACTTTCTGTGGCCTCTTATTGAATAATTCACATATATATGTGAATAATTCAGAGTTACTGTGCTAACATTCATGGCCGTATCTGTTATTGCAAAGAACTGCAAACATTTTATTTTTTTTCTCCCTGCTATATTCTAAGCATGACATTGTATTCCCTGGATTTGTTGATGATTGTTAACTTCACCTCGGGATGTAAAACTTTTTAATTACTACGTAGAAGGATTTAGAGTGTGGTTTGTTTGGAGTGTCCCCTGCTTCAACTCATTCAATTTAAAGCTGGAATTTAAAACCGTGATATAAACAGTTTTAACATTTTGTGGTATGAAATTTCATTATTTTTTTTTCCCTTGGAGATAAGAAAGTCAAGATACTGTAAGTTAAGAATATGAAAACTGATAACAGAATCATCAACATTGTCCCTTAAAATTCCATATCGAATTAATGTAATTGTATATGAATAGAACATCACTCTTACTCATGTATGAATAATGATTGTTGAAGTTTTAGGATTTTCATGGTCCATATTTGCTTTGTGAGTTGGCATTAAAAAAAAAAAATGCCCCAAAAAATGTAAATCTTTACCTTTGTTGTCAGCGTTTCATGTGGTGTGACAGTCATTACCATCAGAGCCCTTGTATTCCTTTATTAATATGGCATATAATTTCAGATGCAATTTTTCAAAATTAGCTACAGTTTATTTGTAACCAGCCTTGAAAAATTCTGGTTTTCTTCTCAGTGTTTACATCTTTAGTGATGCTTAGATACTGCTAAAGAACTTGTTTGGTTGTTACTTGTTCTTCTTCCCTTGACCAACTCATTTCTGTTTGTGTATGAAAAGTAGAATGTGAGTTTAAACTTCATTGGGTTGGACTCTGGCATTGGTTGTTCTTGTTTGTGGTAACAACAGAAAAATAAATACGCATAGTGATGTACACAAAAAGGCTAAATGCATATTATGCAGTCTGTAGGTCCTTTGATTATATGGATCTGCCTCTGCATTTTCTATGCTCCTGGAGGGCATTTTCTGCTGACGTTATCTGGTATCATATTTTGGCTTTGAACAAACTCTAAAACCATGATGAAGATGCAGTGGAATGAGAGAGCATAGGTTTGGAGGACAGTCAGCTTCTGGAGCTTGTTTGTGCAGAATCAAATGGAATTTGTTTCGTTTTGAAGAGTGTGATACCAGACCCTTTATTGCTGCTCCTTGGTTTTCCAATGAAGGGTACCTCTTACAGACCTTATGTCATTGAGCTCCAGCAGGTAGAGTGCATCCTTATTGTGATGCTTTCAGTGTTTTGGAAGAGCTTTTCCTCCCCACAACCCAGCACTTGTACATGTATAAAATGGAATTATGATTATAGGTAGCAGTTGTTGGCCTGAAATGACAGGCCCTAATAGTCTTCTTTGACCTTGGTCTATGTATTTTTTACCAAGTGCTAGATTTGATCAGTAGAAACCAAGAAACATTCCCATTTGTTTTGCTGGAAATACAATATTTGCAGAAGTCGTCTTTGAAAAGTTAAGAATTTCAACCCAGAATTCTAAAGCCTGAGAAAATTCGTAAGTGGAAGAATTTCAGTTGTCTGTAAAACAAGCAGTATTCGTTCCAAGCTGGCTCTTGTGTGGGCGAGGTTTGTTGGTTTCTGAGCAATACCTGTATAAACATCCTCTCCAAATTCAGAAACAAATCTGAGGCACAATCTATTGAGAAAAGCTTGAGTGTACACTGGAAGATGCGTGCGGACCCACGATGCAGGAGATCCCTTCCTTTGAATCTGTCTGTGGCCTCGTCACCTTGACTCTTGAAGATGTACTGGGCAGCAGCGTATGATGAACAACTGGGAGGCTCAAGGGATTAGCGGGAACTGTAATGCATTTTGCTGCTCAGTCACATGCACAGCCTGGCTCAGGCACTCCTGTCTCATGGATGTCAGGTGGTCTGCGTGCAGTTACTCCCTGAGAGCCTCATCAGACAGGTTGCCAGTTGAGAGGTGGCCATGGCGGAGATGTCAGGGTCTGAGAGAGAAGGTCCTTGCAGCCCTTTGCAGGTGGTGTTTCTACAAGTAGAGAAAGGCGCTGGTGTGGAGAGATGTGGGTTTTCCATCCTCTGAAAAGGAAGCTACTTCTGGCTCTCTGGAGCTTATGAAGGGTTTCACATTTTATAAACACATGCTAAAATAGGTTATGCATGCAGAAAAGAGAATGCGTAGACAAGGATTTAACCTGTAAACGAAACATTCTCAACCAAAATGTTATTTTGGTCCAGTATCATACTTACTTTGGAGGCTTTGCGCATACATTTAAGGTGAATATCTGCATTCAAAAAGAACTTGAACGTCTCACATTTGCACATCTGTAAGTGCTGGTTGAAAACCAATAGAAGAAATGCCTGTAATAGCAAACAAAAAGCTTTCAAGTAACACTGATCCATGTACTCGGTTTTGATGCATTGAGATTTCCTAATGTGTAATGAGGGCAGTTTACACCCTCAGAGACAGAAACTGAACATTTAGAGAGCAGTGGCCCTAAGAATAATCTCTGCAGGGACGGGATCTAATGATTATAATTAAAACCAGCAGTGATGGTACTTGTATGTCCTGTATTATTGCAAGAAAGTGGATTGTGAATCTTAGTCATTGAGTGTCCTTCCTGGGACGAATCCTGAAAAGCTGTAATCTCTAGTGAGGTGCAACACAGAGTAGTGTTCCTTCTGAGCCTTGCTCTGCTATTCTGTGGAATCCAACTCAGAGTGACAAAAGTTTATATGAATTTCAGGGCAGGCTGGTGATAATTCCGCAGCAGGGTCAGGCTGTAGTTCAGCAGCAGCAAGGCATCCCGTAGTGTGAAGTTGGGAGGGCAGCAGTCGCTGGGGAGGTGTAAACATGAAAATAACACTAGATGGAATTGGGTGACAGGGTGTCCCTTTGGTTCTACTAAACATACCTAGTCACATTACATAAAAATTACTAAAGTCTGAGGAGGGCACAGTGAATACAGCTTGTGGAGGTTTTCTAAGGGAAAGATTGCTAAAACATTATGTGTGGGTGTTAATGGTTAAAAAATATTTTTCTCGCTCACATATAATTTCAGTGGCTAAAGGAAAGGGACCTACACTTAAAAAAGCTGTGTTTAATGAGTTCATATGCTGCTACATGGCTGAAGGTTTAGAATCATAGAACAGCTTGAGTTGGGAGGGAGCTGTAAGGATGATTGAGTCCAGCTCCCTGCTCCTTGCAGGAATACAATGCCTGACTGGGAAGTGAGTGCAAAACTTGATTAGATCAGAAGACTACTCTGGCATTTGTGTGAAATTACACAGAGCTAAATACACCAGTTCCAAATTAGACCTCATGGTTTGTCAGTGTGGACCCTTTGTCTGGAACACACAGGTCACCTTGCGTGACAGTGGAGGGTGGAAAAGCAGCAGAGTCTGAGTCAATGAGAAGGAAAAATACCTGTCTTCCACGCCTGTCAGAGACACATTGGTCAGGAAGGGCCCATTTTGAATCCTGATGGTATTTATAGCCTGAGAATATATTGGGTTTGCATCTTTGAGAGGAACACTTCATTTCCATATATAGTATACATGGTTCTGTTTAATGAATGTGCTGCTGCTGAAATGTGTTGAGTTCCTTTGCTTTGAGATGATATATTGCAAGTATTTGTCTGTTTGAGAGTTACAGAAATGAGAGCGTTATCCAAGGTCTGTTGAAATAGAGGGAAGCAATCCTAATAACTTCAATGGCTTTGGACTCAGGCCTAGATGTTCACAGTGTCCTAGATGAATCAGATTTTTTTTTTTAATATTCTAATGTTAACATTTTAAGCTTTTAAAAGCGTTTTTCCTTTTGCTGTTGCAAGTACTGTAGCAAGTTGTATTTACTTGGTTTGTGGCCATTATGTCTGAGATTTCAGCATTGGAAACATAATATTTAAAAGTCAAACACTGTATGTTTTCATTCTGGTCAAGAATTATACCTTCTGCCAGGCTTCTCTTGGAAATCTGATTTGTAAAATACTCTTTGGATTTTAAATGGTATATAAGTGTAGGTTATTATTACAACTTCTATAGGAGATACATATTGCTCTGACTTAAAATTGATGGCTCTACTGGTTATAGGTAAATGAGAATGTGGTCTGAGAGCTGATGAAAGTGACAGTTCAAATTCTGTGCCTTATGACTATAGCAGTGTTTTGGCTCTTAACATCAGTGAAATTATAGGGGGGTCACCCCTTTAATTATATTGATGTTGGATCCTGGATGCCTGGTTTTACATTGTCAGTTTATTTGGGTTAATTGGGCTGCTTGCTAATAATTTATAAGACCATCAAGTTAAAGTATTAGATGATGAAAGCCACTGAGATTGGCTCAGTTGGTCAGAGTACAGTGTTAACACCAAGGTTGTGGGTTCAACTCCTGTGTGGGCCATTCCCTGAAGAGTTGGACTCAATAATGCTTGTGGGTCCTTCCCAGCTCAGAATATCTGTGATTCATTCTTTTCCTAAACAAACCCAAACCCATACAAATCAATTATTTTAGATTAAAAAAAAAAGTTTAATTCAGTGCCGATTTTGTAGCAAATGTTAGATTTATAGAAGATACATTAAAAATAATCGTTACAGTCTGCAGAATTTAATTATAGGTTGTTTCAGTTTGTCCTCTGGTCTCAGGCATTTGATTAGATTATGTAGTCTGGAGTTAATGCTCTGTGTCTCACCAGACTCCTGAAGGTGAAAACCTAAGATTCTTGTTTAGTTATGTATGAGGTTTGGAGCTAAAGCTTTGTGGAAATGCTTTAATATCAGAAGACATGCAGGGTATCTGTTACGGAGACAGACCCTGGAGTACTGGCATTATTTACAAGTGATGCAAGCTGGTTTATGTTTTGTATTAATACATCTACAGGAAAACTTAATTGCTGTGTTGTGTGTCAGTGCTTCTGCATCATTTAAGTTCTGTTTAGAGGGTTGAAAGGCTTATGTGTTCTGTAGCTGTTTGTGCAAGTGTGAAAATTCATTACTGGAGCTCTAGGATATTGTTGCAAAATGTTCCACCCTATACAAGGAGCATTGTGACTTCAAAATTTGACTTGGCAATTTAGAAGATCTGAACTCTTTTTCTGTTGTAGAATTCTGAGGCCACCTGGTTTTTCTGGCTTAATGCTGCCAGATCCTCTTACCAGCTTTGACAAAGGGGCAATCCTCTGCCCCATGCATCTTACGATGTAAAAGCAGATAATAAGGAGAAAGCCAGGAGAGGAGGAGGACTGTCAAAGAACTGCTTTGTCCCAGTCCCAGTAAAGCAATATGGTGGTTAAGATAAGCAGATGATTTAATTAACATCTATCCCCTCAGCCCTTTTGTTAAATTTATGAAGGGAATGTAGTTTATGATTCCTTTAGAGCAGTTACTGTTTTAAAGAGCTATAGGTAGTTACAAGTTGCTATGCTATTCCTAGTTCTGTGAAGATTTATTTTTTACATGAGCAGAGAATAAAAGCAATTTTAAAAGAAGCTTTAATTTGGATGGGATGAAATTCTACTTGTAGTATATTGAATTTTTAAGAAGAGAAAAATGAGGTGATGGAGGGAATGCAGGCTGATGGGATTCTGAAGGACAAGAAGGAAGGATTCTGTCTACTTCAATATGCAGTGTGTGTCTTTGTATGCAGACACTTGGAATATGCTGGCTGCATTGCCATTTTAAAAAACCAAACACAGTTTTTGAGTTCCCATGTCCACATTGAATTTAAAGAATAATGTTACTTTTAGGATCTAGGAAGGTTCCCAGTTAAACATATGCTTGTTGGTTTTACTATTTTTAGCTTCTTTGGGCAGCACGTGTTCTCCTGAGATATTTATTTGTGAATGTTGTATTCTGTTCTTAAAAGGAAAATCTCTATCTAGATTCTTTTTCTGTATCCAAGAAAGGGAAGGACCAGGGTGGTTCTTGTTAGTGCTTTACTTCTTGGAAATCCTAGGAGACAGGGTAAATTAATTAAATCTAAAATGGATCCATCTGGTAGTGCTAGCAATGCCAAAGGGGAACAGGTGAAGGAATCTGAGCCAAACGAAACATATAGTGCATTATATAAGATGTCAAGTTCTTAGTGACATATTGCTATCAGAAGACTAATCTTGGTGTTAGGCTTTTTACTTTTTTTTTTTTTTTTTTTTTTTTAAATCAGAAGGTTAAGGGGATAGTTTGAGATGTTTGTTTCTGTTGCATTGCTAATTTTTTTTTTTTCATGATTAATAAAAGGCACATGTATTTAGTCCAACGTGTGAGAAACACATCATGAACATTCCCTTTATGGGTTTGTTTGAAAATAGGTGGATTTACATTGTTTAAAAAGAAATGACACTAAGTCAGTTTTGGAAAAATAATTTATCTTTTAAATTTAGAAAGCTGTTAGGCAAAACAAAAATCGTACAAGGTATGGTCCCAACTCAGTTTTGCCCCCAAATTTATATACAAAGAGTACAAAATCTCTGTGCAGACTTTTTTGTTGCCAAAATTACCTTATTGTTTAAGTTACTGTGTTTAAATTCTCAGCGATATTCTCAAGGTAGCAACTGCATCACTGGGAATAGGAATGTAAAAATGACTGCAAAAATTGAATTGTATTACCTGTTTTGGGAGGCATGAAAAGGTAAGAAGTATAAATGCCGGGAAGAAGTGAATTGGATTAGAAGAGAAGTGGCAATGAGGAGATGAAGGGCCGGTGTGTTCCTTTGGCAGGGCTCCTCAGCACACATTCCCATTTCACCGTGGCACCATTCCCCATGGTTTCTGTGGCATTGCCTGTGCTCTGGGCTGCTCAGGTGCAATCTTTGGGGAGATCTTTCATCAGGGCAGGTGCTGGGCCTTTGGGCATGGCTTGGAATAAAGTAGAGAAAGTAGGCCAGGGAGCGTTTGGGGAACTTAGGAGCTTAGGAGCTAGATCTTTATCCAGCTTAGAAAAAAAATCCATCTCATTATCTACCTTTAAGTCAAATTCCATCCTTGTTGATCATTTTTTTAATGCATCCTGTGTTCTTTTATGCTGCTTAAGTTTCACCTTTTTTTTGTAGTTTAAAAATCCCAACAAATCTCAGCGAGACCATTGCACATGAAGTTTGGAAGGAGTATTCTTGTTTATCTCACTTGAATTTGCAACTCTGAAGTGGAAGATTTTAGGTGATTTGTAAGATTGACATAAATGCTGGTTGTCTTTTTATAGTGGAGAGAATTAAATTCCATTTTTTGATGAATAATTTTCAGGAAAATATACTTTTTCCCAAAATGGAGTACTTTCAAAACACTAATACAGTTTCAGTAACTAGGGGAAGGGCAAAGATGATGCAGAAAACTATTTTCTTTTTTTCTTTTTTTTTTTTGCCAGGTAAGAAATATTTTAGTTTTTAGTCTTTTATTTTATTTTATTTTGTAATGTCAAAACCAAAGGCAGTTAATAGCTTGATTCATGCTGCTTTGTCAGGAATCTTATTTTGACAAGTGTTTATAGTTTTCAGGAGTTGTTTTCATATTAGAAGTTAATTTGTTGATCTTAAAATTCTATGCTGTACATCAGTTCTGCTCTCTGCTGGGCTCTAGTGTCAGAATGTTTCCATTCCTAGGGTATGGCTATATAAGTATTTGTGTAAAATAAAAATTTTTATGTATATAAATATGACCAAATCCATTATGAAAAATTACACCAAAGTTTACCTCTTTCACAGTGTGCAGTTTATTAGAGTGTATTATGTTCATTTTAATCCCTGTAATGTATTGTGGGAAGCATGCAAGAATGGGGGATTAAATATGTTTCTCATTTGTAGAAATATGATAAATTCTGCAAACTCCCTGAATCATTTGGTTGCATGACAAGCGATGTAGCTGCTAAATACTGTAGAAACTGTGGTCAGATGTTTAATATGTTTCATTGGTTTTGATAATTCTTCTGTTTTCATGCAATAGCAGATTTATTAGGAATTTTGTGAGGTTCATTTGTGGAAGTAGCTATTACAGCAGACACACGAGCACATTGAGACAGGCTTGCTTACTGAGTGATGAGCCCTTGGGAAATTTAGCACAGCTTTTGAGCATCGGAATGAAAGAAAGAAGTGGCAAGCTGAGAGCAATAAAGATCACAACTGGTCTGTAAGAAGATAGTGAAAAGAAAATGTTGAATATTATGTAATATTTTTAAGTGCCTGGTGCATTCATGCCTTTCTAGGCTGTTGCTATGCTGTTCTTTTTTATCAGTGTGCCTGTTGTCTTCTGGAGTTCCCTGGTTTGTCAGTGCAGGGCTTTTGGACTTAGCATTTAATATTGTTTCTTTGATCTCGTCTGAAATCTATCCTCTCAATACGTGGCCATAAATTACATAGAGACTGTCATTCCATGTCTGAATGTTTTCTTTCTGCTGGAGTGAATGCTATGATTTGGAGGCCTGTTGCTATGTTGAGTGTAATTCATAGTTCCTGGATGGTGGCCAATTTTGGCAAAGCTGATTAGCACAAGGCAGAGAAGGTTTGATACAGGTTTCTGTGTGTTTACATGAGAAATAGATTGATGATACCTCAGGCTATTCTACTTTGCAGAGAGAGGTCTGAAATAATAATTTGCAATACAGCGGGCTGATGTTTGATATTACTCCTCCTCTACAGTGTTGGCCAATTGAGTTGTAAAACATTAAATCACAATATAAATTAGCAGTCTTATGTTGAAGATAAACACCCTGAGGTTTTTTTTCTCCACGAGAAGATTAGGTGTCTCACTTTCTTCCTGTACTGCCCTCCTTATTAGCCTAATGAGTAGTTCCACAGCTAAGTCTGAATGAGACCAGGATTAGACAGTCCAGGAAGGAGGTTTCTAGGTTTGATCAGTGTAGCAGAAATAACCAGTGCCCCGTGGCTTAAAGGAGCTCTGAAATCCTGGGCTTCTGCCAGTAATCAGCCCTAGTGAGAAATCACACCCTAACTGTTGTTTAATTTATCCAGATGGCTTTCTGATTACCTGGCTTTTAACCTGTTTGGAAGAAGCTTTTTTGCTACAGAACTTAAATAGTAAACATTCATGGTATATGTACTTAAAATACAGCTCAGTGACTGTATAATGTCTAAACCAGAAGTTTTCTGCTTTATACTTTCCTAGTAAGAAGAAATCAAGGTTGAGGAAATTCTTTTAGGGAGTGCTACTTAAAAACCTAGCTTCTGGTAGGAATACATGGAGTGCCTTTTATTTTTCAATGATTTTTTAGATGTTAATCCACAAATCCTAGTGTTCTCATAGCTGGGATCTTTGTGTGTGGGATTTATACAATTTTACAGCCAAAATCATTCAGAGGACTTTATTTAGTGCAGATTAAGTATTTCTTCTTAATTTTGTTTTTATTTGTAATCTAAATTACAGTACTGTGATACATTGCATTAAGAGATGCCATATAAAAAGCTTTGCTGTATTGCTTTTGTTCAGGACTTCATAGCAGTTTTATTTTTTCTGTCTTAATGGCTAAATGGTTCTAGTAGTAATTCTCCAATTAAATACTTTTATCATCACAGACTTAAAATACTTATTTTTGTGCAGCCAAATATCAGTTTGTTTACCTACACTTTTCCTCTCTTCACCCAGTGCTCTGTTCCTTTTGCAAAGAGCAGCCATTCCATGACTTTGTATAAATACCTTTAGTGTATTGTCTCTGTGTAATTTTGGATTCGTGTGGTGCAGGGCTAGTGCATTCTTCAAGTAATTAATTATGATATGCAACTTAGTGTTTGTGTACAAATCCCTCTGGTGTTCTGATGGTGCATGGATGATGGTGCTGGGGGTAAATGATAAATTCCAGGTGTATTCATCATGGAAAAAAGTGAGATATGCTTGCAGGACAGTAGGATGGTGGTTGTGGATGTCCATCTAGTCTTGGGTGCGTCTTCCTTGGCAGCCTGTGTATTTGTCTTAGGAATTGTAGGGCTTCTCATTTTTTAAATTCTTTTTATTATTACTCAGTAGGGAACCTTCCTGACACTTTGGTATGAAGTTTTATTATAATGCAGACTTAAAATAAGTCTCAATTATTACAACAATTTTCCCAAGAGCCCCCAAGTGGAACTTCAGCTCTATATAGGTTTTGCCAGAGGAGTCCTGGGGAGGCTCTTGATGCTGGGCTCACCAGCTGTAGGTCTTTCCTGGGAGTTGGAAATGAAGGAGTGTAATAGAGATATTTTCTCATTCCTGGAAAGAAATAACATTCTGTAGATTTACAAGAGTTCTCACATTATTTTTTTTTAATACATCTAGCAAGTTATTCTCAGTCAAATCAAATCTGAACTTGTACTTAGGTAATCTTATCTGGTCAGGACTGAAGCACTTGTTCCATGATGTTCTGAGAACTCTCAGTTTGTGTTGAAGGCACTGTCAGCTGAGGTTCTTAAAACAGTATGAAATTCTTAACTGCATAATTTATTACTGCTAGGGATACGAATGGGCTGGTGCCAAAACCTGAATTTAGAATCCAGTCCAAGAATTCAATGTAAATGTAGCAAATGCTTGGCCAGAGCTGGTGGCTTTCCAGCACTCCAGGTCCGAGGCCGTTTTTTGTCACTGGTGATATCTCAGTGCTTGAGAGTCTTTGCTGTTTGGTTCTCTAAGTCCTGAAAGCCTTCTGATAGCAGTCTGAGGAGGTTAATGAGTTTAAAAACCAAAGATTGCCAGGGGTTTGTGATCTCCTGGGTAGACTTTTTTCAGAGATACAATTTTCTCTTCTTCATTTTAAAGAAAACCTTGGACTAACCGAAGTTTTCCAGAGATTAAGAATTAATGAAGGAAAAAAAAACCCCAACCCATCCCCAAACAATTCACAGCCAAAAGTACTTTTATGCCTTACAGGGCTGTTATTCTCTACTACCAGAAATACTGTTTTGTTTTTAGCTACATAGATATCCTGGGGGGTAATGGAAGATTACATGATGCTTATATGATTATGTACTTTTTGAATTGTATATCAAGCTCTGATAATTTCCTGGGTTTGCATATTTACCTATAAAGAATGCTTTTTTTT
This sequence comes from Brachypodius melanocephalos, assembly GCA_013398615.1. Taxonomy (NCBI): domain Eukaryota; kingdom Metazoa; phylum Chordata; class Aves; order Passeriformes; family Pycnonotidae; genus Brachypodius; species Brachypodius melanocephalos. The sequence goes on along the minus strand of VZSR01003794.1, from coordinate 10,301,140 downwards.
GAAACAAAAAAATGTGTCCCACAGGTTTAGGATAGATGTCTCAGATTTTGAGTAGCTATACTTTAGTTCCTTTTTTTTTTTTTTTTTTTTTTTTTTTTTTTGATTTAGAGGATCCCTGCTAAGAAATGTCAAACAGTATATGCTTAATTAGTTGTTCTAGGATCACTGTAAAATATAGATCTAAACCAGCCACATGTAATGCAACAGCAGTTGCTAAAATTTCAGTATGCTACATAGTAATAGGAAGTTAGAGCTGGGCACAGTACATCTCAGAAAAAATGTGTATGGGTGTGAAAAACATCAGTCATCAGTTAAGTGGAGCGTGGCAGTTGTGTATGAGCGCATGGAAGCACTCCAGGAAAGAAAGAGGAACAAGACATATTATACTTAACACAAATTTGGCTTTAGGTACTTAAAGGTGTTTACCCACAATGAAATTTGGCAAGAAGCTCAGAATTTAAAATGATCTCAAGCATAATGCACATGTGTAATTACTGAGAGCTGTGAATGAATCTAGAAAATAATTTTCTAGATTGATTTAATTTCATTGAGTTTTGGAGAGTATGAAGATGAAAAATGTCAGACCACGTAAGAGCCTACAAAACATTATTCACTTCTCCACCCACATCTATTCCTCCTTCTCTTTGTATCCCATAAACTCTCCCTTTTCAACTTCAGTGAAGGCCTCCTTTGTCTGTATTACTCAGGTTAGATCATGTTTGTTCTTCACTCTCGTGTGTTCTTCTGAGTATGTGTATTGTTCAGGAGAGGGAGTGACAAAAACCTGCTGCAGAAAACAGAGGTCCAGGGGTTGCAATTCAGCATCAGCTTGTGAAGGTCACACAGGCAAAGACGTGCATATCCCACATCCCACAAAGTGGAGGGATGCAGCAGTTGTGTGGAAGGCTGGAGAATGCTCTAGCCTTGGAAAGGGAACGTAGAGTCCTGAATGAGTACAAGGAATGGTCTGAAAATATTCTTCAGGCTTCAGTAAACCCAACAATATCAGAAATCATGTTAGTCACCAGCCTCATTTATGGAAGGATAAATTGCTATATACAGAGAAATCCGGCAGCTTTTGTATTTGCTGCCTGCACAGGGAAGAGATTGAAACTTCAGCAGAAAAGGGGTGAAGGGTGGCAGCTGTGAACCTTCATGGGGTTGAATATTTTCATTGAAAAGAGTTTGTCTTAAAAGATGAGGACCAGAGAGGGGAAAAAACCCTAGCAGGTACCTCATTGTTCAGGATGTTTAATTGCAGTACAGAGGGTGGGAGACTTGGATAGAAGTTGAAAGCTGGAATTGAAAAGTTGCTAGGAAAAAAAGAACTCTTTTTACATTTGCTTGGTCAATATCCAGTACCCTCTTTTCATCCAGTGTAAATAGGAAAAGATTGTGGCACATCACTATTGGTTTTGGTTTGTTGTCCAAACACTTATTTTGCTGACTTGAGTGGCAATTTTGCATTCTATCCAAAGTTAAAATATTTCTCTCTGATTTTAAAAAACAGTTCCTTAAATAGATTGCCACTGATGTTTCTTTAGAGCCTTTGAAGGCTAGTGGACTGCTGTGGACTCCCCTTTTTAAAGAGGGGTCTTGGATGCTAAAGGAAACAAATATTTGTAGTAAAATGAGCATAATTCAAGTCCACAACAGGAACCAGAAGTTTACTTGATAAAAATGGAAGCTGAAATTATGTAATTGTTGTATTTCTCTTAGAAACACAGCTTTTAAAATTACTCAGCTTTGAAAGGGCAGCAGTATAAGCAGCATTTTTTTTTGTTTGAGTTTGATGGAAGGGCTACCTAAATACAAATGACCTATGTAAATTCCAAGCTAAAAGCATGAAAAGAATTTCTTAGGTTTATTCAAGCTTTATGAAAGAAGATGAGAATCCAGCAGAAAGAAGGGAAACCTGTATGGTGCCAGAGTGTGCTGATGGTCCTACTTGCAGCTCTCAGCTTTACTAGATTGGAGTTTTAAAAGAGGCAAATAAGCTTGGTGCAGCTGTGATTCCACACTGTAATACAAGCATCACAGTATCTTCTTTCCTGTTAATCATAAATGTCAATGCCTTACTTGCTTTTACTTCGAAGTAAGGTAATTGAGAAGTCTAGTATGTCTTTTGATTCAAAGAGCACATTTTCTGGCAACTCCTGAGTTGGAGAGCTACATAACTTAAAGACTTTTTCATGTGAGATCTCCATCTATTTCTGTGATCTACCACCCATATCACTTACAAAAAACAAGCACAGAGTGAATGACAATTAAGAGGTGACCCTTAGGCTTTAAGTCTTTAAAATCTGTGGTCTAAGAAGTGAAAGGTAGATCGTATATTTAAAAAGAAAAATTATGGTGCTATGGAAAAGAAGTAAAAAGGAGTGGCAGTCATGAAACTTGCCTTGTAGCCCTAATTACTGTACAGGAATTCTCAGGTCACAGTGTGGAGGTAGACATTGAAGCTGTAGAGGGATGAGATTCCAACCTCTGTGGTCTTGAGTGTGTTTCTGAGTGAATCCCAGATGGCAGAAGGGCTCCTGGCTCCATACAGGGCTTTGAGCATGGGGTAAGTTTTAATTGTGGATCTGCAGTAGGCCTGAGCCTCCAGAAACTGGTCTGTTCAGTGTGCCTGTGCACCCAAAAGAGCTGACTAATATCAGTCTTCCCGTATTGCTCATTATCATATTTCTGGTGTGGTGGTATCTGCTGTTCTTTGGAGACCAAAAGATAAAATACTGGCACCTCAAACATCTGTAGCCCCATGTAACAGCCTTTTTGTGTGTTAGAGAACATGAAAAGGGGTGCTTCTCCTGAGATCCTTCCCAGCACAGTGTGCCTTCATGGATGAGTATTTAGAGCTTTTAGCTAGATATTTGGTTTAAGTGGAATTGTAGAATGTTGTATTTCATTTTTTATTAATGTGTGAGATACTAGCAGCTACTAAATTTATAGTTATATCTAATTATTGGGTTATTTGTTGGGATGTGCAAAAACCATACCCTATCTGAGGCAGGAACTGAGTTGTGGCACTCAGTGTAACTTTAGCTGTCTCTCCTCAGAAACTTCAAATGGGCTTTTTTGCTTTCAGTCAGGCTGATGTCAGGATGGTAGTGCAGTGGGAAGCTAAAGCTGCTAAAGTAAGTGAGAAAATACGGTTTAGAAGAGGTGATAGTACTATGTAGCTGAAAATCATCAAATTGAGAACTTGAGACATTTGGATGCTACCTTTCCCTCTTCTGACATAATAAGAGAACAAGGGGTTTATCTAGATTAGACCACACACAGTTATATTGAGAAAGTAAGGAATCTGAGTGCCTGGATTGGTCTTTAATTTGTTTAAAAAACAACTACCTCAAATATAGAACAGACCCAAGACTGTATAAGCATGTTTTGACCAGAGTCTACTGGTGAACGTTCATGGTTGCAGGAAACTTCCACTCCTGCAGGAATATATTAACTATAAAAAGCCTAAAGATAGGGGTAGGGTGTTTATTGTTTTTCACCCCCTCTGGGAATGCAGTGCAGTGGGTTCCGCTGCAGCTGCATATAGCTCAGGGGTTTGTCCTCTTGACCCTGCCTGTGTGACAGCTGGCACTGCCTGAAGGAAGTGTGCTGTCCTCTTCTGCCATGGTCCAGCATGGATGAGTAAAACAGGTTGGAGCTGTACCTGGGAAAGTACGGTCTCAGTGTTAAAGACTTCTAAGAATGTAGGTGCTGCTGTAGTGCAGAAACTCCTGGATTATGTGATTTATTGTTCAGAAGGCTATTTGGTGATATAAGACCTAGCCAAGAAATTTTCATTGGGCCCATGCTTGGTGATCACATTTTGAGTTCTTTCTGGTTTTGAAATGGAATCCAAACAATTCTGACAATGTCATTGCCATTACATTTATTTGGTCTCCTCTTAGCTTTTAATTTATCTATTTTTTCTAACTTCCTTAGAGTTTTCACTTTAAAGTTTCTGACAAATTTCTACAAAATGGATTGCATGTTGTCATTGTGCTCCAATAAGCTTGTCTGTGAAGGATGGCTTCTTTCTGGGTTTCAAGGGACCAAGGTCTGTGGAGTCTGCTCTCTTATTGACATTGTTCAGTATTTATTTCTGTATTTTTAATGGCATCTTAATTGGGCTTTTTGCCAGCTTTGCGTAGGAAGGTAACGATTTATGGCAGACTTATGGCATTACTTACCTTTTTATGATATCGGAAATTCAGACTTAAGAGTTTACTGCAAAAACAGAAGGATTTTCCTTGGCTCTGAACCATGTGCACCTTCTGTATTCATCATAATTAGCGACAGGGATAAAGTGCAAGTGGTGAGGACACATGCAAGGCTGGCTTCTTTGTGATTTGCCATTTTCTTACAGTTAGACTGTATTTTAAGTTCATGCCAATTTCATCGTGAAACACTGGCAGCCCGAAGGCTCCAAAATCTCTCTACATGCAAATCTTCTAAATGTCTAAATTCTGTATGAATATTCAACTTGTCTACCAAGTTTTGCTTCTTGAGTATGATTTATTTAGGAGAAAGTGAAAACTTTCCAACTCTGCTTTACAGATTTTGTTGGCTCTGTTTTTCAAGTCTTAAAACTGCCTCTGTTAGCATGTAGTAAATTAACTGTACTTGGAAATCTATCCAGCATTGGAAGATGCCTTACAAAGTGCATATAAATAAGAAAGAAGACTGTAAACCATAAAATTTTAGACAAATCTTCAAGTCGATGTAATTCTCTGTTTTTCTGGAGGTTCATGAAATTCTTGCAGGCAAAAGCATTGAATGTGGGTCTTTGTGTTTTGGAAGACAGTTCATCTGTTCTTGCACTTGTGGTGTTGTTGCATATACCTGCATATTGGAGGCACGAAAGCATATCAGATCACCTTTGAAAACTTAGGATAAAGCCCTGGTTTAGTTGGAGGTAGATTTTCTTAACTTCAGGGAAGGAAATGTAATGATTTTTACCTTTGGTTTGGCTCCTCTCTGCCCTATTCCTGAGGCAGCTGTTGAAACTGCCAAAAAGCACTGAGTCAGAGGTTTGCACTGACTAGTCTGCTGTCGATACAATATCACATTTGCTTTGCAGAAGTGCCAACTTACAGAGTGGCATTTCCTGTTGGAGTGATCAGAAGAATGGCAGGAGACAGAATTTACACAGCTGTCTAATGAATATGCTAAAACGTTTTGAGTTATTTTAAAATGTGGCTCTGAAATTCCCCATTTAGCTTATGCAGTTGTGAGGAAATAAATGTAACTGCCTACAACGTGGTGAAACACTTCTGAAAGTTGCTTTCCCCAGCTGTACTACTACAAGGTCATTCACTGAGCCTCTGCCTAAGGGGAGGGAGTAATTGGTGTCTATGTAAAGGTTCATCTCACCCTGTTCTCTCTTTTAGTTACTCTGTGTTTTCTACTCTAAAATCCTTCCCCTTTATCCTTCCACCTTTATGAGATAATTACTCCAGTTGCAAAATCCCAGACTTGGAAAAGATGGCACCATTGGTTCTACTTTGTCTTCACAGGGTATATTGGGTGCTTTTGGCAGTTGTTTGGTGACTGTAAATGGGTTGAACTCTGCAGTAGGCAGAGGCAAATGCAGGGAAGATGACCTATATGGAGACAATGTGTGGATGGATAAATAAGGGGAGTGTGGTCAACCTTGGGGTTCTGCTAGTGCAAGAGAAGACAGATTTTAGTGACCTAGGCCAGATTTGATGATGAAAGGCAGCTAAGGGGCAAGTGCAGTAGCTGAAACGAAAGTAGTACTGAGGATGCAGATTCTAGCCCTGCTGTTACTGAAGAGGAAAGTGCTGTAAGCCTGATTTTGAGGGAAAAAGAAAATAAATGCTAGTACCACAGCTACTATGGATCTTTATATTTTGCCAGTGTAGCAGGGCATGTGTTGAATCGATGTGGGCAAAAGGCAAACAGGAATGTAATGCTGAGCAGGGAAGAGAGGGCTGAGTAATAGGGTGATTTTGCAGCTGTCATAACAAAAGATACACGGGGTAAAGCTATGAAAACAAAATTATTGGGTGATACCATGCTGCTTTTTGCGGTGTCTGTATAGCCTAATTCTGTGTGTACTGAATGATAAATGCTTGTATGCTTCGTGGAGGTTCTTTTGTAATTCAGGCTAAGGAATTCTGACCCAAAAGTTCCTCTAGCTTCAAAATACGAAATAACTAGAAAGAAATGGAGTAAAGCCAATTTAAATATATTGGTTTTTTTATTCAGTGCAAGGGGCATTTACAAAGTATATGAATGCATTTTTTTGCTTTAGAATTAATTGTTCAAGCTTTTGATATTCTGTGTTCCAGAAAAAGTCAAAATTACGTAGACCATTAATTTATATGCAATATAACACTAGTAAGACTATATATATGTGCATTTGATTATTAACACATGAAAATAGCACTAGTTTATATTTTCTTGAATTTTTCCTTGTTTGTGTCTCGCTTTTGCTTTTAGAATCTAATTTGATAAAAGCTGCAGAAGCAATAATCACAAATTTTATTTTAAAATTAATGGTTAAAAATTAATCACATTTCCTGCATGAGTGTGGAGGTTGAGTAATTGGATAGCAGGAAGAGAAGATGCTCTGTGATCTTGGACTTGATTTGTGGGATATGCATCTGCTACAATATATACTTGTCTGCTGTGAGTAGTTTCTTTTTTTCTGTAAAATAGACAGGTATTACAGGCTGAGGTTTTTTCCTTTGTTTTCTGTATATATCTGGCACTAGAATATATGCAGGTGAAGCAAAGTTTTCTTAGCGCCAGCTAGGGAGAGACATGCAGTGTCCTGACGATGTTCGTGTTTTTCTGTTGTGGTTTTGCATTTGATCACATGCCATGTTGCACATACCTAGGGCTCTCTGTCAAATGGTTTGATGGGGCAGTGGTTGCATTCTGGAAAGGATAACCTGCAGCATCTGAATTGGCAGTGGCAGCCAGGATTGAGGTGAGCTGTCAGTTTACAGTGGGTTGTGAGTACTCTGTTGTGTCAGAAGGCTCTGCTCACTCTCTGCCTGTTACTGTGCCTGCTGATTGCAGGAGGGGAAAGGAGGCATCTCGACTGGCTGGGAGGTAAAGCCATGCTGCCTCCACCTCCATCTGCATTTAGCTGTCACAAATATTTCCTGTATGAATGCAGCCTCTTTGGTCCTGTTCGTGAATGTGAACCTAAACAAAATGTATTTTTATGGCATGGACTAACAGCATTGAGGGTTTCCTTGCCTACACAGCTGGAAAACCACATCCATTCTGGCACGAGTTGGAGGAAGCTATGGGCTCACATCCTGATGAGGTTTGAGTAACTGGTTGAGAATTTATAACCTCCTTCCTTTTTAAGCTCGAGGTGGATGCTTGTTTTATTCATCCTCTTCCATTAGATCCAACTTGAGTCAGAGGGTATGCACAGAAAGGCTGGCTGTGATTTGGTTTTTGGAGACAGTGGACTATTGCAAGCTCTTGCTCAGTTTCCTATGGAATTTTTTTTTTGCATATTTTTCCAGTTGCAACCTATTATAACTAGAGGGGTGTGTGAGGTGTGGGGTTTGATTTATTTAGCTGTGGTCATGCTTCCAGTGACTCTTCTGCTGTCTGCAGTCGCTGACACATTGACTCTCCAAGGTGTGAGGGTTGCTTTTATTGGTTATTGCTCCTTTTGTATATGCCTGTGCATTCTCCTGTTTCAAAGGGATAACGCAGTGTGCAGAATACAGCATAATCATGTTGCTATTCCTGTGCCCCTTTTTAATTTGTAGATCAGTAATTTTGAGTATATAGGTGCAAACATAATCAGAAAATAAATTAACAGTAATAGGAGAGATGTGAGTTGCTTATAAATAAATTATCTTTCCAAATGTCATGGAAGTAACAGACATGGGAATTTTTGCACCCAACATGAATTTTTATCTGCTTTTGTAGGATGGCCTACTTTTTTGGGGAAAAAAAAGTTTTTAGGAGAGTTCTAGCATTTCAGAGCAGTAGAGATCTTTTTATATACATGTGTAGAAGTAATTGCTAATCTAAACTGTGAATGACTGACAGATGATGGAAAAGAAACAGTGTTCTTAAGTTTAAATAGCATCAGTTTCTCACTACAGCGCATAAGGAGGACCACAACCAAAGTGATACGGCATAACTATTTTTTTTTTGTGTTTTTATTAACTCCATGCCTGGGCTGTAGCTGTTCACCCCTGACAGCAGCACAGAATGTACTACCAGTTTAAATTTCTTGTCATGGCATAGATGAGCAAGGAACAAGGAGAGCACTGATGGCTGTAACCTCAAGTAGACCAGAAGGAAGAACAGGGTACTAGAGATTTGATCTATAATCTCATTTCTGCAGCTGAGAAGAAAAGAGACAGCATGTCATAGATAATAGGTCATAAAAATTAAGTAAAAAAACACTTTTTGAAAGTAGGTAAATAGGTAACACATATACTTAAAATTGTTTGTTCTGTATGAAGGCCATTTGGAAACACAGGGCAGTTGGAAAGCTTGTGACAGGATACCAAGGAGAAAAGTAACCACTAGTGATAATTTAGAGTCCTAAAAGTCATCTGAACAGGTCTTCCCTGTACACATTGCTAACTGTGACTACAGGCCCATTTTTCTTTTCCTTTCTGGAGCTTTCAGCACCTTTTATATCTTCAACTGACTAGCTAAAATATGAACAATCCCAAGATTTGGATCTTGGGGGTGGAGAGTGCAGTAGTGAGGAGCACCTCCCATTGACAGCATCAATATTAGTTACAAACACTATAATTCTTGTTATATGGAAATATGTATGAACAGCACTTTTTAGATTTGAATGTTTTCAAGTCTTTGTGTGTGCTCAGTGCTCTGGCCTCTTCAGAGTTATTTCTGGTTTTCTTCCAGGACAGAACTGTTTTGGAGTTTGCTGTCTGTGGGATATGTGTTTGGGGGTTTTTGGTGCTTTCCTTTGGTTGCTTGCTTGTTTTTGTGGTTTTGTTTGTTTATTTATTTTTAAATTCCTGACTTCTGCTTCAAGATTCCTTTCTGATTTTTTAGTAATAGTTATTCCCTAATAGACAACTCTGTTAGGGTAAGTCTGTAGTTGGTGAGCACAAAGTGTGTGCTACTGGACTTTTGGTTAGCATCATTAACTTTGTAATGTTATAGCTAAAAGACTCTGTTCCTGATGCTGGGGTTCAGCCTGATGCGCTGTCTGGAAGTGACTTCGCAGTCCTGTTAGTTTTCTGAAGTGTTCATTTTGTTAGTATTCTGTAGTTACCTCACCATAGTGTTCCAGTGAAACAGTAGGACAGGGCAAAATGAGAACAGTAGCGGAACAGCTCTGTTTTCAGTGCTCACATATATACAGTGGTGAGTACTCTGCACTCATACAGACTGATGTGGAAGAACTTTTAACTCCCTCAGGAAGCAGAAGTCACTGTGTAGTCATCTGGCAAACTGCTCGAGTTCCGATGATGGGCTGTTGGTTAATAAATCACCAATACCCCACCAAGGGACCGTGATGATGGGGAAGAAAGTGCAGTGGAGGTGAGTCACAAGGGCCCCACCAACAAACATTTCTTAGGTGGAAAGAATGTATGTGGTGGTGAATCACCAACTCCACCAGGAGTCTGTGTGTGCCTGTCCTGATGCTTGTGGGATGACGAGTACTGGTAATGAAACCCTCAGCAACTAAAAATCAACACCTCTGTAGAGCACACTGGAAGGTTCTGGGCTAGTATTTTAAACCTGAATTTGTTCTGTCTAGCTACAAGAAAATGTACTTATAAGAGACTCAGTTTTTTGCTCTTTAGTTCTTAAGATTTTTTTTTTTTTAAGTATAATTTTTACCTGGCCAGGTTCTTGCCTGTAGAAGGCTTTTCTACAAGATGGATGGTGCTTGAAGTGTGTAAACTAATTTAGGATTTTTGGTGTCTAAGATGCTGTGATTGATTTAGTGACATTTTGAAGAGGGGAGCATAAAAACCCTCAGGTTCCATGTTTTATCTCTTCGTTCAGTGGAGTAAGTAAAAAAAATGTTACCTGATTTTTGGCTCTGTGAAATTTTAGCCTAAGATTGACAAAAACATTATAGGTGTGGTGATAAGTATAAAGGCTGATGTAATTCTGACATTAGTCTGTATCAAAGAAGAAGAGACTTGGTGCAAGAATTTCCCAAGTAACATTAGAATTGGCCAGATACCTGCATACCTCCACCTTCCTCATTTCTCCTCTGTGCTTTGTAGGGCACCTGTGTTCCCTCCATGATATTGCTACTCTCACCTGTCCCATTCAGTGGCCATCTTCTAGTCCTAAAAGGCATGAGCCATAAGAGGACTGCTCTGTCTCTGCAATCTTGCTTCCTGGTGGTTTCCACATTTTTAATTTGCAGACATAGTGGGCTTTTGAGTGGCAGTATTGATACTTGTTTCAGATTCCAAGAGCACTTTCCTATAGTTAAAAGGGGTGCTAATGGAAGTAAAGTAAAAGAAACTAGGGTTTACCTTATGATAAAGGTACAAGGTCTCAGGTATGTGAAACATTGTGTATTAATTATTGTTAAAATTGGATTGACCTTACTAAATGAAATTATTATACGATTAGAAATTACTAGGAAATGTGCACTCTAGACAGCATTTGTCTTGGAGAAAATACTTGGAGAGTCTTGGAGCATTTGTATGATGAGAAAATGAAATTGCCCTTAAAATAAGGGATGTTGTTAACCAATTGAGCTTTTCCAGCGAGAAATGAGTTCACAGATAGTGATGTTTAAGTGTCTATATACTGTTCCTTAGTGAAAAGGAAAACCCAAACAAAGAAGAAAAGAAACAGCTGCAACCTGGCCAGAATCAATCTTGTTTCAAGAGCAATGTGCTCATTAGGAAAGGTGGTTTTTTTTTCTGATCTTGGGAATTGTTCTTGGAGTACTGTGGAAAATGCAAGGACTCATAGGAATATTGAGAAATTTGTGATGGAAGGATGATGAAGACTTTGCAGAATGCTTTCAAAGACCAGTGACTCTGGTCGTGAGGAGTAGTTGTTATACAGAAGGGTTTCTGATAATCTTAGGAACACTGTAACACGGTGTGTGGGGCTGTTAATGTCCCACCCTGTTCAGGGGGAGTTCAGAGTGATGACCTTGGCCTTGAGCTGCTCGGTGGAGGCTATCGTGTGCAGGCTGTGGGCAGCTGAGAAGATGCTCTCATGAAGCGTGCTGTGCTTTGGCCAGACATGTGGCATATGTTCCAATCAATGTGAACTTAATATCTACATGACAGTAGTGGTGAGTCTCTTGTATGTGTGCAATGTGCCAGGAATGGCTGGCATCACTTGGATGGAAACCTCTTTCATCTTGAGAGTCACCTGTTTCAGAGGCAGCTGGGGACTGATTCCAGCTCTTTCAGCACCGGTGAGCTTGTGTAAGCTGATTCCTGTTTGAAACACTCAGCCAAAATGATTAGTAGAGAGTTCCTGGCTTGTCTCATGTCTGGCAAGTGGGTTACACTTTAGAACAAGTGGAACTGCTCTCCCTGTCTCAGCAACTGTTAGTGGCAAAGTGAGGATATGGGAGAGGAGTAGAATTCCTGTACTGTGTGCTTCCTTAAAGTGGTGCTGCAAGTGCAGAACTTTGGTCTCAGCCGCTCTGAATGTTTGAGTAGTGACCTTTAGGTAGGTGCATCTTCCAGGGAGGTGATGGGAGCATAGCTCACACACGTAGATGTTTTTGCTTTATCTATGTATTTACATGCTGACTTTGTAACTTGCTTATATACATCATGTATCTGTATCTGCTCTTCTTACCTAAAAAAGCAGTGTGTAGGGTATTCATTTTTGTAATGGTAAGATCTAATCCTATTAAGTGTGCTTAGCTTGCTCTGAAGTGCTGTTTTGTAATACCATGCTTACACATCTTTTGAATGTTTTTACATTGAATGATGAAAAACATTATTTCTATTTGCTTTTTAAAACATAACTGTACAAAATAAAGACAACTTGTGTTTTTTCTTTAAAAAAAAAACCCTAAGTCAGTTGCATCTTTCCCTCATATCCTGTTTTTCCATGATCACAATGCAACCTTTTTTTTCATTTTAAAAAACTTGCTTAAAATGCCTGCTACCTTTTAAAATAACTGTAGTAGATCTCCAGATCTATATATCAAATAAAATTATTTATTTTCTTTAAATGGAAAGTAAAGAAGAATTATGCGTGAGATTTGGCTTTATATATAGATAGATGTCTTTATATACCTTTGTGTATATATATGTGCACAATTGGAAAAGTGTTACTTCTAATAAAACTTCATATGAAGCAGAATTTTTCTTTCATTCTTTACCTTTTCAATGACATAGAGAGTTAACTTTCATTTAGTGATTTGCCCCCTCCCAATTCACTTTGCAGTGAATTGGGATTGCAGCATAAAAGCCTTCAGCTGTTTCTGTGCACAGGCTAACTGATAGAAAAACTTTTTTTCAAAGTTGGTGCAGGTGAAAACTCATCGTGAATAACTGGTGAGTATATGTTTACATTCTTTTTTGCATAAACTCTAGTTAAAAGAAACCCAAACAAGCTGTGGCACACATTTTTATGGGCAAGACATATACATGTAGCTCAAAGGGAAAAATGATCTTGTTAATGGCCTGACATGTTGACATTTTATTAACACTTAGAACTCTGAAATTAGCATCTATTTCTTTTTTAAGAGAAATGCTGGGAGTTGTTTGCTTCAGCAAAGGGGATTTTGCAATTCCATGTTCTCATTTGGGCTTTAACACAAGTAAAAGTATTGGAAGTGTACTGGAAGATAAGAAGTATTGCAATTTATGTGAAGCTTTTCTTTTTGGCATATTTCAGTCTAGGATCATAGTAAAACTACCTGTATCTATCACAGGCTACTAAGTGGCAGGTGCCAGATAGTGATTCTCGCTTACTGCTGCTGATTTGAACTGATAATTTAAATCTGATTATATTTAAAGAGGGCCAGATCATGTTTTTGAAGAGCATGTAGTGCATCTAGTGCTTTTTCATTAGTATTGTAGATCTAAGAGAATGAGTGATGCAAGAGATAGGAAGGACTTTATAAATTCAAAAGAAGGAACAATTTTATCTAGCAGTTTCAGGTAAAATGTGGAATCCAAGGTTCATTTGAAGCTCATCTCAATTAGCAGTGTTCGGTTTCGTGCTTTCGACTCTAATAATTTAATTTACTTTTATTCAAAATGTAACTCCGCAATATCCTAATTCAGGATGCTATAAATAGGATAGCTGCCAGTACAGATGCCATCCCTGACTGCTCACTCTTATTTCACTGAGAATGCTGTTTCTCTCAGTACATCTTGGAACTGGAGTTCATTGTACATTTACTGGTGCTGCCGTGAAATGTCTTTTCATTCTTGGCTTTAATGTAACCATAGTTATTAAAACTGTCTTCAGAGTGCTTTTGGAGATACCTGCAGGTCATCGGTGTTAGTCCAGCTTGTGTTTCATCCTGAACACAATGGAAACAGTGGAACAATAGTGAAATCATGATTCAGAATGAGTAAGCCCCTTACTGACCCAACAAAGAAAACACAGTATGAGGTTTATGGCCACACTGGCCTGTGACTCTAGTTAAGCATATGAAAATTACGCAGTGTAACTGTGTCTCATGCATGTAATATGTCCTTTTAACATTAAAAAAAAATCAATGGAGCTGAGAATATGGTTGGATTAAATGCACTTAAAGCAATATAAGCAGTTTGATGCAACAGTCTGTATCCCTGTTGCTAAGGACTTGCTTTGTAATAAGCTCATGGCACACAAAATGCAAGAGGATTTGTACTTGTGAGAGGCTTCTGAAAAAATAGGTGTAAATGTGAGTAACCTATGTAATGTAAGAAAAAAAAATGCATGCTTGTAGAGCAAGCACTTTATCAGGATTTCTTCACCTCAAAATGGGTTACCTGGACATGAATCAGAGAAAAGCAGGTTGCTGCTTTTTGAAAAGTGCAGTGCTGCTCATTGAGTGGCTTTGCTGCCAAAGACCTGGTTGTGGATGAGGGTTATGTTGGATGCTTGTAGCACAGGGCACTGTCAGCCTTGGAAGAATGATTTATAGCATGCTGGTTAATTTATTTAAAGCTCTGGAACAGATTCTGTTAATACTACTTGGCTGACTTTCTGCAGGTTGCCTTGTGAAGCAGAGTAGGGGAATGCTGACAGCTTCTCCAAAGTACGTTTTAGATTTTTTGGCTAATGTTTTCTGTGTTTAAGCCCCGCTTTTTTTTTTTTTTTTTCCTGGAAGTAATGAAGAGTCGTTTTGTTGTTGTTGTTAATTAAACCAGAGACTTTCATGTAATTATGACTTTAAGGATACTGAAGGCAATAAGACAGATGTCAGTGCAGAAGGTGAGATGGTCAGACTGGATGGTCTAGATCATCAAGTTCCTTTAGATTATAATATGCAACTGCAAAAACAATTGAAGTGACATTCTCTTAATTTATAGCCTTCTCCTATTATTGCCAAGATGTGTCAGGTCTGCTATCACTGGTGGAGTGACTATGGAAGTGAAGTTTCACTCTAGCATGGATGAAGAAAAACATTTGTGCTGCCCTGGTTGCCTTCAGTTTGTTCTTAAGAATCCTTCATTTGATGGTGTGACTGATTGCCCTGGCAGTGGAATATCTCTGGTCAGCACAAGACTGTATCTGAGCAGGCACCATGAGACATGCAGTGAGCTGCTGAATTGTCACTGGGGGTATTTGTAAAGTGTTTTGTTTTATTGAGAATAGGACAGATTATCTGTCTGCAGCTGGGCTCTTCCCTATAACTGTTGATAGCAAGCATATTTTGGTGATGGATTTGGCCTAGTTCCTGCATTGAGGGGAAGATCAGGGTTCATTAAAGAGCAGGATTCCTAATTGTCTGTCAAGCGCATCCCGTTTCATTGTGTTTTGAGAGTTCAAGGCTCCGTTGCAGTAATTGGTGCTTGCTCAGAGCTCAGTTCCCTAGCACAGTTATCTGCCAGTCAAAAACTGCCCTGACAGCTTTTGCTCTTTCCTGGTCAGGCATCATGGAGGGATTCAGCTGACATTATCAGCTGATAATATGTATATATTGTACATATATGAAGTATAGCAGGACAGAAATTACGTATAGTTGAAATTACGTTTTTACTAAAACGTGCTTCAGGAAGTGTATTTGTTAGAATGCTATTCGGGATTGGTTTTAGCTAATACATTGTATTGGGAGTGCTTGCAATAATAAAAACTTGTCAAAAAAGGCCATAACACTATCATAGCAGCAGTGCCAACCTTCCCAGGAGCTGACAACCACCAGCAGCCTGTAGTATCAGAACAGTTAAAGAAATGCTAATGGAGGGGACTTCTTTGAAAAAGAATAAGCTAAGGGGCAAGAAAAAAAGAAAGAGGATAAAAATAAAACCTTTGAGAGACCAGGCTGGGGAGAAGAGACAGTGTCTGAATCCTGCCACTGGTGCTGTGATTTGGGGCTTTTTCTTGATGTCTTGGGATGCAACACCAGGGATGGACCAGGACTTGGTGGTTTGTGCCAGGGGTGAGGCTAGAAGAGGTAGAAAGGACAGGTGAGAGTGGGCTGGCAGTGCTGGCAAAAGAACAGGATGAAGCAGTGGCTTCTTGGCTCTCGGAAGTCACTGCTGCCCTCTGTACCTGAGCCTCTTGGTCACAGCAGTGGTGGGCAGAGGCAGCCTGCCTTTGCAGGGTTGAGCAGTCAGTCATGACTCTTCTCCTGCTCCCATGTGGTTGCTGTCCAGTGCAATTTGTCTGCTTTGTCCCTGTCTAGAATTGACTCGGCTGAAAGATGTTGCTGTCCAAATTAACTTAGATGCTACCAGAGGCCGACTGATAACAAAAGATTGAGGTGTGTATTGAAAGAGTGCCAAGTCTGCTTTCTTAGATTGTAAAAACAGTAAAAATTCTGTTTGCAAAAAGTGACTGAAGCATGCAGTGTGGCAAATGTGTAGCTTCTGCTGCTGGAATTTGAGCATAGAGTGCTGATGATAGAGTGACTAAAAAGACATAAATATTTAAAAAGTATTGAGAAGAGTTAAGAATGAGATTTGTAAGTGCAAATGTCTTGAAGTCCAAGTAGGAAGGCTTTTAAAAGGCAGAAATGGGATTGCTTAGATATCAAACTGGTTTTGATTGTATGCCACTTTGATACTTAGAACAAGCTAGAAAATTCTCTTGGGGTAAAGCTGGAACATCCAGGCTTAGTGAGTGAAAAGTAGTAATATGGTTCTTGCCATCTTCAGGCCTGCCTTGTGGTATTGAGTGTGACATAGTGAACCTCAGCTGAGAATGTGGTGATTGTACCTCCTTTCACTTCAATTTCTGAGAGATTCTGGATAAGTGGTTGCATTATGCTTTCTGTGCCTGGTTTCTTGGCTGCATCATGCTCGCCTGTTGAGAAGAGGTGTCCTTGACTAGCAAGGAAAGTATCCACACAGTATCAGCTAATCACTGCAGCAGACTTGCTGCACATTCTAGTGCAGATCCATCCCTCAATCTTTGGTGCCTTTTGCACAGGTCACCTGAAACAGGAGTATTACTAGTCTGGCAGGAGCCCAGCTCAGGCAATAACATGCATCATCAAATACTTACATAATGCTGTCACTGGAATAGCTAATGGTTTTTTCTTGTTATCTGGCCTAGCTCCTTGCATGACATATAGATTAGTTTTATCTGCACTGTGTGAAATTAGAAGTAACAAAACCTGAAATAAAATAGTAGCTTATCAGCTCCTGTTCTGCAGAAGCAGAAATAAAAACTGTAAATATTGGCTATGTTTCAGCATCCTGTATTACGAAACATGTAATGCAAATGTGTGCAGGGAAAATGAATAGAGGATTGTGCTTTGAAACACAAAGGGCTGAGGGAAGAGACATGGCTCTGCGTGAGTACAGCTGAGAGGTGCATCCATCTCGGCTAGTGCAGCATGGGGCCCACTTTTCAACCTGTGCTGCACAAGACCTTTTAGGTTTGGAGGTTCTCTGTAACGATCAGCAGATCCAGCTCTGTGTTTTCAGACAGAATTCCCCTCTCGCTTTTTTCAAATATTAGTATCCCCCAGTGGTATTCTTTAGAGAGTATGGTTGTTTGCTATAATGGAGCTTGCTGGGAGGATTTGGGCTTATGCACTGCTGTTGGATCAAAGATAGAATTACCAGTCAGTGAAATGGGAAGTCAGTGTTTTGGTGTCCCCGCCATTTACTTGGTTCTCTTAATAGATTTTTTTATTTTTTTTTATTGTTGGGAATAGTGTTTACGAGCAGTACTAGTCACTGGGCCTCTCTGGTTTATGCATTGGAATGGTACAGAAAGAGATGCCTTTGAGCACATGGTTCTGATTGATTCTGTTTGTGCCACTACATGACTGTAAAGTGTGTGCTAGCGATCTCTATCCTCAAGAGTCTATGTAAATATAGAATGTTTCAAAATAAGGAAAACCCTTTAAACCCTTTAATATCATTAAGACCTCCAGGAAAATGCCTTTTTTTCTCCTCTAAGCATTTAAATAAAGTTTTTGAAGATGGGTAGAATTAATCAATAACAGTAAAAGGGACCTAGATTTATGGACCAGATAATAACCTGAAATGGATGTTACAGGTTACAAAAATAGCTCTGGGCCTGATGAAGTAGTTTTCCTTAATGGAAGACAGGCAGCTAACATCGTCTGACCCTCGGGAATGAGCTGCCTTGCTCTGCTTTTGCAGAAAAGCTCTCACAATTTCTAATTATTTTGTAAGTTTGTAAGATACTCAAGAATGAATATGTCCTTCATCGTTTGGAAGCAATTTTGAACTCAGATCTCTGACCTAAAGTTAGACTGCTGCTCTTCAGTGTTGCAGATTGAAGTGGGGCAGTTCTGCTCCCTGTGATCGCATCTTGCCAAACCACTTCTATTTATACATGCACAGCATCTTTAGAAATTCAGTAGGGCGTTTGTAAGGAAATGCCTGCTGCTTTGGCAGCTGGGTGGGGAGGAAAGGAGGTACTGAACTGTGGTTTTCTGTAGACCCTGTGAAAATTACTCCTTGTGGAAGACCTGTGTGTTCTGAATAATCAGACTGCCTCCCTTTGCAGCAGTTACAGGTGGGCCTGGAGCTGGTGGGGACAGTGTTGCTAACTGTAAACTGGACAGCCTGAGTAATCCCAATAATGTAGCAATGGCAACACAGAGCTCTGCTTGGCCTAGGCACTTCTTTTAGGGAAGCTTTGGAGCCCATGTGCAGCTCCAGGCTGTCACAGTTATGCTCCTCCCATCAGTACTTGGCATAGATGATTTTAAGGTAAGGAGATGCATATCCACCTGAGGGGGGATGTGGGACTTGCCCACCATTTGGGATCAGTCAGGCTTGCTGAAGGAGAGCTGTCCTTGCTGGTGTCTTCAGTCAAATGCTCATGGTAGTAGATATATTGATATGTCTATTTACTACGTGGGTGTTATGAGTTGTTGGGAAGGATGTGTCTGGCAGAGGTGAGTCTTTTTGTGCAGTGCAGCCTTTGATAGTCTAGGTCAGATCAAACAGCCCCTTTGAGGGGAGGGATGACTCTTCTTCCCTGAGAGCAATGAACTTGTTCAGGTAGAACAAGCTTCAGGAGTAGGAAGGGGGAGCAGGGACACAGCTGGAGAGATGGGAATTAGGGATGCTCACAGCAGGAAGACCAATCAAGATAAATTGTGGTGAAGAGGGACCTTGCCTTCCCCTAAGAAACAGACTTAGCCAATTATAACACTTTAGTCAGAATGTGGAGGCTTGTTTCAACTTGAGAAACAACCAGGAGTGGATCAATTAGAAAAAGAAGGCTGGCAAATGGGTCGTGTCCTTTCCTTTTCCCCATCTGCTGCAGCAGATGTCTATCTTTTGCCTGTTTTAGTTATATTGAAGCATTGCTATAGTAGTTTTCATCCTTTTAGCAACTTCCAGCAAGTTCACTTCTGTAAATATAGCCCTGAAGTAGAATCCATGGAAGCAGCCAAATCTCAGTTCAGTTATATTTGCCTTAGCTGTCAAGTACTGTTGAAAGAAAGGGAGTGCTTAGATCCACGTTGGAAGAGCTACTTGAAATTATTGGGAGCAGTAATGGAAAACACAACTGCCTTTGATGCTGGTGAGGAAGGAAATTGGCCACTTGGTTGATCTTGAACTGTTTTGCTTTCAAGAAAGGATGACTGAGTTCTGTCTCAGGGGCTGGACTGATCCTGGATCTTGTCCTAATGATCTTCACTGAAATGTTTTCTTGCAGCAGTAATGTCATGTGCCGATTTGTTTTGGTGTCATATGAGAAATACAAAGGTGCAGTAGTTTTTGAGAAATTACTTTCTACTATATACACAAAAAAAGAAGTCCCTAGTTTATAACTGTTTTAATTTTATTGCATCTTCTCAAGGGATACATGCATATTTTGTTTTAGTTTTCCTACCCAGCTGGGAAAAGAAACTCATTACTTATTCAATTAAATTAGTTTCTATAAATTAATCAGGAATAATTGTGTTTATATGGGTCAAGACTTCCTCAAGGGGGCATTAGATGGGGAGGGATTTAAAATATATTTATGTAGAAATCAATGGCAGTGATTTGAAGCTACCAGCTGAGATGAGTGTGGATGGCAGTAGTGCAGCAGTTTGTCAGATTTATTACAAGAGTTGCAATAAATCAAAGACATGTTGTTAATTTCCTGTAACAAAGAATAAACAAATAACAAGCACAGTAGGTTTGCTAAGCCACGATATTGAGTCTTGTTGAAACTATTTAATGAAATATAGCTCTGATATTAGAACTAAGGAATATAGGTGGGGTTTCATCCTTGTGGAGCAGCGAGTGTGCAGTCCTGAGGCCACAGTCTGTATCCCAGGAGTGCAGTTCTATTCTCAGAACTGGTTTCTAGCAGTGCAGCTGTCCTGTTAGGTGAGTGTGTGTGCGTGCAGATATAAAATATCGAACGCACGCTTGTGGAAGTCAGGCTCTGATTCAGCAACAATATGAGAAATTCAGTCTCCTGTCCTTTGATCAGAGAGTTGCATCTGGTACCTGCTATTTTGCCTCTCCCTTGCACTGGACATGTAGCTCTTTTTCCATCTGATCCTCATTCTTCTTTTCTGCTCTCACTGCTATTTTTACAATCTGTCAGTCCTTCTCACTGTTCTGCCCTGATTCTTTTGGCTGATGGGATACTCCTCTAATAGGGTTTTTTTTTTTTTTCCTTTTGCTGTGTAATAAGTAAAACTAAACTCAAATGAAGCAAGTTGAATCAGCTTGTATTAACTTATTCTTATATGCAATAAATACACAGTTTAAATTATATCCAGCACAAAACAAAAAATATAAAAGAAAAAAAATCAATAACCTGATTTCTGAGGTGGTTTTTAATCCAAAATTTGTCTTGTCCTTTGACTTTACCACAGATACTGAATATAAGTAAGTAGCTTTTTTTTTGTTTGTTTTGCATTTCTTTTACCTAATTTTATTGTTACTATGTCTTATTAAATATACAAGACAAAAATGGAGCAAATAGTTTGATTATTACCAGTTCATTAGGCTTAAAACATGAATTAGAGCCAGCTTCGGCTTAGAGGTTCATTCACGTGGCTCACACTGAGGTTGGTGAGAGGCACATGCATATTCACAAATCCAGAATTTGGCTTTATGCCTGAGTTTTTAGTAGACCAGTGTTCAGTGAAAGCTCTGAGATAGTAGATCATTTGTTATTTACAGCAGATAATGAAACATTACTCTGATTTTATTCAAAGCTTTGTTACATAAAGTCCTTCTGTTGGTAGAGGAAAAATATACTGTTCCAATACATTAAAATACAAATAAGAAGAGGAGCTGTCTATTTTGTAAACGAGCTGAGATCTTGTTTAGAGGTGTTTTAACTGACAAAATACTTGCTTGGACTTCAGATTTCCTTGGTGTGGTGTTGGACTCTGGCTCTATCTGAGTCGCAGGTGTAGTTGCTTTCCTCTCAGCAGCTGGCTGCTCCAGAAATGCCCCTTGGAACCGGGGACATTCAAAGATACTTCTCAGTGTTCTAGTGGTGAGAAATGCTTCTCCCCACATGAAGTTTTGGGCTCAGTGGGCTGGCAGGAGCTCTCCTGTGAGGTGAGGCTGCCCTTTCTGCTCACAGCTCGTGTGGAGGGAGCGGTTCCCGACCCCAGTGCCGTTCCCTTCCCGGGAAATGTGCCCCGTGCTGCCCTGGGCCCACGGTGCTGCCCCTTGGCCCACGGTGCTGTCCCGGGGAGCAGGTGCTGCCCTTGGCCCCCGGTGCTGCCCTTGGCCCACGGTGCTGTCCCGGGGAGCAGGTGCTGCCCTGGGCCCACGGTGCTGCCCTGGGCCCACGGTGCTGCCCCGGGGAGCAGGTGCTGCCCTTGGCCCATGGTGCTGCCCCTTGGCCCACGATGCTGCCCTTGGCCCACGGTGCTGCCCTGGGCCCACGGTGCTGCCCTTGGCCCATGGTGCTGCCCCGGGGAGCAGGTGCTGCCCTTGGCCCACGGTGCTGCCCCTTGGCCCACGGTGCTGCCCCGGGGAGCAGGTGCTGCCCTTGCCCCACGGTGCTCCCCTTGGCCCACGGTGCTGCCCTTGGCCCACAGTGCTGCCCTTGGCCCACGGTGCTGCCCCGGGGAGCAGGTGCTGCCCTGCACAGATGAGGCTCCTCACCTCTCCCTCCTCTGGGGGGAGGCTGCACACCTGCTTTTCAATGACACTGTGTCATTTAACCGCTGGCTTGGTTTAGGGGGTTTTTTCCCTCCTTTGCCCTGGATTTCACCTTCTCTACTGAAGTACACATGGTAATGGGGATAAAAGTAAGGGCTGAGCTGTCACAGCACAGTCTCTTTAATCATTGCTTTTGAACCAAGTCGTTAATCAGTGAATAAAACCTTCTAAGTGACTGTTCCTGGGTTAGCTCCAATTTAAAGAGGCATTGGTGTCCCTCCTGTCAGGTATGTTTTGAGTAACTGTGAATAGGTGGTACAATGGTTCATCATCCACTACGGTGGCCGTGTTACCTACTTAGCTGCTGCATCATGTCTAATTACAGTCCAGGTATCATTACATGCCATGCAGCCACAGCAGCAAAATTGCATCGGGATTTCACTATGTAAAATACAGCAAATTGAGTGGGGTGTGATGGGGAGATTTGTAAAAGCAGCTGATTATCTTTGGCTCTTATGCAGGCAACTGATTTATCTCTCAGAAAAATGCATTGTCTCCCTCTTGCTACAGCCAGAGATGGCTTCAATGCTGAATGGCTTTAGTCTTCTGTAGGGCTTTATTTAAGGAATTTCCCCCTCCTTGTCTGTGCTCTGGATAGAACAATGCCCTAGAAATCAAAAATAGAAATTTGTGTCCCAAAGGCAATGTCTGTCTGCCAGCAGTATGTATGACTTGTTTGGTGGCAAGTGTTTTAGAATTATGAGCATGAACTCATTTGGAAAAATGTAAAACCTGATCTCTTCCCCTAGATTTAATGCTGTCCCTCTTCCTTTATTTTTATGTTTGTATTGTGCCCTATGAATTTTAATTATTTTAATTTACGTCCTGTGGCAAGTGCATCTGTGGAGCTTCTTACCCGCAGTCAGGTTCTCTGCAGCAGATGTTGACAGGCTTAGCTGTTTGCCTCATGGAGATGTGCATCCTGCTATGCATTTATATTACAATCCAAATCAGCCCTTTAGGATAGTGTTCTCAGTGCAGCTTTAAATATCTACAGGATGTCTTAAGATCTGAAGATTGGGAGATTCTTGATTCCCATGACCCTATCAGCATTTCCATTTAAAATGGAAACTGTCTGTCACAGGCTGAGCTTGTGAGAGGCTGGAGGTGACATGGAATATGGGATTTTTTTCTAAGATAATTCTCTTTGGGGAAAAAAATAAAATAATTGTATGGATTGCTCCTTGAGGCCTATTTTAATTGAAAGTTTTTCCTTGTGTAAAGACTGATTTTATTTTTTTTTCACCATTAAAGCAAAAATTGGTCTCTTAAAAAAAAACAAAACAAAAACACAGACCACCACTTGTATACCTCGAGTAGGTATCCCACAGGCTGTAAATCTCATGAAAACTTGTGTTCTGCTCTTTCATGTTCTTTCTGTATTTTCTTTTAAAGTTAAATTTGATCTTAGTACTATGATACGTTTAAAAACTTGAGGTTATATCATGTTGCTTCTCTGCTAGTTGCTTGAAGTGTATTAAAATAGATTAAAACATCTGCAAGCTGACTTTGTTTTCTAACTTGCGTGCATGGCTAAACAAAAGCAAGAATCCCTCCAAAAAACTGCTTTATTGAAATTCTCTGCGTGTATTTAAAACCCTGAAATGAACCAGTTTTTCAGATGTTAAATTTACCATAGCACAGGATCTAACAAATAATTTAAATTCATAGGTTGGTTTAATTTTGTCTCTGCAGCTGAAACTTTTTTTCTAATTAAAAATTTAAGAGAAAGACTTGTAAGACTGCTTCCCACCCCATCTCCTTTTCTTATCTCAAGGTAAACTGGAAAGATCAAATATCCATTACAATTCAAGCTATTACTATGTAATGCCTTGTGTGTACACACACACTTCCATTTCCCAATGAAATCTTGTGTTGAAGAGATTTGTTGGTATGGGAGCTATAGGTGTACATCTTTGTTGTCTTTATGCTTTTAATAGTATACTTTACTGCATTCTTTCATTATTTTTATCATCAATAAGATACCGTTCTCCTCCTTTTTTGGTTTTTTGACTGATTCTATTAAAAAATAAAATGCAACTTCCACATACCTGTCTGTAAATTCTGAGGTGATTGGAAAAGATTTTACTGGCCTGAATAGTTAATTAAAGCCAAATATAATAGCTTTAGGGATGCCAGAGTTTAAAAACCAAGTGTGCTGAAGTGATGCTTTCTGAATTTGCCTGTGCAGTGGTAAATTAAATTTTAATGTAAATTTGAAGGCACAGAAATTTGCATACAGAAATCTTTTGTGTGTGCATTGTATATTTAATGAATACCTGTAAAGTTGAAAGGTTGCGAATACGTAAACCTCCAGAGATTTAACAGTTTTGAAAACAAAACCTAAACTTTCACACAAGGTGCTGTGTGTGGTTCTGCATTTCCTGGTGAACCTGCACATTTTGAGTGGAAGACTGGACAAAACCTGTCTTTACACAGGGTTTTTTTCCAGCATTCATTGAAATCTGGCTTCACTATGTGTGAAAAATGTTGGTTTGCAGGGGAATAAATGACAAACTAGAGTGCTGAAAGTCCTGGGGTTTTGTTTTAGTCATCTGAAATGCTTCCTTTGGGCAGAGCTGATTGAAAGAAAAGGGAAGACTTAGACAGGAGATCTCAGCTACAGCTGACTGGCAACCAGCCTGCACATTCAACCCCAGTTTATGGATTATTGATTGGAGAGGAGATGAAGTGCAGCTCCTATTCTCAAGGCAAGCAGACTGCCTTACACAGAGTGCAGCTTAACTTTCTTTCTTAATTAGTGTGGAATACATAATGTGTGTGGAAAAAAGGAGGTCTTGTTAACAGGTCAGAAGAAGTTACGTTAGCCTGTGGATTGCCTGTCTTGATGAAAGCAAAGTCAGGAAAATCAACCTGGATTTTTTTTCACTTAGTTCATGAACGGAAGTTTCTCTTAGTATGTATATATTGTCTATATACATATTTTTCAGTTGAGTACCTCATCAGGTTTAAAAAATAAGGGGTTTATCACAGAAGTCTAAATTCACTTCAGTGGAGAACTTCAAAGATTATAAATATTATAAACTCTGCAAGGAGTGGACAATAAAACTTGATTGATTATACTTATTACACCCCCTTCCCTTTGGAACTACCAAAACAGCTCTCACCTGACCCCAGCAACAACTAACCAAGGTCTAAAAAGAATGCTTTTGAATTTAATGGAAAACAGATGATGAAAATGGTATCTTGGGCAACATTTTGAAATCATAAACATTTAGGCAGTCTGTGATCATAAGTAGTGTTTACTAATAAAGGGAAATAGTATGGTCTCCCCTCAACCCTCTAAACATAGTCTACTATGAAGCAAGTGATAAACTGATGTCTATAAACTAGCTGAAATAAAAAGATAAACGAAACCAATAACAAGTAAAACTGCCGCTAAATGGACAGAATTTTATTTGTTTAGGGATTGATAAGAAATACTTCGAGGTTTTGAATGGACAGTTTTGTGGATGTGCCTTTTTTCAGTTTGTGTATCTACTGTACCAACACCTGTGAATTCTTGTCCATGTGTGAGTGCAGAGACTTTTCTTTGACTGTTCCAGTTAAATCCATCATTGGATTTTGCAGCCTGTGTGTATAACTCTGCCTTGTCCATATTTTCTTGCCAGTTTACAGAATACCAGCATATAACTTGTCAGGTCTGGGTTATCGAGTGGTGGGAGTTTCTACTGCACCTTCCATTTCACTCGTAGAGTGGTCAGTACTTTTTTCCTCTTGAAGTTGCACCACTTCCTAATAACTAGTTTTACTGGAGCACTAGTTTTCCTTGAGGAGAATAAACCAACTTTTGAGACACTTGGAGCAAATTTGCGAATGCCACACGAAAAAGCCTCAACTAAGAATCAGAAGTTTTGTTTTGAACTCTTCCTGTCATTGAATGATGCTTCAACTCTTGTTTAAGCACTCATTTAGTAAATTACATTCAATGACACTGTTCAGGGATGAGATATTACTTAGTGTGGCCAAAGGTGATATAATCTAGCCCAAATGCCAGCTTCCAGTTTGTATCAGCTGAACAATAATAAAAACAAAATAACTTAATTGGTACTGCTGGGATTTGCTGAAAATATGCTACAGAGGCATGCATTGAACTGTATTCAAAATAGCAACAGAAATATCTGTGCTGTAATATTCAAAATTTGCTATGGCTGAGGGACTTATTTTCCCTTCCTTTTTCCCCCCCTTCCTGTTGGCTTCAGCCTCTGAAGCAGTATTTGGGTTTCATGGGGAAGCATGTACTTTATGATGGTAAATACTGTTCAGTGTGACATTTTTTCAGGGAGATAATGTGCTTGGGAGTGTCTCCTTCCAGGCCCAATGACTCAGAAAGCTCTGAAAATATACCATGGTGTGGAAAACTTCAGAAGTATTGCAGGAGGAATTGCTGGTGACTAATTTGGTGACAAAACAGTGGGCATCAGATGCATTTTGTGCTTGTGGCTGATCCATGCTTTAACTTATTACATCCTCACAGTGTATCTGTAACAGCAGTGTGATTTGAGATAGCTGCTCCCTGTCTTACTATTTGTTACCTCAAAGTATCTGTGTGATACACATACAATATTCATAATCAATCTTCAACAATCTCTTTTAATATCCTGTCTGCTGTATGTTTGCACAAATTACACTGAGAATAACTTTTGTCTTTTGTAAAATCTCTTTCTTGCTCAAGATTAGAGATTTATGTTAATTTAAAAGTCAATAAAGAATCTGCTGATAAAAATTCAAGATCTGATACTTCAACCAGAAGAGCAATATATCCTTATGCATATTCCAGTTGAATATGAAAGAATATAAAGATTCTCAATCATTTGATGTAATTTAAAAACCTGAGAAAAGTGGACAGACTGGTCCAGATAATGGTACACTGATACAGTGTTGAGGTGAAATCTTCTTGGCCAGTGAAGAAGGACCCTGCTCTTTTGTAATATGAGTTAAGATCCATCTGTCTGGCCAAGTTAACATTTTGGAGGTTTATGTCTATTGTAGGTACATTAACAAAGATGATGATTCCAGGCTGTACCTTTTGTTTTTGGAGGTCCTGGTGGAAAAATATTTTCTGTTTTCTGTTGCACACTTGATAGATGGTGTTAGGGTGGATTTCATGTTTATTTCAGTGTTTGTGAGAAACTTACATTTGAGTTCAGTTTTCTTTGGTTACAACAGACTCTGGGAAATAAGGATCCTGCAAACAATTGAAAGATAGAATAACACAGAAGTGAAGAAAGGGTAATAATAATAATAGTGAATTTATTTATTGAAATAATGTCAGAAATACAGTTCTAGTAAGCACCAGTGAAATAATTTTGAGATAGGTTTTGCAAATCTATATGCTAGGGAAGAGTGTAGAAACTGTGAATTGAGTGTCCTTTATCATGGGGTGAGAAATATTACACTGAGACTATACCTGTTTTGAGTGGCTTTCAGGAAAACAAAATGTTGGCCTTAGGCAGTATCTCTTAACCTGTGAAGGTGGTAGGTGGAAGGTTACCAGAAATGCTGGAGTTTGGCAGAATCAGAGAAGTTAAGAGCAAGGTTCTGAAAAAAATTTCAATTAGAAGGTTAACTATCATCTACAATAAATAAAGCATTACTTTAGATTCATAAAAGTACAGTGGAATTAACATCACTCTTCCTGGGCTGTTTTAAGTGTTTTGACACAAGCAATCTGTGCAAGAACTGAACAACAAGTCATATATTTTGGAATGAGAACATCTGTCTTGGATAAATAAAGTTGCACAGATACATGTCTGGAACAGGGAGTGATTTTTTATTTCAGTGCAATATAACAACTCAAGCCTTTGTTCCTTCAGTCCTCTTTTCTTCACCTTGGGCAGTATGACCATTTGGAGAATTTTCTGCTCCTCTGAGTTGTGAAGAGCACAATGGAGAGAAATCTATTCATAGCAAAGTTATTATTCATAGTTAAAAACCTGTGTTTACAGAACTGCTGGATTGTTGGCTGAAAGAGGAAGTTTGACTTTGTAAGTTAATATATATATGATCGACCTGATCAGTTTTCAACAGGAGAAACAGGCATTGCACACTTTATACTGTGTGTATTCATACAAGTTCAGATTTTAATACTGAAAAGAAAACTTTTGAGAATAAGGATAAAAGGATAAGGGTAAAATCTTCATCAGCTTTGATATATGAAGAGTATTTATTTCTCTTTTAACCATGCTGTATACTTTAGTATGTATCATTACTACGCCACGGAGTTGCTTACATGTCCTGTCTATAGGCAGCGGCTCCATACTTTTTATTTATTGCTTTTTCTGAGGAAGCCTCTTGCTTAGGATTATCAAGAGTTATGTGCCTCACTTGTCAGTGTCTTAATGGAAGAAAAGGCTTCTTAATGTAGTAAGGATGTTTTTAAATGGCTTTCAGTTCATAAGAAGAAAGATCCAAATTGGATTTGTACTGCATATGCACAGCTTTAGCTGATGGTTAATATTTTTTCTCCCTCTCCTATTCTCTGAAAAGAGGAGATGGCCATGAAAGGTACTGCTGATAAGATGTGATGCATGTTTAATGTGTAACAGAAGTGCCCTGTGAATAAAAACGGGATTTAGGAAATGTTTAAATGAATTGAAGTTGCCTGAGGGGCAGCCCTCAGCATGGGAAGATAGGGCGTGTTGGTAGCTGGAAATTCAGCGTGGTTTGGTATGACCAGGCAGGCAGGGTTTAGCTCAGAATGGAGGAGAGAAGAAGCCATAGTTTTTCCACTCCAAACTGAGACTCTGCTGACTGTTCAGAACACTATGGAGAGATATTGTATATGGATTTCAGGAGTGAAAGTAAAGCCAGCATGGTCTGGCAGAGCTGCCTGTGCTCCCTGTGCAGAGGAGCTGCAGCATCTGTGGCTGCTGGGCTGAGGGACCAAGGCAGAACCAGTGCCTTGCTCTGGCTCTTCACTTCTCTCAACTTTCTCCCACCTCCTCCTCTTAAGTGAACCTTGAGAGGGCAGAGTGGAGTTAGCCTGGCATCAAATACAGTTGTGGTGCCAATGAGGTGTCTTCAGCAGTGTTTACAAACTATATCCTGGTTATAAGTCTGCTCTAGTCTAGAGCTTTCCAAAGTGCTGATTTCAAAGAAATTTTTCAGTCAGCACCAGATTTCACCTTAAATCCATGAAAGTGACAGTGATTCCAGAGGGAGACTCTACATACTAAAAGCCAGATGTTGGCTTTTTGCTGGCTCTTGTTTAGTTACTATAGTAATTTGCTATATTTGAAATGTTCAGCTCCTTGCTAATGCTTATTCTTTTGTTATTGTTGTCGTTATCAACAGGAACTGTTTGTCCAAACCTTAATAATTGACTAAGCCATCAGTCTTCACTTAGATAATTCCACTGAATTTAACTGAAACAGGAAACATCATATCAAAATGTTGTATCTGCAGCAAAGGCCAATTATGTGTAAGTTACCATACAGCAGCTTATTCACATAAGAGAAAAACCAGGCTATGGTCTATAAAAGAAAAAAAGTCTTAGGTTCGTATTAAATTTAGAATGCATTTCATTCCCTGAAGTGTAGGTGTGAGAATATTTTATTCTGCTTTATTATATAGCATACTGAAATCCCTTTGGAAAAAGTTGTAATACCTTTCCCCTTGGGGCAATTAAGAACCCCAGGTTTTTACTGTTGGCCTTTCTGTTTCTCCTGTAAATGCTGTTCCATTTTTCTCTCCTGTGTAGTTAGTTCTCAGCAGTTGCCAAGAATCTTTCCCTGTCCCTTTGCATTAATACATGCCTTAAAGATTGTAAATAGGTTTTTCAGACTAGTTTCTTCTGGCTTAGAGACAAAGCATATCAGACATAACTATTTTTCTTTTGCTGTACCTTGAGAGGGCTGCTTATTTCCAGTTGGAATAGCTGTAAAAGGATTCCTGACAAGTTGGTTTATCATGCATTATTTCATCCATTTCTAAGAGAGAACTACTTTAAGATTCAAACCTCTCCACAGGGTATTTCACACGTCCAAATGAACGATGTGGACTGTTGGGCTGCATGACTGTCATCCTGCTCAGAGATGCAAATTGTACTCTGAATTTTTCCTTACTTGTTTAAGCTTGCTCTCTCTACACCAGTAACTTGAAGTTTGAAACTTGTATGAACCGCTTATTTTTCTTAACACGTTGTCAGTTACAAATTGAGTGGACAGAGGCTGACAGGTTTTTTTGATGGCATCTTCTATTTTTCTATATTGTGTTTGTATTCCTTTTTGTGGCACAACAAAACTCCTGTGAAAACACTGGTTAAGAATGTGCAAGATCCAGGATAAAAGGCCTGATTTTGATTTAAGAAGAGTGAGAAGTTCTTTTCTTGTTCTCTTGAAGGAGGGATTTTGCCCAGCCTTGTCCTGTGAAGTCACTAGTGGGTGAGATATTTCACTTTTCAGCCCTTCCCTGATTTAAAATAAGTAAACAAGGCCTCAAATGCAAAATATTTAGGTGTATTAAATCACTAGTAAATACCAGATTCCCTCCAAAGCCACTTAGTTGAGATTTTTCTGAGCATTTGTGCTGCTCAGGGAAGGTGATGTGTAGATCTGCTGTACACACCAGTTCCCACCGCTGATGGAGTATTTCTGCCTCCAGCAGTGCTTTTGAGCTAAGGAGAACAGCATAATAAGTATTTCTCCCTCTAGGCCACAGAGCAGGAAAGAGCACAAAGAATAGCCTGCATGTCTAGTAATTTGGTAGGCATAGACCTTGCCTGAGGATTTAGTAAAATATTTAGCAAAGGGAGAGAAATAAACAGGGAAAGAAAACTTATAAATGGTTTTGTTTTCCCAGCTCATAGGAAAATGTTAAATGGTGCAAGTTTTTTAGTTGTTGACTTTTTGTTTTAACTGTCTCAAAATAACTTGGTATTTGCCCTGTGTGCCTGGGAATAGATACCAATTACAAGTTCTGTGTGAGTTCTGCAGACAGTGGTCACGGACAGTAGCTGGTGTTGTGAGCCTGCTTCAGCCATAAATATAATTGTCTGGTTTGTATGGCACCATGGCAGAGGTGTCTTGATGTTTAGTTGCCACCTCCCTATTCTCTCTTTTCCTCTCACCCTTTTTCCTGTATCTCTTTGAGTCCTGGAGAACCAGCTGCTCAGAAGATACAGAAGGTGGGATACTGTATGCTGGTGACTTCATCTTACTCAGTGTAGGTTGTGGTTAAAGAGCGTGGGAAAAAAAAAATACATTTTTAGCTCACTTCTGAAATTGAGGCTTTGGGATGTGCATGAGCCATTATGTGATACACAATAGTTGGAAAAAAAGTGGAGTTGATCCCACAGTTGTGTGTGGGTTAATTGTCCCAAAGACAAACTGTATGACAAGGGAAAATAGATAAAAATACTTTTTTCTGTCTTTGCTTTTGAAGTTTATTTTGTCTATGGTTGCTGGCTTTCAAGAGAAAACCAAGCATGGTACACTGTTATTCCCTTATGCTGTAGTGGCTGGTGTGCTGAGCTGCTGTTTCCATGGAGGAGGCAATATATTCTTTTACAGAATTGCAGTGGTGCTTAGGTCAGTGCTCACAGGCCAATCTGAATTAGATTCAGATAATTAATTTATAATTTAAATGCTGTACTATTGCCAGTTCTCACTTAAATACTATCTAGTATTTGTCTGGTTTATAACATTTACCAAGTGGTAAATGTGAACGCCTCTAATAAAAACCTCTTTTCAAAGAGCCTTTTGTGCAAAGTCCTAGTTTGAATGTGCCTGTGTAGTTTTATGTTGCTATATTTTTTAGCTAAGAAAAAATTGCTTAGTAACAGTGGCCAGTATTGCAGTTTATGCAGAAATAAAAAGTCATTGAAGTTAAAAGTTAGGAAGTCTAGGAATATCCTGTTTTACCTTACTACTTAGTGTCAAACTTTTCAGAAAACTGTAAATGGAAGAGAACCATTAGGCTTTTTTTTTAGCTGATCTCTGGGTATTTTTGTCTTTAATTTATGCAGTACATTTTTAGTTGTATTGTTCTCAGTTCGTAAACTTCCAATAGATAATAACTGCTAGTGTCATAGGGTTGGGTTTTTTCCACTCTCTGATGTTGCCAAGATAATAAAAAAATACTTCCTCCTTGATGTGTCTGTTTGCAGAGATGGTCCTTAAGCTGTTTAATTCTTATAAATGCAAAAATGTTACCATGTTTCATGATAATGAGCTGTTCAGTAGCCAGGACAGGATATTAGTTAAGACTAGCCTCAAATCTGCCATGACATTTTTTTCCCTGAAGCTTAAATTAATTCATGATGAGGTAGAAAGAAGGTAAGGGTGAAGTAAGAATTGCAGGTCTTCATATTTGTGATAAACTTTTCCATTTCTGACAGTGCTAGCACATTTCAGATAACCTTGGATTATTGTTTCCACTCATCAAGCAACTGTTCAGAGCGAATTAGTGTCTCTTCTGTACCATATTTGTGTGTGTATACACAGACATGCTATATTGTGTGTGTATGTGCATGTATCCACTCTGTGGATGAAGTTCAAAATTCAGAGTCTCAGCTGATCATGCTGAGTTCAGGTACAGAGTTCAGTGAACCATTGCCCATTCCTGCTGAGGATCACGGCCACAGGACAGCATTGGCACTCTGGGGAGATAGGTATGGGTGGAGGCTGGCTTGTCCCACTTTGAAGGAAAGCAAGAGGAAACACATTTTCTCCTTGGAGGAACAGGTGTTATTTTTGTATTGTATTGTAGCACAACTGGCTTTACATTTTTACTAGATTTAACTTTTTCTGTGTGCATGTACCAGCCCCTTGACAGCTTTCAACATGGGTAAACATCGATTCTGCACGAGTGAAGGGAGAAGGAGGCACAAGGCCATAGCAAAGCTTGTCCTGAATTTTCTGAGAACACCAGGAAATTTGGCTATGCTCTGAATAATGCATATTGGTATTGCAGACAAGACTTGCAAGATGAGATTTCTTTATGTAGGTCACATCTACAACAGAAACGCTGTAGCCTTCTGGGGTATTGGTATGCTCTCCTGGCAGGGCAGCTGCAAAGCAGATGCACTTGTACTGCACAGCTGTGTTCTGTACTCACCACTGGCTGTGCTGCCCAAGCTCCTGGGCTGCTTCACAACAGATCCTTCCCTAGCAAGTTGTCTCAGGGATTCTGCTTTTTCATGTTGCAATCAGTGTTGGTTTTAGTGGCCAGAGGTCTGTCATACAGGTATTGTTTTTCTCAGCATCATGTTCCAGGCCTCTTTTAACACTAAGCTGGTTAAGTACTTTGGAGGGTGTTTTCTTGTTTCTCCCCTGTTTAGACATTATGTTTACCCAGTGCTTGGCACTACACTGTGCCATGGGGATATTTACCTTGATTTCTGGTAAAGATACTTGATATTTCCAGTTGGCTAGGCTACTGCTTCCGACTTCCTTTGGATGTGTAGGGAGTTAATCATGAAAAGGAAGGAAGAACAGGATGTTTCCTATAAAGCTGCTGGCCAAGAGACCAATAAATTGTTTCTTCAGAATAATATAGAAGTAACTTCAGACTTTTGTGGGATTAAGTTTTGCAACAGATGGAGCCATGTGCTAATGGTATCAAATACTTACTGCTTCCATATTGTTGAATATGGACACTTTTGTCAAATATTGTCAAATGGCTACTTTAAAGTGTTGAATGTTAGGTATGCTGAAATATTTCATCCTGCCACTTCTAGAAAGTGAAACTTCTGATTCTGTTTTTTATAGAGTTATTTCCATGTTCCATAACAATACCACCTGCAGAAACAGTTACAAGGGAGAAAACCTGAAGTGTTACCAGGTGTGGCACATTATTAATTCATGCTGTGCCCTTGATGTGTGCACAGAGTTCCCCTGTGAATGAGAACTGCCTTGCAGACCCAGGCAGGGGATAAGTGGCTTAATCTGGAGGTTTTGAAAAGTGCTGCGGTGTCAGCAGTGCAGGAGGGATTTAGTGTGCAGTGAGCACAGAACACGTCTCCAGGCTAAAGAGCCAGGCAGTGGCAGGTAAGCTGATTGTCTGTGGCACAGCAGAGTGGAGCTGCTGCTGAAGCTGCAGGAGGTGGGGGCTCTGCAGCCAGTGCCTTTCCCTGCCTGCAGAATGACTAAAGATGAGAATGGAGAGATCTCTGCTGGCACCATCTGTGATTCACAGCCACTTCATGGCGTGCTCATGGCACTGTGGGAGTAGACTCAAGCTGGGAGTTCTGTGGGAAAGGGGCTGCCATGGCAGGGCTAATGCAGAACTTTGAGTCAGTTCAGCTGCATAACAACAAATGGCATACATAATTACTTGTATCAGTAGAGAAGGGCTTCTGCCTTATTCTCTGACTACATTCTATTAGATTATGCATCTTAGACATTTTTATGTGTTTAGAACAGAATAAATTAATTGCAGAATTTTATTACTTTAGACTGCTGGTAAGGGATTTTTAACTGAAAGTATTCGCCTGGCTTTAACCTAGTTTCTTTCTGTTATACTTTCTCTTCCAATTTATGAACATACTGTGCTTTTGGTGTTATGACAGACTTTAAGTGAGAAGCTTTTTGAAATCTTGTAGAACACTGTACTGCTGGTGGCCAGCCTGTGTCTGTGGTGTCATTTACCATCTTTAGTTTCCGGTGCTTGCCAGAATACCTGATCAGCAGATAGGTGATTCAGTCTTAGTAAGTCCTCCTTCAGCCTTATAAACAAATTCCTCTTTTCAGAGGATTGCTAATAATGTAGCTTCATGCCACAGAAATGGGCCAGCATAATTCAGAAAAGGCACATGTTGACTTTTTCCATTTCACATGGACATGAAATGAATCAAAAGATGCAGTATAGGTGGAGTATTCCTACTGCCATTCTGTCAGTGCTTGTTAATTTTATTTTTACATTTTAACTTTGAGGGGTACTCATTACCTCTCTCTATTTGGTACTGAATTCTCTCTCAGCTAATGTCCCTGTGTGACTGTGGGATGATCTGGGAGATGTTGGGAATGCTGAATGCTCTGCACTGCTGAGATCTTGTCGGTCTCATCCCAGAAGCCATCACCTAGTGACACAAGCTCTGACTTGCTCGTGCAGTTAGGCAGGACATGTATGCTTTCTGAGTTCTTAAAACCCTGTTTGGGTCGTTGGTGCCCCAAGGTACTGCCTACCACCCTGTTTCCACCATTTCACTGGGAAGCACTGGTAGTGTGCTTACTTGACTTAAACCACTGCTTGGTCTTAGGCATGGGAAAAGTTAAAAACAAGCCTGCTATAAAAAAATTTATTTGTAAGGTTCCATGCAAGGTGTAGAAACTTGAAATTGGGATTGCAACAAAGTGCAGCCTCATGCTGTGTTTCATCTCGAGGTTGTTTTCATAATTGCCTGTTAGAGTTCTTGGAAACTGGCAGAATGGCAGCAAAATGCTACTTTGGGAAGTAAATCTTAAAATCAGATCAGAAACATGTTTTCTTTTTCTTTAAAAACTTTAAAAGATGGTTAAGGTGGTTGAAGTAATTTTTCTTTCATGCAGCTATAAATTGCACTTTCTTGCTATTCAGCATACAGTTACTGCATTATCTTCTGTTGTTCACAGAGACTGCATTAATTCTTTTAATTCTAAGTAAATTTATTACTTACAGTGTTTGATCGAAACTCCCAAGTTATTGACATATGGCTTCACCGAATGCCAGCTGGACAATAATTTGTCCTGTTCAACTCTCCAGCAAAAAAACCCCCTTGCTTAAGCCACCAATGAGAAATAAGCTAAGGACTTCTGTGTTCCTAAGGTATGAATAATGTACAAGAGTACAATATATGAAGGAGAGTGGCTTATAACTTCTCTTTTGAATAGTTTAGTGCCTGATAACAGCTATCAAAACCTACCAAGTAATATTTTTAAAGCTACTATTTACAATTTCAGAGGCTTCTACGGGGTATGTGCTTCAAATGAATATGAAAGGAATGAACTGATAAGCTGCGAAACATTTTGATCATTTTGCGTTGAGTATTTAAGAATAATTTCCTTTTTACTCAGTATGAGATATGCTGATACAAAAAAAGTGATGAAGCTATACAACCCACACTGAAGCTGGATGATTTTGAATAAAGTATCTAGCAGAGATAATGGTCTTAACTTTAGTGGAGAGCTGCTTCCCCTAGATAGTAATTCAGACAGTTATTTCTGTCACAGCTAGCTGAATGGCAACATAATTTTCAGTGGAACTATTGTAATTCAAACAAGTCTGTGTGTATTGAAGGATTCAAGATGAAAAATGCAGATTTGTTTTTGACTTAAGGTCAAGTAAAAGTTGACAAAAGCATCAGGATAGGGTAATACTTCAGAAGATGTTAGATGTTATAGAAAATATAATGAGCTGAGACAGGTTTAGTTTTTCTGCTTAATGTAAGCACTAACTGCTGCATTAAAGGAAGTATTTAGTGCATTTTCCTAAGAACTTTTCCAAGAATGTGCAGATTCATTTCTTTGATATGAAAGTTCTATTCAAAAACTACTTTGAAAGTATTTTTCAGTCTTTTTTACTAGGAGGCAGTTAGTTTGGTAACAAGCAGTCAGTGTCCCTCTTTGGTACCTTCCGATCAATTGAAACTCACTGCCTTCCTTAAAGAAGCCTTTCAGGAAAATGGACTGAATTTAATGAAGGCATTGCTGGCTATGTTGCCCCTTTTTCCATTACATTTCACTTCCTCAACACAGCACCTTTGGCTTTGTCTTTTCTATCACCTTTTTTGGGGGAAGTTCACTGTAGTGAAGTTAATTCTGGTTGCTCTTCTGGTAGTATGGTCTGTGTATTCCACAGAAAGTCAGGTCAGGCTTTATTTCTACCCATCTTTCTGAACTGGTTGTCTTGATTTATGCTTAATGGCAGTGTTCTCTTCCCATCTACCCCAAACAGATTTGTGAATACTTAATTGCCTGTTATCTAAGGTATAGCAGCCCTTTGAGAAGTATGCTACATAAAATTAAGGGGTTTTTGTTACTCCCTGAGTAGCTCTCAGGGCCATGAGGAGCTGAGCCTTCTGGCTGATACAAATATTAGAAAAAGAAGGGTGTGCATGGAATAATAACTCACCCAGTTTATCTGGCAGCATGTAAATGTGAGTTGACTTTTTAGAGGTTCACCTTCCTCGAAGCAATGAACATTGTGATGGCAAAGGAGAGGAGCTAGACCTCTAAGTATTGCTCTGATTACCCGTAAGGGCCTTACAGGGCAGAAAAGAGGAGAGAACAGACAAGGCTTGGTAGGAGATGAGATTTTTAATGTAACTTAATGCACTCTCCATTCAGTTGGAGGAGAGGATGTAGTTGGCTTTCCTGAAAAACGCTCAATATCATCATGCTATTGCTATTACAAGTGCAATTAGGAGGCCACTGACATCAAGCTTGCTCATATTTTTCAGACCTCGTAGAGGCCAGTTGCTAACTAAATCTGATTTTTGTTGTTGCAGTGATTAGTGCCTATATTAGACTGACAAATATTTTTTTTTCCATATGGTTGAGTAAGACAGAAAACTGTTATTATTTTCTCTTTTTCTCTTCCTTTGTTTCTCTGGTGATGGTAATGCAGGCCCATTCTGTGCATAGTGAATTTTAAGCAGTCCCTGAATGTGAATTTTGGAACTGAAGCAGTTGGGGACAGCAGAAGCACTCGTTACTGTTCCCTTGCAAGTGTTCTTGGAATAGCTGTCAAGGACGAAGCACAGCTCCTTCTGGTGTCTGGCTTCTGTGGGGAAGATTTCATTTCGAGCATTCAGGAGAATGCTGCTTTAGTGAACAGTTTGGATTTTTACTGATGGCATTATCATTTGGTATGCATAAGTAGGATGTTTTAAGTGGGATCACTGTTAAGTTTCCGTGCTGGCTCATGACCGGTTGTTGCTAAGAGATGTTCACACGTATTTGCTGTGTGAGGGAGTTCATCTCTGTTATGTAGATTTTGATAGCACGATCCAGAAAATATGAATATGCTAATGATTGAGCAGTACAGAGTGGGGGAAAAGCATGAAGCTAAAAGCTCTAGAATTTTTTTTCCCAAAATTAGATTCTGTAATAATTTTGTGTTGTTATTACAGCCATTTGCTGAAATATTTCTGTGGTCTTCTGATGCAGAGCTTTCTATGCTGAGGTCATGCCACACAAAGCAGAAATCATGACTGCATGGGCATCCAGGATGGCTGGTGGGGACTGAGCCCTTGCAGCAAATAATAGTTCCAGGAATGGTTGATATATTTGTGTTTTGGTAGAAATTCTTGGCAAGGTGCAGTGAGGGTGGGGTAAGGGTAGGGTTTCTCTTACCTAGGGCACAGTGTTTATTCACTGTAAAGTGCATCTAAAACCCCACTGCTTTCGGTGAGCATTGCCTATGGATTTCCATGTCTCTGTGCTTCTTATCAGTGGGTGGCATCAGATGGTGAAAAATGAAGCATTACTGGAAGTGTTTCTAAGTAGAGTTTAGAAACTGTGGCGTGTTAGTGGTGTTTGAAATCGAAAGTGAGCAAATAAGGTGGTGATGTCCTTCTTTCCACATTTTTTCACCTGAAAAAATAAACACACAATTATGATGTTGATGCTGTTTTTAGAGGGTAGAATTTGTTTACTTTTCTGCCTTTAGACCTGTGTCATGCTGCTGACATTAATTTCAACAGGCATTTCTCTGGCCTTAAAACCAGGTATTTTTCCATGTTCCTCAATTTAAAGATGAGCTGAAATGGTTTATTTGAATTGGAACTCCCCTTTTAAAGAAAATGTTTGTTATGGCAATAATGATAATTCTTCATAGTAGTAATTTTATCATAATGAATAATGATTTCACTTCTGGTTGTTTAGGTAGGTAAATACTGGTTTCCAGAGAAGTGAAAACCAAGTCTCCCAGCACTGACCTTGTATAATTCATGCATACCCTTTTTTTTCAAGCATTTTTTTTCCTGAGTCATCAAAATACCATTTCCCTTCTCCTTTTCACTTCAAACATGCTTTCTTGCTGTTTTTATAGATATAAATGCATTCAGTTCCAGCAGTCTAGCAAAGTGATAGATTTGATCTGTGAATTTCAGGTAGAGGAAACAACTTTTTCATTGAAGAAGCAGATTTCAGTTTCAAGCTCGGAAGGAGTCATCTCAGACTGTACAGATACTGTTCTAATTAGGAAAAATTACCTTGGCCGTGTGTCCTTAATTGTTCTCCAAATGTCAAATAGTAATGACCAACTCAATACAGGCATAAAAATAACCACATTTCACTGGTTTGACTTTGAAATAATCTTGTTCTTTGACTATGAAAATATCAAAAGTAAAAAAGGTCACTGAAGAGCTAGTCAATGAACAATATGCAATAACTGCAGAAATAACTGACAAAAGAATATGATTTACTGAGCTAGGAAAACATTCCTGCATAATGTAGAAATTGGGCAGAGTTTTTTAAAAGGAAATTAAACTATCTCCTTCTGGGCTAATTGTGCCAAAATTTTCCAAAGTTTTAAACAACTTGTCTTCTTGTGAAATTGTGTCCCATAAAATAAAATGCTCCCCTGACCCCAAAACTAAAAGCACACTTCTGACGTGAAAAACAAGGACGTGTGATAATGGATATGGATATATAGTGGCAAAACCCTTGCTGGCTTTTTCAGTGTGGTATCCTTTCTCTGAAGTGCATTTACTGTGCTCCTGTGTTTAACTGGTGTGCATTTTGTTCCTATCTTCAGATCTCCTGGAAAAGTATACTGAGTTCCATCATATTAGGAAATAAGAACTTTATTTAAGAGAAAGCTTAAGGCATTTTAAGATGGTCTTCTCCTGCATGAAGTTGGTTTAAAAAATAAAACAATGATTGTAATGGTAGTTCTGTGAAGGATATCACCAAGTACACACACAGGAAAATTTTTTTGTACTTGCTTGATATGTTATTACGTATACTCTGTCTTGTTTCTAAGCTAAAAAGGGCAACTTACATTGAGGAAAATTTTGGCTTAAGGTCTTGCAGAATAATAACAGATTTGAATTTTGGCCAATAGTGAAAACTTTCACTTGTTAAACAGAGAACTGAATGAAGTGGAAAGGACAGAAATAAGGAAGGGCCCAAGGTGCTGCTGAAATGACAGAAAAAGCTGAAATCAGTTGAGTTTTTTAGGGGACGGGGGGAAGGTCTGCTAGAGAAGATGATTTAAAACTTCACATTGTCCTAAGCTTTGCTCTGTGAACAGTTATTACTGTGAGGCTGAATTTCAGCACAGTGAGAAATGACTTCCAAGTGAGGGCTATACAAAACCTCTGAGAGTCTTCCATAGTTTTTGATGGTAGGTAAAAAATAGCAGGAATTATTTATAGTGTTCTGAGATCTGGAGATAATATTTAGGTCCTGCTGAACTAAAGATAGAAATCCTACTAGGTCAAAATTTTGCCTGCAATTAATTTTCATAGTCTTGCATGAGGAAGAAGAAAGAAAAGGTATGTGAGGAAGCAAAGTAGAAACAGCTTTGATTTGCTTGTCATATCCTTGAGGCTTTCCCAAAATAAAAACTCATTTTGCATTGTGACTCTGTGA
Organism: Brachypodius melanocephalos; assembly: GCA_013398615.1. Taxonomy (NCBI): domain Eukaryota; kingdom Metazoa; phylum Chordata; class Aves; order Passeriformes; family Pycnonotidae; genus Brachypodius; species Brachypodius melanocephalos. Next base: position 10,260,888 of record VZSR01003794.1, on the reverse strand, counting down.
GTTTTACATCATGTGGATATCCCTACCAAGTAAGCTATTTCCCTGTTGTGTCATCCTGAGGACACATTGTCTAGCCATTTCTTGCTTCAAAGCATCGTGTAAATGGGAAATTTTTGCTTTCTCACCAGTGATTTATTGTGTTCTAGTAGAACTAGGTTAATCTGTTTTTAAAAAAATCTGTAAAATTAGCAAATAAACATAATGTCTTGACTACAGAGGTGCAGAAGTTTACTAAAGGGCATTATGCCAAGCTGAAGTGAAATTCAAAAATTCTTGATATGAAGGCACGTATATATTTCTCTCTTTCACTTCAAATAAGAAAATTATGTTAAAAAATATTATTTGTATTTTATTCTTGATGAATAAGAGGCTTTCCATACCTTCTTATAAATCTGTCTTTAACAGAGCCTAAACTGCTCTGAGGATTCGTTAGGATTTGAATCGTGTTCTTCCACCTGTGTCTGCCATTCTAATTAGAGATTCCAAAACTAAGGCGAATTGTACATAGAATTCATAACTGAGAATTATAACTAGAATTCAACAGGAGAAGTATTTAAGTGCTGAAAAAGTCAGGTAGTTTGCTTGAGTCAAAAATATATTTTGTCTTGAGTGCTAGTCAACATTGCCAAGCCTTTAATTTTACTGTTTTGTTGTATCTTAGGGTTCGTGCACGATGGTTTGTTGTGTGTTGATGAAATAGATACAGACTGCCACTGTCAAGTTTTTTATATTAATCCAGACAAACCTGCTTTTTTTACAATACTGTACACAGTTGCAAAACCTTAGTGCTCTTAATCCCTGACAAGTCATTAAACTCTCAGTAAGAGCTTAAATTTCTAATAATTTCTTGTCTGTTTGGCAGGCTGATAGCAAATACAACTTGAAGGCTCAGTAAGCTCCTCCTTTCATTATTCTTGATATGAGCTATGGTTTCTGATCTTTTAAGTTTCAGATATATAAATACCTCAATTTTTCACTGTTCTGCATCACTCAGCTAACTCAAAGTGATCCACAGGAAACTGGCATTGAATTAGTTAGGTCTGATCAGAATTGAAAGCAGAACCAATTTCTAAGGAAGTATTTAAAAATCATGTTTCTGTTGATAGTAAGTCTTTGATCTCTTTAGTATATTTGGATCCAAGAGAAATTTGGAACTTTTGTTGATCTTGCCTCTCCACCAGTGTGACTTTCTGTGCAATATCCATAGGAGAAGCAACTGAAATGATACCAAACTTGTCTATCTCAAATGTTGGTCTAAAAATGAATACCAGGCTAATAAGCAGTGGTATTAGAAACCTTTGCCTTTTATTTCTAATTGGGACAAGAACAGAATTGGTGCCATAAATTACTAGATTCCTTGGCTGGTGGTTTACTTCATCTTTTGCAGTTATTTTGGACCCAAGAGTGTCTGCAGCAACATTTTCCAGCTCTGTGTGTTTTGGCACTTCGAAGGAGTACAGATGGATTTCTCTGGCACCTGTTGTTGTACATTCTGCCTCAGTAACATCCAGAAGGACTGATGTAACCTACTTGAAAAAAAGGAATGATGGACTGTGTTTTTCATCACATCTTAGCAATCCTTTCATTGTGACCCAAATGTGATTTAGGGAGCAGTGTAGTGGTGTTGGTGCTCTTTTTCAGAGAAGGATGAACTTCCACATGGTTGTGCAAACATACTCCTTAGTATGTAATGGAAGATTTCAAGCTCAAGTTCATACAAGGCCTGAATCTTGACTCAGAGAAAGGGATCTTCTGTCTCAACCCCACAAGGCTGCCTGTTAATTCTCTTTTAACTATTTCAGTAGAGAATCTACTATTTAATCCAGAGTGGTCTGAAGTTTTTTTCAATTTTTTCTGGGTCAGAGAGATAGGCTGCGTTGTTCCTGTCTGATCGCATCTTTTTGGTGCCAAATTTGTCTGGTGTCTTCAGATGTGTATGTGTTGCAGACTCAGTTTGATACTACATTATTGGAGAATTTTTAATTCTTACAATGGCTCAGACTGTAATGAATAACTCATTTACTAGTGTATTAAGGATTTCTTCTACTACAGAGACTTTCCTGTACCTGTTTTTTCTTTCTTCTCCCTTTTCCTCACCTTTTCCAAGTAATAACAATTACTTGGTGTCTGGTGACCTGCTCAGGAAACTGCTGACTGGAGAACCTGTGTGGTGGTCTCTCCTGTCATTTTAATGACACTAGAACCAAAAGCAATTACAGATTTCTCTGTAGGATACCCTTTAGCTCCGGTTTCCTTACTCCCTGTCTCAACTCCTAGTGCATTTCCAGCCTGGTCAGAAATGTTTCCTTCTCTGAGGCTAAACGTCCTGCAGGTGGAGGCTTGCTTTAGAAAGAAAAAGAACAGTGGTCGCAAATGATTCTTTTTTTCAATGTAAGTTGTCAGTGTGATTTCTGAGTTTATTTGAGCCTTTTTAGGGTTGATCCTTACAGTACCACTGAATGCAAAACCCATTCTGGGGAAGGAGTTTGTTGTCCTTCAGCTGCCTTTTCTTCCAGAGACATCTGTCACATGCAGGACATTAAAAATAACCTAGCGGTTAATAGCCATCTCAAAATAACAGCCCAGAAAGTATTTAGGAAAAAAGGAAATGAGAACTACAATTATATTTCTGAAAAGTGTCACTGATTTATTTTAACTTCTGGAATGATTTCTACTTGGGTGCCTATAACTGTTTTAGCCAAAACCAGTATGTCTAAGCCTGTGGGTACCGATACCGATCTGGGACTAATGTAAGTTCTGCTGGTGTTGTACATGTGTGAATATCCTATGTGTCAGTCACAATGTGCTAAGGTACTAAGTGGAAAATACAATCTTCTGCTTGTAGGTGATGGTTTTCCAGTGCAATAAAGCTCAGGTGATGGCCATTTTTAAATACTTTATTGGAATCTGAAATTTAATTTCATTTGGAGTATATTTATTTTTAGTATACCCATTGAGGGAACCATTAATCTAACGAGGCAAATGCAAAAGGATGGAAATTCAGTCCTTTACCAGTTAGAAAAGCCACAAAAATCATGTGGTGGTCACTATTGATGGACTTTGTACTCTGGCAAAAGATCCTTTTGTTATTGGTGTGAGGGTTGGGGACAAGGGTTTTTTTCTGAATCAAAAAGCTAATGTTTTCAACAGTAGGGTACTGTGATCTCTCTGCCACCTCTCTAACTCTTTCACTTTGTGTCACTTCTGACATCCCAGCTACTTGGAGTGATTAAGAGGAAGGATGTAGCCACTGTTGATGGATGTTTTCCATTTCTAGCTAAGTGCAAAGCACACAGCCTGCCTTGCTCTGTGTCCTGTCTTGTCTCTAGAAAATTAAACAGTGTTGGCAAAGTCCACTTATACCTAATGGATTAGTGTCTGCTTGATATTACATCCAAAGAAATAGATGTTAAATTGTGTACCTAATGATAGAAAGATATCACTTTGATTTGGAAGTGTTTGAGAGTAAGATTTATTGTGATGGTGTCTTATGAACACTCTCTACCAGTCATTTATTATGGAGAACTAATGGAATGTGAATGTGGGAGTTAGAAAATTGCTTTCTGATGTCATGAAGTGTAATCAGCTGGCAGAATGAGCAAGGTAAGACCAACAAGCCTCCTTAACAGGAAACCAAAGTTACGCATCATGCCGTGCACTTCAACCTTCAAATGTGCAGTTCTCATTTAAGTGATGTGTTTGCTGTGAAATGTGCCTGACTTGGCATTAGCAGGAGTGGCTTCTGGCAGACTACAAAATGTATATTGCAAAGGAAAATGCAACTTAACTTGTCCTTTGTGAGAACAAGAGGCTGTATTGTAAAGGTACCTCCTGAGGCTCTCTGAAGATCCATACGTTTCCTCGTTCCTCTGGTTCTTGGCCTTTCCACAGAGATTTGCAGCAAAAGGGCCTATTGTTCTCTGTGGCCTGGAGTGATTAGCTGTAGAGATTTATTAACTAGCTCAAGCTACTTAATAGCTCAAGCTAATCATTAACACTGATGACTGAAAGGTTAAAGTCTCTGTCAGTTTATAGCATGTCCCCTTCAAATGACTCTTGTATTCAGGAAGATACAGAAAAACCAAGTTCTAAGCCTAAAACCAACAGAAGTTTCCCTGTCCCTTTCCCTTCATTTATAATTCTAACCATTCTCAAAATCCTCAGTCTTTTAATGAGGTTTCTTGTGTACGGTCTGTGTTCCTTTATTTGCAGTACATGAATATAATTTACAAATAAATACACATATATCAGGGATGCACATTCAGAGGTTCAGTCAAGTCACGTATTGGTTTGGTAAACTTCATATTTTCCACTTACAGGGAGTTTGGTCAGAGGAGAGGTCATAGTTCATAACTTCAAAACTAGAGCTCTTTTCAAGAAATAAGAAGTAGGTGACATCAGCTGAGATCTTCAGAATGTGTATTTACTTCAGTTGGATTTCCTGGTTTTTAGTGTGCTGTATTTCAGTATGCTCTAATTTTTAAAGACCTGAGGATTAGTGTTGAGGTTCTGGAGCTTTGCCATATGGTAAGATATCTGCTTTCTGAGTTTACTTTATCTCAAGAAGGAAAATTTATCTATTTGTATCTGTATAAACTATAAAAGGTTTAAGTTTGGTATTGATATGTGCAGACCAGTTAGGATGTTTATTCAATATCACTAATGCTGCTTTGATGTTTCTGTCAGTGGATTAAAGACAGCTAACTTATGGAAAATTTCTTACACTTGTGCTGTCTGTTCAAAGCCATATGTTTTGTTTTTAGTGTTGTTTCAATGTTCTTAAAAGGAATTCCTGTTCTTGACTTTTAAACTGGATAATCTGTGTGGGGAAAATAATAGGTAACTTTTCTGTGCCTTGAAAATAAATCTCTGCAAAAGTGCAACATGGTGTAGACATAATGGTATCAGTGACCATTAATACTTGCTCTGATTTAAATAATTCTAATCCCAAACAGAGTTGTAGTGGGTTAACAAAGGCTGCTGATACTTTCTCTGCAAGTAACACAATAAAATTGTCACAGAAATATTTTATCTGTTTATGATGTGGCTTTGGTTTTATCATTCTAAATCCCTTTTCCTGTAGTTCAGTTGATATAGTGCTGTGCAAAACAACAGCATCCATACTATGGAGTTGTGATAGAGGTTTTCAAAAAACAAGGTTTTACATTTCTCAGTAGTCACCCTTATTTAAACAAAAAAATAGAGCAGAAACTCAAGCTGAATGTCACAGATCAGCAATTTTTTATGTTGTTAGAGACAGGCTAAATCAGCAATGAAAAAACCAGTTTATGAACTGGATGTTTCCCTTATATCCCACTGGACTACAGGCTATGAACTTCTATAACCCATTGCTTTTGGAGAAACCAAATAGAAAATTTTTATCGATTGTACATGCTAAGAACAGTACAATGCTTGACTTGGATGTAGTTCTTTCCCAGTAATCTGTTACTTATTTGTTGGTTAAAATACCCTGGCAGTGTGCAGGGCTTTCAGAAAAGGGATAGCATGGTGTGGCCCAGATTCGCCAGCCTAAATGCCATCTAATTCCACCTAAGTCCTTTTGTCTAATGTTTCCTACTGGCTGCATGCCTTTGGAAGCCTGGAGCCAACCAATGAGAACCAACAGGCATGGGGCCTGTTGTGGATTTATATGGGATTAAAACTGTGTAAATCTGAGCCATTGCTATGCTCTTCTGTTTTTTCCCTGGGTGTTCCAAAGAGCGTCAGCCTTATCTGACAGTGGCATGAAACCCCAGACTGTGCTGTCCCAGAGAAAATGCTGCTGGGTCTCAGTGTCACCACAGCCACTGTTCCAAGCCTTGCCTTCTCCATCAGCACCTGAGGATGGTTTTTCAGTTCCTGCTTTGAGAGTGTTGAGAAGGATTTGCTGGACACTTCTGATGGATGCAGGCAGTGTTAGGAAGGACATTGTTTACACATACACCTAGCTGTTGAAGTGGAAAATACTCTGTGTATAACAAATTGTAAGATTCTTTTGCAGGTATAGCTTTTGAAAAAGATTATTAAAATCTATTTTACTTTATTCCCTGGTTCTGTTCTTGAGCCTCAGAAAAGAACAGATCCTTCATACTTTGTTATGAGGTGCAAGATGTTTGCAGGAGTAGCTGAATTGTGGATGGAGTCTTGTTTTCTTTGCCTTCTCTTGTTGCTTTTGGAATTATTTTCGGTGTGGCAGTTGTTGTCTTTTGATTTTTTTTTTTTTTTTACAGACCTAGGGTTTGTGGTTTTCTGAGAAGACTATGCAGAGACTATATTTTGAATCCCATAACAGCATAAGCCAGTGAAATACTGTTTCTCTTATGAGTAATTTTTAAAATTAGTACAGAGGAGCACACACTAGAGACATAAGTGGATCCCCTTATTACCTCTTCGATAAACTCTGTGATAAGCATAAAAAAAAAGATTGTACTAACTTCCTACTTCATAATGCTGTCAAAATCTGCTGCTTATACCTCTGTATATTCTGATGAGAACATCTGGAGAGGCAGAGAAGGTGTGCCATTCAGGGCAGAGAGCAGTGTTTGAAGACCTGCTTGGTCAAAGTCCAAAGCAACCTGAATTCGAAATTTTGAATTCAGTGTTTTCCCTATTTTGAGCAGGAGTTTGGACAAGGTGATATTTTGAGGTGCCTGCCAGCCTGGATGATTCTGTGAAAGATTTTGTGGGAGCTGGAATTTAAAAGTTGATTTTGATATATCATTAATACAGTGGAAAATTTAAAAGAGACTAAAATGTAAATCTCTACTGACTATGTTAATTTAAAAAAAAAAAAAAAAAAAAGCCAACAAAACCCCAAAGTGCTTTTTGAGCATTTGGGAAAATTAATTAGATAAAAGCTGAGTGGAGACTAGTTCTGGAAACTCACCAGAAAAAAATCAGATACCTCTGCTGCTTTACTGATGCCAGATAAAACATCTGTTGAGGGAGTAGCTGCAACAAATGCCCCATGCGAGAAAAAGTAATCGGAGTTGGGAGACTATTTGCTTTTTATTTACTATTGGTTGCCATCTATCAATCGACTCGAGTTTTTCATACTGTATTAACTGTAATAAATTGAAACTGAGCTGGCTTTGTAGTAGAGATTTGGTTGATGGGGCTACCAGGAGGCAGGAGCTCTTGAGTCTGAGTGCAGTTGGTGTGATCAGGGGTGTCTCATGAATAAAGACTGAGGATTTTTCATAAAATGTACAGCTGAAATAGTAGAAGACCAAGGGTAGAAGCTTGTTTTGTGAAGAAAGTTTGGAAAAACCAAGATAGTTTTCCTAAATGCTTAGTCTTGATGGAATAAGCATTTCATACGAATGTGTCTGTAGAAATGGGTTCTCAAGATCTTTTGGTACTAGCTTTGGTGGGATTCTAGGTAAGCAAATTTTTATATCTGGAGTTTTGAGGGATAGACTTGCAGAATTAAATCTGGATTTTCTCTCACAAAAGTTTGTTTCCTGGTTACATTGTTTTGGTTCTGATGAGAATATAACATGCTGACTTACTACTTTGAGTATTCATGCTTAATCTCTGAAGCTTTGTCACTGTTCTGATGTTCTGTGTTTTAAAGATGCTCGTGCTTGTCTTCTCCAGTTCCTAGGCCCTTCACTGTGCCTCACAGCATGGAAATTTGGAAGACAAAGGAGAAGCAAGTGAAAGGCCTATTAAAGTTCAGGTCGTTATGTTATGAAAAATTTAACAATGGCTTATCAAAAATTTAATTCAGTCTGATGAATGAACTGCACAAATCTAGAGTGAATTCTTTGCTTTGATTAAATAAAATGGAGGGACTTAAGAATTCATTCCAGTGCTGTAGGATAAAGTGCTTTTGTACTGTCATAATAAATGCAGAGCTCTGTCTTTGTGATGTAAGTTGTTGAGGACATGCATGTTCTTCCTCTCTTTCTTGAATCAGATCAATTAAAATTAGAGCTAAACTCTGTCAGTGGGGGTCATTGTTACTATTCTTGTTTTCACTAGTAGTAGTTGAAAAGCAATATGGAAAAAAATGTTACTTGGGGAGGGGCTATTACATATATTTAAAAAATATTTTCATTTTAAAATATATGCTGTCAAATTATTGAATACTTTAAAATTCAAGAACTGATGCAATTATTTTGTATACAGCAGTGTGTGTATTTAATATTAGGTTAGCAGACTGCTAATTGAGGTGGAGATAATTTCATGACAGTGATGCACTAATAGCTGTAAGAAGTGCATCGTGAACACTTTGAAGTGTAACAGTTCTGTGGAATGATAAAGCTGAGGACATGTATCCTTAAAAGGATTATTGCTCTGTAATGTATTTAAACAGTTAAATATAGGTATTGAGAAAGTTTCATCTAATTATTTCATAAGTAATTAAAATCTGACATACCTTCAGAGAATATATAACCAAGCATAGGTTTTTGTATGGAATGGCTCGTTGCTGTTCGTTGAGTTCCATATTAAAACTGTCAGAACCATAACTGTTGCTAGTAGAAATTACTTTCTCAATCCTTCTATATGTATTTTTCATAGGGTAAGGTACGTCTGAAAACTGCTGAGAGCTAAATCTAGTTCACCCATAGGCTTATTAGGGTGAACTAATATCACATTATTCTAATACCACATTTGTTCTGCAGATAATGTGATAAAAAGTAGACTAAAAGTTAGTGTCAGGTTTTTGGTGTTGGCTTACATGGGCTGGGGCTGTTATCTATATTCCTGCAAATCCAATGTCATTTGACAACTATTGCAGAAGTTTTTTGACTGTAGCAATCACACTTTGCAATCTACATGTGTCTGTAGTTATTTGAATTCTGATCTTAGCAGGATAATTCCAGTTATGTCCTTTTCCAGAGACAAATTACTCTCTGGGATGAGTTATTTTGCTTGACAGCAGCTCACTTCTACCCCATACCTAAAGACATAATTTGAGACTTCTGATCTAAATTGAATCCTTAATAGCTTGTCACACTTACTATAAATAAATCTCCTTAAAGGCCAGCTAATGTAATTATTTTAATTAGGAAATAGTTTTGGTATGATTGCACTCCCCTGTTCTATTAATTGCTCATCAGTGGCAGAACTGACTCCATTTTTCCATAGTCCTTAATACTGTCACTTTTCCTATTTCCTCTTCTTATTCTGTCTTGTATTGAGAAATACCTTCTCAAAGTTACAGGCAAATGAAGGTTCTGAACTTGTTGCCATGTTGGCTGCATAGAAATTTTGTAATTTTTTTTTGTTTGTTTTTTATTATTTTTATTTTTTAGGCATCAAGTCTTAGCAGTGGATTTTCAGCTGTTTGTTTCCTTTTCACCAGCTTCTTACGCCTTTATTATTCTCTCTTGTGTTCACAATTTTGATTAGTCAAATGGGCAAAAAAGCCCCTTTCTATCTGTGCCTCAAACACTTGTCACTGCTTCTCAGGGGAGGTCATAGGATGGGCTTCTCTTCACCCTCTGCTTCCACTATGCCTAAACTCTGATGGATTATTTTTACAGTATCTTTTGTTCACAGTACTACTGCCTTGTGTGCTGGCAAACGTTGTCAAATTTTTTTAGTAAGGTAATTGGCAAGAAAGTAGTGAGTATAGCTAGTAGTCAGCTTTGTAGTTTCTGTCCTGAAAGTCCATACGGGTTTCTGTTTGATATTGAAGAAGAAAGAGTTTAGGTTGTTTCCTGCTTGCTTCTGATCCCCTTGATCTTTCTAGAGGCAATCCTTGTATTGCTGGAATACTTTTCCTCAAGCTCTGCTTATTTGAATTTATTTTAAATTAAGGTAATTAATGCTAGTAAATTATGTATTGGGGAGGAGGGGGCGGGGGGCAGGGCATGAAGGTGACCCAGTTCTGGGAAGGCAGAGTCTGAAAATAACCTTAAGTCTTTAAGAAGGAAAAGTTTAATCAGTTTTTATAATGAATGAATGTTCAGGCTCCAGCAATGTTTCCCACAGGGTACTTAGAATTCAGATTTTAGAGCTCTCTTTACATCTTGTGTAGGGGTGATATGCTTGCCATATTTTTTGTTTAATGCTTGTGGAAAAGAAATTTCAGCATCTGAGAAGATGTGAAAATCTTTGGGGTACATATGAAAATATGAGCATACACTAAAGGATGAAGGAGGGAAAGCAGTTGGGTTTTGGTGTGTATTTGTTTATTATTGTTATCATTCCCCTTGTGCTGTGTGGTCTCTGCAGAGAAATGCTGAAAGAGCTCACTGCCTGACCTCTGTGCTCCAGAATTTTTCTCTCTAAGTGGAACATTGAATGAAATGAGTACAGGAGGATGAAAGTTTGTTTTCTTGTTCTGTTACTGGGAAAAACCCGAACTGCTAAAGATGTGTGCATAGGGATCTTAAAGGGGGAAGAAGGAAGGTTTGCCTGTTTTAGGAAAAGAACACTAAATTTTTAGAACAGCTGACTGTTGGTTTAACTGAAAGTGGTGTTAGTAGTAAAGCAGACCATAAAGTCTGTAGTTACTGACTTTTAATTTTTAATTCTACAAGACTCATCCTGAGCTACTTAAAAATCTTTGAGGCTGTGGACCAAAGAGGTAAAAGTGGATGGAACTCCAGAGTGGGGAAGATGGGTCATACTGAGCAGCATTTACTCACTGGGTCATACTCACCAGTGCTTTTTCTGTCAACTTCCATGTCCAAATTTTCTTGAGCTCTGCCACCCAAATATTATTTAACTGGAATTTGATTACAGTATTTCCCACTTGTTTGGTTTTCCAACTTGCTAGAGTTTGAGACATTTGAAACAGTCCCTGCTCTTTAATATTTCTGAAGAATGTATTTTTCCCTAATCATCCATGTTACTTACACAGTTTGAGTGGTTTTTCAGCTTTTAGTATTATTTAATTTCATTCTCGTAGAAAGCAAAACATGAGAGATGAGAAAATCCTAGCTGTACAGTGTGGTATTGGAAATGAGAGAGCTGAGTTAAACCTCTGTGGTGTCACAGGCTTCTTGGTTGGCACGGGGGGAATCCTGATGGGCTGGTGGCTCCTTTGCAGTTGAGCCATTCTGTGACCTTGCAGTTCTGTGAAGAAGAAGTGGTGAGGAACTCCAGAGTCAGACTTTAGCAGTGGCCTTCTTAATGGTCTCCAGAAATAGAATTTATCTGATATTTGGACAAGCAATTGATAATGGAAACACTGCTTCCAATTTGCTCCTCCAGATAGTTACCTGATAACAAGTCCTTAGAACAAGTTAATTTGCATCTACAGTAGACTGCACAAATGGCATTTGTACAGGAGACTTTTTATATCCCTGATGTGAAATGTAAACTTGAATAAAGCTCTTCATCTCCTTTGAACAGTAGACTGTCCTTTGGAAGTCTTTATAGAATGATTTTGGTAAGTTTGAAAGATGATGTCAGTTACTACCAAGAGGCCTCTTGAAGAAGTTTTATCTCCCTGGGTGGGTTTTTTTTTTTTCTTTTTGGGTGTAATTTAAATCACTGATAAGTTTTATCTGGGTTACTACATCATGATGCTTTATACTCCCATTCTCTCCTTGACTGGCAGCTAAAGATAAGATTGATGACAAAGATACTGGGTGGCTGGCAGTAAGGATGCTGTGATTAAAGTGTTGTCAGAAGCCAGAACTGAGGAAAGAACCCAATTCACTCACTGATTCACTGTGGTCAGATCTGGACATAGCTAAACTCACTTAAAAGGAAGGGTGAGGAAGTGAATACAAGTGAATTTTCTTTCTAATGAGCCTGAAAATAATGAAAACATTGTTAATAATGCATAGATCAAGGTTTGGGGTTTTTTTCCTTGCGTTTTTAAATTAATATGCTGTAATGAAGGACTAGTATGATGAGTGGTTCAGAAATTCTCAAATGTAGAGAAGTCTCTGAAAGCTACATCTCTGCCAGGAGGGGATAAATATTGGTCAGACAATATATGTTATTTTGTGGTTACTTGAATTTCCTATACTACAGAAAGGGAAAAAAACATTCTAAGGCTTGGCCTAATTAATTTTCTGTTACCAATAACCATCTCTTGCCTTTACTAAAATAGGCAGTCTGTGCTTCTGGCATTTTATCTTTCATAACCTGTTTGTTTGTTTGCTTCTTTTTTTTTGTGGGGGGTTATGGTTGGTTGTTTTTTTATTTGTTTTGTTTGTTTTTTACTGTTAATGAATGATTTTAGTGAAGTGCTCCACAAGAGGACAAGTACCATTTAAAAAGTGATGCAATGCCTGAATAATTTCATAACAAACCATTTTTTTCTATCTCCCCTATGTGGTCAGGGAAAACATTGCATCACAGAATGTGATGTGAGGATGGGAAGGACCTGCATTCCTGACAGTGGTGCTGGTGGCTGGCAGCCTGCCAGGGCCATTCCTGGGCAGGGATTTCCAGTTGTTAGCAGGATGCTCTCTACCTGTCCTTCTGGGGACACTGCCAATGAGTTTTGATTGCTCTGCTCTTTTTTCTGTATTTAATTTCCTTTTTTTGATGCTCTTTTTTGCCTCCTGCCTCTGTACTGTAATGATGACAGTGTGATAACTTTTGTGAAGAATGATTTTAGAAGTCTCAGTGCAGGAGCAAGTCAGTGGCCGTTCATACTGGGCCAGACTTGCAAACTAAAATATGGGCAGAGAATCTGTATTTTCTTGTTCTGCAAGTTTGTGTCTTATCACATATTCAATTACAAAGCAATTGCTTTGCTTTGGTATTACTAATCTTTAAAAGTACTTAGTAAACTTCCCTTTTGCTAAGGAGAATATGAAACCTTAATGTATGAAAAACAAGCTATTTTGTAACTTCCAAATTATTATTTGAGGCCCTTTTGGGATCAGGATGCTAGAGCATATCATGCCAATTACACCTTTTCAGGATTTACCCTGATTTTCATGATTTTGTTTCTGGAAATACTTAAATATACTAAAAATGTTTGAGTTGTGTCTATGTTTTTAAATACTCTATATGAAGTAAATAAAGCTTTGATGAAGAGCTTTGATTTTTTTTTTTTCTAGTGGAAAGGTAAAGAAACTTCAGAAAAATGACTCTAAAACAGCTGTACTAAAAATGTGCTAGAAAATACCTGGAAAGAATTGTTACGATAGCTAAAGAACTGATGTACTAAACTGAATTGTGGTTTGTGTTTATATTGGGAGACTAGAACTGATAATGAGAAGAAAGAAAGGCTGGGACAAGAAAGTTTCCTAGGATGGTACTATCTCATTTTTATCAGTAGCCAAATTAAACTTACCAATAGCTCCCAGTTTAGTACTGTGTTTAGCAAAACAATGCTACATGTACACTGTCCCTTAGAACATCATTTCTGATCCAGTCACTCCATGGAGAGCATGAGAGGAAGGCAAGAGATGCAAAATCTATGGGCACTGTACTTTAATTTTCTTACTTACACTATCATGTCTTCTGCGAGGAAGAGCTTATGTTCCACTCCAGGCTGCTCAGAATCCTTCCTGCTAGCTAGAGTTTCACAACCTCCTTCACTGTACCAACAGCTGGATGGTTGGGCAAAAATAGTAGATTATGTTGTCTTTTTTTAAGCTTAATTGCAAAATTCCAAGTCACTTTTGTCTTTGAGCTCAGTCTCCAGACATGGTTTTCACATAAAAACTGTGTCTAATAGGACATTGGTGAGTGAGCAAGATAGGCTGAAGCTGGTGGTTTTAAGGGTGTCACTGTAAAGAATTCTCAATACTTATCTTTCATCATCTTGGCATCTTTGGTATACTAAGCTTTTGAAACATTATTTTCATGGGGTTTTCACTTTGACATACTGAAAGTGATTTCTTAATGCTAAGAGTAGCCTTGGTTCCATTTACTACATGTAACTGATCTCACGCAAGTCAAAATTACTGTTTATTTGGAGAAGTTAAGCATCAGCAATCTTTTAAGTGTTATTGCCTGAAAATGTTGACTCTTGCTGGAGAACTCTTTAACCTTCTGCTGGCCATAAATGGCTCAGCATTAAGAAAAGATCTGAACATAGACATCAATGGAGGGACTTGGCCATTATGAGGTTCATAGCATTTCAGTTCCTGCATGGAGATGTAATAAAATAAATCTGGTTTTAGATGCAAAGTGACAGTGCTGTGGCAATTCACATTACAATTTTGATTATAACAGTACTTATTTACAGCAGAATTAATTTCAAGTATTGTTTCATTTAGACTCTGAAGGGAACTCATGCATTTCTCTAGATAGTTTTTTGTCATTCTAGTTTATAACTTCTGTTGCTTCCTTTAATCCTCATAAAATCTGTACTGTTGTGTACTTCCTCTGTGCTTAGTGACTTGAAAAGCAATTTTCAAAATCAATGTATAATTATTTTTTTTAAAATTAGATACAGCTAATCTGTGTAAGTAAATGATGCATATCATGCTAACACTGATAGGACATGACATAAAAACCTGTTAAGCCTACCAATGCTGAAAACTTAATGCCTGAATTTGCCCCTTTCTGTAGTAATAAATTATCTCTACTTTAGTTGACCTGAAGTTTAGTGGATTGTTCTCAGTTCCATGTGAATTTTAATGGGAGTGAACAAATAAGAATACCTCTTCCTTTGAACATAATCAGTGCAATTATTCCAATGTAAAAAACCCCTATAAATGTAACGGAAAACAGATAATAAGGCTTTTATGATTCTTCAGGCAGCCATGGCATAGACAAGTAGGTTTGATATATCTGTAAGATTATTTCACTCAGCACAAAGTAAGGAGTGCTTCCCAGCATTCTGCATTGACCTACATGTGCTGGTAACACAAACAAAAATTGCAGGGAATATCTGAAATACATGTGATCCTGACCACCTTTGTAAGGCAACAGAAAGGTTTGGTCCTCATAACTAGTTTGGCCATCTGTTTTTCTGTGGCTGGAGGCAAATTATTTTTCCTTTTTTTCTTCTTTCTATCATGTTGATTCAACTAAACCCAGCTTGTCCTAATGCTTCAGCAGGGAACTTGATGTTTTAACTGAAGTTGGATGAACAAAATGCATTGAATCAGGAAGTCTGTGTATTTATCCAGTTGTAATATTGCTTCTCAATTTTTTGAAAAAAAGATCTTGTACTACAGCTCTGATTAGCAAGTGAAGCTACTTCTGTCTAGCAGACAGGTAGCATGTCACAGAAGCAATCCATCTGTGCCTAAGAATTACGTAGAAATGGGATACACGAGCTGCTGATGAACTGAGGAATACAAAAATGTGGATATAGTCATGGATATGTCTACATGGGGTGCTCAGTGCAAAGGCAGTATTCCACATCCATTGTTATTCCTGTGCAAGAACAGTTTTGCAGGAATCTATTTTCATGAAATTCCTTGATGAATTTAGGCTGAGGGGGCAGAGAGGGAGAGAAGAGTGAAATATTGAGTTCTTGCCATTTGAGGTCTTACTTCAACATCTGAGTCTCTAAAAATTCCCATTTCTCTGTTGTGAATCCTAATTTGTCTCTGCTGGATGTTTGGGCTTTGGATGGCACTCTGGAGAGTGCCAGCCGTATCACCAGGTGCCTCTAATTGGATCAGACGCTTCCACTCCTCGCCCTTTGCTGAGGAAGATTTATCCTGGCTGCCATTTCAGGATATAATTTCTAACTATTTTTATATTTAGATTGGATGAAAGCTGTGAGATACCTGCAAAATGGAAGGGGCTTTGATCCTGTCTCCCTTGAAATATTTATATGGAAGAAAAAGTGTTTTTTAGAGCTTCTGAATCACTGGAGCCAAGAGCTCAGTTGGATGCCAATTAAATCGCTCCTGACTTGCTTTGCTGTTTGCCATTTGCCCTTGTTTATGTGGACAATGCAGATCCACATGCTGCTTGGTGAATAAGCACTGTTATTTTATTTATCGTGACACGTGCTTAAATTATTCTGTAGTTAGAAGTATTAGAGGAAGGCAACCAGAAATTAACTTCCATGAAATTTGTGATTGCATTTTTTGATGTGAATATGTTTTCACTGCTGCTGATATTTTTTCTCTGTCTTTTAATACATGAAATTAACCTGTAATTCTGGGTTAATGCCTGTGCTTAGAAATTCAGCAGTGTTTCATTTATCACTTCATAAGTTTGTGTACTGCTTCAAGATTTCAGAAATCTCAATTACACTTCTAACTATTTAGCCATTTTATTATTTGTTATTTATTATGGTGTGCATTTATTCTGTGTAACTGTTATAACATTTTTCCTTTGGGCATAGCCTAGAATAAATTTTTTCGTCTATATCATCCTGCAAAATGGCAGGAAGGGTTATTTCTGTATTCTGTTTTGTAACAGAATTGCTAGGCTAGTTTTGAAAGACTAATTCTCCCTCAGTCACTAAAAGAACTGTTTGATCTTAGGTCCCCGGATCACAGAATGTTTTCCATGGTAGATGTCTTACTTTTGCCTTGTGATTTCATGAAATCTTTAGATGCTTGAGGCAAATCAACTGCAAACATAAATTGGTGATCTTTTCCTAACTTCCTAAGTGATTCTTTCAGCCAGTGGGTGGTTTTGAATGTTTTTCTCTGAAGGTATTTTCTCTTTCATCCAAGAGAGGTGAAATAAATATTCGTAATTTAAAATAACAAAAGTGAAACAAACTAACAGCCCACACCCACCAAACTCATAAACGATTAACAATTTCCTAAGGTGCTTGAACTCTTTTTTTTTTTCCCCTCCAGAAGTTATAGGGGAAAAAAAATCTAGACTACTTAAGGCGTTACCAATTGAAACCTCGTAACTTTAATATGAACAATTAATGGTAGTTGTTTCTACAACTTTAGCTGATACTGATTCTGTGGCAATAAAATGGTAGTCTATAATCTTGGGAATTTTCTGAAGCTTGGTTTTCTCGTCTTCAAATTGTATCTGGTAACAAGGTACTCTTAGCTAAAAAATCCCGAAGTTTTTAATTCCTCTGAACGGACAAAGCAGTGATGATGCTGTCAAACATCTGAGTGTGCTTCATCCAGGATCAGTTCTGAGCTGCTTTGGAGTTGGATTCTGTCTGGGTGCAGTGTCAGTTTGACCTGGCAATAAAATAACTCCACCTCTGAAGAAGGATTCTGCTAGAAACAGCTGGGAAATGCCCTAGAGCTTAATTTCATGTATTAAGGTCCTTCTGATACACAGATTAATGGTGCCAGTTTGGAGACTGGAAAATTCCTTAAGCGTGGTTCTCTTGTGAGGAAGGCATGGCTTGTGTAAGCTGATGTATTAACACACATGGAGCAGAATTCTAGTGAAGCTAGTGCAGTTGATAGGATTTCTGTGTGTTACAGGCAAAGATTATATATTGCATCTTTTCCTAGTAATTATTTCTAAAATTAAAAAAAAAAGGCTTTATTTGAGGGTCTTATGTTGATTGCTAGAAATCCTGAAATAAGAATTTATTTTTCTTCCAGTGGAGATCAAGCTTATGCTAGAGAAATAAGCAGGTGAAAAATCTTCCTCAGTCCCCTAGGGTGATGAATCTCATGAAAGGATTTTTATAATATTCCACTCCTATAATATTCTCCATTTTGCTCGAGACTTGTGATCCAAAATATAAAGCTTTTTTGTTAATTTGTTTGTGAAACAATAAGAAAAATGCATGCCATCTTGATCCTTTTGGGGAGGGCAGTTGCCAAAAGTAAACTGTGTTCTAAATCAAATATTAGTCTGTGAGAACACATGGTGGAAGCTGGGCGTGTGAAGTTGGGTGTGAGTGGGTTTTTTGGTAGGTTTTTATTTTTGGCCTGTCTGGCAGCAGCTCTCAAGCATCCTTGAGACAACTTTGTGTAGAAATAATGGCAAAAAGTGTTTCATAAGCTACCGAATTGGAAAGGCTAGTGAGTGCTAAATGGAGTTTTTATTTTGTGATGGATGACCCATATAACATTGTGTGGTTTGTCTTTGGTTGTGTCATTTATTTAAATATATGTTAAATGTTTTTTAATGAAGTCTCATGAAAAAGACTTTTACGTGTTGTGTATCTGAATTGAGTGGTAATTTACATGTTTGAAATATGAAAAACATTAATGAAAGTTTTTGTTTATGCTGTGCTCTGTAAATTAAGCTGCATTTACAGTGAAAGGGACATAATAGTTTACATTTTTCATACCCAGGCATGTTTTTTGGCTACTTGACATAAATGAGGATAATGGGCACGAACATGGGCAAAGTTCACTGTAGAAGATGATGCCACGCTCTAACTTCTCATCATAGCAAAGTGGCTTTGAATTCTTATTTTATTTTTTTATTTCCTTTAAATACTTACAAAACAAATCCTGTACCACCAATGGACAGGTATTGCTCATTACCAGTTGTCCTGGGGAAAGCTGTGGCTGAAGATGCGGCAATCTGCCCCTGCTGCTGCAATGTAGCTGCGTGGTTCTGAGAGAACTACATCTAATGTTTCTTAGCATCCTTTCCCTTTTTTTTAAAAAAAAATACAATTAGGATATTTCTAGCAAGTAGAACTGTGTATTTTTATTCTTATTCAGAAACCTGTCTGTACTATGAACCTCATCTTGCATCTCCTGGGTGTAAGTTGGCTTTTTTTTTAAGTCAGTCATACAGAATGAAAAAAAAAATCAAACTGCAGTTCCTATTTGTTCCTTGAAATAATACTTCCTTGGGTTGAAGCCACAAAAGAATGAAAAGTCAATGGATAGACAAAACCAGAATTACATGAATGAGATTACATGCCTGACCTAGTTTTCATAGACTGCACAGGCTTGAACACAGCCTTGAATGACTGCAGTAGCAGCATTAGAAAAACATGTTAAAATATGTAGATACACTTTGATTTTTAAATTATGGCAGTGTTTTAAGATTTCAGATGCAATAATCATATAATGTTGTTTGGTTTATTTATTTTATGTTGAAACTACTAATTTTTAATATAAATTCATCTGAAAGTCCTCTTGCTTTATTGAAACACATTAATAGCCAGGTTTAAGAATGAGACACAGCCACATCTATTGGGAAATTCTACCTGTGAAGAATGAATTATCATTTCTTTGTCCAGCTGGACTGGGATGGACAGTACTTCAAAGGAGAACACATGAGGAGTACTAAATAAAGAAACACAAACATCAAACCAATAATTCAGTTATTTCTTGTTACTGGTATTATTTTTTAAAATTAAGGTAATTGAGGCCAGGTTTATAGAGCTGTTAGAACTTACTTTACCCACTTGACTTGTAAAGACTGCTGTATATGAAAGAACAGGGCTACTGCTGTATGTGCTTATTTTTTATTTCTTTTAAAATTTTATTGGCATTACTCATCATTTGCACTGCCATTACCACGCACATCATAATGTTCTAGAAAATATACGTAATGCCAGAAATCTAAACTTGAATAAACTGAAAACTGGGACATATCTTTGGCAAATAATGATGTGGTTTGAGGGCATTTTATCTTTTTTTTGATGAGTGTTGGAAGAACAGAGCTAATATAAGAGATAATAATTTGCAATTATAATTCCCAGAGCTGCTAAAGTGAACCTTTATGTTAGGAGGTGTTCCATAACCACATAGCATCTGAACAAGGAAAAGAACTTGTTATGTCATTAGACTTCTATGCCTCTGTGTGGGAAGTGAAATTTCAAATGTCTTCAGTACACATGTATATGCATTGTATAAGTGGCACCTTTTAAAGATCTGAACTCCTTGACATAACAAAAAGAAGCAAGTAGTGTAACAGTGGACTAATTAATAAAAAATTCCAGCTTTCTATGATAAGTTTGCTAATAAAGAGTATAGAAAAGCAACAGCTGGAGGAAGTAAGGTTCTAGTGAATGGAGAATGTTTGGATGTTAATTACTTGTCAGTTGTGATAATTCTCTTCCTTGAAGGATTTACACTTTCTGAGGCTGTCACTTTGTGTATTTTGTGTTTTTAAAACTCTTAAGTTTGTGAAGGACAGGTATTATGTACAGCTATAACTTTAAATTGTGTCAGTTTTCAAAACCCTGATTGTACTTGGAGATCCCAAACACAGTTGGTTCACATTACATTTGATAGTTTTTCAGTTTAGGAAAGAAAATCAAATACTGCCTGCTGTGTAGCATGGGATGTTTGTCTTGCCTATGCCAGCTGAAATTCTGCTTGGAATTTATTTGTCTAAGTGTTCTTTGGCTTCTTGTTGTAGTCTTCGAATTGTATTTCTATACTGGATTTTTTGTGAGTGGTTTTTATAAGCATCAGGAATACATTATTTTAAACCATCTACTAATTTTCGAGAATGCTGTGTTCATGCTTAATTAAAAGCTTTGAGGCTAGCACTAACCCACCCTACTGGATGACACAAAGGAATTTTTAACAGATCATACTATACTCTCTTTTTTTTTTTTTCCTGCTCTATAGATTCACTGACTTTTTCTAAGGAATTATGATTTGGTCTCTGTAACGTGACCAAAGGTGGTTTTTAGGCTTCAGCTGTGTTTTCCATCAAACAGCACTTTCCTGGAAGCACTATAGAAAGGATTCCAAAAAGAACAGCTGAGAAAAGCTACCTTACCTAAACCTATTTCTGGGAAAACCTCTACAAAGAAAAGCAGCTTTATAGACTTCCACAGTATTTAAAATAAGCAAAGATTTGGAGTTGGTTGGCTTCTTTGTAATGGTTACTTGGAGCATTACATGGCTCAGAAACTGCTGCAGTTGCTTTCTGATTTATCTCCAAGCATACTGAAAAGAAAGGAAAGAATGAAGTCAAATTCTCTTTATTCTGTGCAATCTTCTAACAACTCCTTTTTTTTCAAAATGTAGCACATCTTATTGCCATTTAGGTAGTTTCCCCTCTTGGAATCCAGCACCGGAATTCACAGTTGCCCTTAAGTCAGTGTCTTTGGGAAATGTCTGAACTCCCTTGTGTTCTTATTTTCTTTTTCTTAAAACAGGAGTAGTGCATATCTGAGAGGAATCTCTGACTTTTTATTTAGTTAGTTTTCGTATCCTTACCTGAGGACAGTACAGAAGGCAGCTGTACCCTGTGATTAAAAGGTATTATTGGGTGCAAAGCAGTAAAGTTGCCAGGAGAATGTTTGGGTGCAAGTTTCTGTAGGTTTCTTGAGTCCATGTATTATTAGTGCAAAACTGTAGGTAAAGGCTGTATTTTGGTTCATCTTTCTCTCAGAGAATTCAATCCTGTGCATTTTCAGATTATGTAATGTTCAGAGCTCTTGTTATTTCTCATCAGAGAATTGCCATAGGGACATCGTTTTACCTTCTGGTGCTATGTGGATGCATCAGAATTTTGTCTTTCAATTAAAATGGATTCTGATTTTTCAGAAAGTAAACCATATAACGTGATAAAAAGGTGTAAAAGTCTGATGTGCAAGAAGGGGAGTATTATCTTCATGATAGCCCAGCCAGTTTGAATATGAAAGACTAAGTCTTTTAATACATCATCTTTATCTTCCTTACATATATGCAAGGACTGTATTTTCATACAGTATATCTGGCTTTTATTTATTTGTAGGCAGAAACAGGCTTTGAATTTGGGAGGGCAGTATACCTATTTTTTGCTTTCAACTCCCATCTTTTCCTCCATCATGTTTGTGTTACAATTCTTGTAAGGGAATTTCAGTTTTGGTTACCTTCATGTACAGAATCCCAGGACAATAGGATTCATTCATTTCTTCTGGTGAATTTTGTAATTAAAATGCAATACAGCAGAGTTTATAATATACAGTAAAATGTTTTTTTATGTCAAAGACTGTAGTGTTATGACTTAGCCCTTAAAATAAGAACCAGTTGTGCTATGCATTATTAGGCAGTATTAGCTGCATGAGTGCATCAGAACCTGTAGAGAGTTCTGAAATAAGAAATAAAAATTATAGTAAACCATGTCAATCTATGGGATGAAAAGAGTCTGTTAAAGTGTCCTTTTCTGTCACTCAGAATTTTCCTCCAACTTGTGCTTTATGTGGTGAAATTGTCCTAACTTGACTTCTGTGAACAAGTGATTTTTGGGTTTGGAAAGTTCAAATGTCAAGAGTATTGGAGGGACAAATGGGAAGAGATTTGATTTATGTGATCTCCCCCACCCCCAAATCTCCATAAAGACAGCTGAAATGTTGAATTATTACAGTTTGACATAAAAATAGCTCTGGTTGCTAGGCAATGATGAAGATGTGTTCTATAGGAAACCAGATTTGTGTTGCCCAGGGTCTGAAACTGTGTGCCTGTTGTGTGTTTGTTTCTATATACATGAATGCATGTGTGTGTATGTGTATATACATACATATATATGCTTGCTAAATTCACAAATTTGTATGAACTTGCAAGTTTGCATACAATAGTGTGTTGGGGGTTTTTTTCCTACTTCTTAGATTTCGTATGTGTGCATGGCAAACACTTGTTCCAAGCCCTCTCATTCTTGACGTGACTGGAGTGCCTCAGTTGTCCCAATTTTTGTTTCTCATTTTGCATCTCCTGTTTACTCTAGCTATTAGATACGCTCCTTAATTATGCAGAAAGCTCTCCTCCTCAAGAATAAAGCAATCTGAAAAAAACCCAAGGGAAAAAAGAAGGGGAGACATTTCCATTTTAAAAATACTGGAATGCAGAAGTTATGGATTCTTTGACAGCAAAAATATTAGAGGTAGTTCCTTGTATATAGGTGAGGTAAGAACACAGAATCATAGTACAGTATGGAAATAAAAATATTCTGGAGATATTTCAGTGAAGATCAAAATGTATTTGAATTAAACCAGTAGGTTTCATCTCCTTAGACTTGCTTTTTGATTTAATTCAATTTTTTCTTGATTTCACAACCATTCACTTTTATTATTGTTTTTGTCTGATCCACTGTTATGTAATTGTGATGAATTTGATAGATTTCAATAAATTTTGTCTCCTTTGACTTCCTTTAAAGGTAACATTAGAAACTTTGCTTTGACTTCCCTCGGTTCTAATAACCCTAGGGACTAGCCAAAGCTCTAGTTTTCTCAGGCACCCTCTTTAGCTGCCCTATAGAGCTGTATTTTCATCTCAGGCAGTTCTTAGAGCCAGGTAAGTCTAAATTAACTACAGCAGCAGTACTTGCTGCTCCTAGAAGGAGGCTGAATGTCAACCTTAATTGGCAACTTCAGTCATGCACATGGAGCAGTATGACTTCTTCAGTGCTTATTTCTCCATCTGCAGAGAAATGTGCTGCTGTTATTTTTAGAATTGCATGGCAGTGTGAACCCCCACCTCAAACCTAAATACTCCACAGACACAACAAATTATAAGAGGGTTTCTGTAAACAGGAAAATTAAAAGTCCTTTTGGCATACTGATTAAGCCAAGAGCATATATAAATTGGACTTGACAGTGGCAAGAATAAGAGCTAAAATAGGGACCTGTTTTGCACTTCATAAAAGGGAAGCATAACAATGGGTGAAGAGTGTGTCAAACATTGCAAAGGGGTGGAATACATATTTATCAGCCTCTTTGAACAGAGTACTTGAGCTTCAGTTTCATCTGCTGCTATAAAGAAGCAGTATCAGAGCGTGAAATTGGCAATCAAGTAATACATATGCCATAGCCAAAAGCGAAACAATTAGCTGCATGGATCCACAGTTTATCTACTGATTCTTTGGCATTTTCAGCTCCAAACTTGATGGTTTTTAACTCACTGAGCAACAAAGGCAGTAAACAAAACTCATTTGCTGAAAAAGTATTATTCTAGCCTGCAGCAGCAACACAGCCTTGTAACTTTGGCGGGCAATATGGTGCATGGAGAATCTGTAGCGAATGGTAAACATGTGGTTCTGTTTTGCAGACTAAAATGGGGTAACTCCTGTTAAAATCAGTTGGAACTTTATACTTCCAATGGAGATCTTTATTTGTGGATGTAGAGATTAGAGAGAACCATCCAGAAATTTAGTTCTGTGTTTAAGACGGAAGCTCATGAGCAGTGCATGTAGGTCAGGATTAGATTTTAGTGCCTTTTAGAAGTGGGAGCACAGTTCATGATCATTTGCACTATAAACTACAAGAATGTTCTTCTTCTGTAGTGTTGGATTTTATAAAGTATCAACATATGTTAAAACCCCCAATTTGAGTCCATTATGATTTCTATGCCTCTTGATAAGATTAACTAAACAGAAAATTGTAATGATGGGTAAAGAAAATGCCCTTTTTTTCAAATTGCAGAACCATTTATACATGTGGTATCTATGAAATATGATCTGTGGCATAAAAAATGTCTAAGAAATCATTATATTACTCAAATGTTACATATAAGGAAGGAAATCTTAAGGCTTTTGGCATTTTTCCTGGCACAGTCATTTTGCTAGACTGTAATAAGGTGCAGAGCATGCACTGGATCTCAGTTAATACCATTTATTTATAGTTTAAAGATGTTCCCTGTAGCCATGTTTTTGTGCTGTTTGTTTGCTCTTGTGGGCAGTTTCAAAGCAGCATCCACTGTTCTGTGAGAACAGGCACATATGGAGGGCAGGTCTTAAGCTCTGCCTTTCAAATCCTTATGAATGGGGTTTTAATTCTGGGAGTTTAACCTATAATCAGTGGCAGCCACGAATTCCAGTGGAAAGGATCTTTATTTGGCATATCATGGTAACAGCCAGCTGTCCCTCAATTACAGAATTACACTTTCTATTTCAACCTCTTAAAAACAGGGTTAGACAATGTTTCCCCTGATGTTTGTCTCAAGGCAGTTTAAAAAAGGAAAATGTGAAGTAAATGAAATAAAAAGGAGCACCAAGTGTATTTATCATTTATTTATCCAAGATGAAGTTCAGGTCAAAGATAAGTGATATTAACATTTTTGAAAGCAAAATTTAGACTTTCTGAATTTAAGGGACTTTTCAGAAAACTGTATTTTATAGATGGTTCATTGACACTTGCATTTCTCTGTGTGAGAGGAGAAATTTTTGGTTTTCTATTGTTCAGGCTAAAAGAATGCAGAAACTTTATCAGTGATACACAACTGCTTGAGACTTTCAGATCAAAATTTTCTTTACTACACAAACCAAATCCTTGAGGGTTGTGATCAGGCTGAGTAGGCAATTGCTTCTTCCCTGCTCTTTTCTACACGTCTACATTCAGTTGCTGGTGGCAGACACAAGGAATTAATCAAAGAATTAAATTGCCAATGGGCCTTCTAAATGGCAATTTCATTGCGAGAGATCTTAGGATGAGACCCAGTCTTAAAAAAAGTGCTGCCAAAACTTGATTAGGAACTAGCTTGGATTTTATGATGACCTTTTCCATTTAGTGAAAGGGAGAAAAATGAGGGCATGGGCTAAATTTATTGTCCTGAGAAGTAGTATGTTTTCTAGCCCAATGGAAACTAATTAGAATAGGAAATTATCAAAGGATCCAGATTATAATTAAGGCATTTTATGTATACATCAAGTAACATGAGATAATTTAAAAAAATGTCCTTTGAAAAAGGACACACAAAAGATTTCTCAGAATTAAGTTTATCTGTGTGTGATTTATTTAGCAAGGCAAAAGATGCTGCTTACATACACCACACGAGAGAGGAAGGCTATTCTTTTATTAGTGCTATAGCTTAAAACACATAATCTGATTTCAAATATGTAATGGTTACAGTATGAAAACTTTTCCCTTTCAGACCATGTAACTAATCAATCTCAAGTGTGCAAATGAGTTGTTTTTCAAGTTGTCATCTTAAGTTCTAAACTTATACTTCACTTTTTGTAAAGGCACCTTATCTCTTAGCTTTTTACCTCTCTGATCTCCAGATGTTCCCTGGTGGTAGAGTGGAGTAGAACTCACAAATTGTATTAGTGATTGCTGTGTGCAAAAAGAAGTGCCAATTTTACAGAATTGGTGTTTTGAGAGAAGCAACTGAGTGAAAACGAGGGATTTTTGGTATTCAGTTAATAGTAATGAGATTAATGTAGGTTGTGTTTATTCACAGGGTTAGTACAGTAATTTCAGTTTGAGGGGGAATGCTCTAATATGTAGACACTTCTATGTGTATTACTTGTTTGACAGCATCCAGATCTGATTCTCTGAGTGAACTCTTGTTAGTTTCAAAGTATTTGCTACAGAGTAGCAAAAATAAAACATTTGTTTTCCAAAATACAACTATTATATATTATTATATTTTTGCTTTTCCTTCGCTTAGTGTATAAGACGAAATAATCAATTATATTTCTATTTGTTATATTTTCAGTAGTATGTTTTTCTTTACAATGTGATGTTATAATTTGGACTTTTGTGCACGTCAGAGAAATATTCGTAGTAGTTTTTACTCCTAGGTAAGGATGAGCATGTATACATACATCTTCATTGACACAGAAAATAAAATCAGGCTTCAGTGTATTTATCATTTATATTTTGTTCTGATGCATTTTTATTTATACAAAAAAGTCTAAATTGTGCTATTACTTATTTTCTACAGTTGTGTGACCTATGATAAATTAGCAAACGACTGCTTATATTTGGTCTGAATGCACATTTCCACATACAGAGAACTAAATAATTCAAACACAATAGCATGTCTTTAAACTTGTTTTGCCCTATAGATCACTCTGTTTTCTCTTTTTAGAAGAGTTAAATGAAATTAGCACATACAAAATTAGGCAGCTCAGATGAGAGCAGCCTGTCCTAGGAGGTTAGATAAAATAGTCTGTGTTGATTAATAGGCGTGTTTCTGGATCCCCAAGGCTACTGTTCTCATTCCTGTTAATAATGTTACAGAATCCTGGTTTTTCTTATCCCCCTTGCACAAAAGATTGCATTACTTGCTTAGGCAGATTTCAGTTTGTTTTCTTGCCAGGTGTGAGCTTTGTGGGAGCTGCTTACCCTGAGCATTAATGCGGGTGCCCAGAGTGATGCTGGGTGGTGTCCGTGGTAACCGCGGGCGGTGCTGCCAGGAGACCGTGTCCTTCTGGAGGCATGGTGGCATGTTCTCAGAGAATGGCTGCTTTCACCTGCTCCAAAAATCAAACAAAAATCAGATTCAGCACGAAAAACTGTCCAGATGTTCTGGTTACCTGTTTCTACCTGGGGATGGGAATTATATGAAGTAGAGGGTTAAGTGGAAGACTGCTAAAAACTATGAAAGGTCTTGATATTATGTAGTAAAATTGGTTTTAAGTAGGAAAGAAATTTTTTTGTCATTGCATTGATCATACTAAAGTCTTGCTTATTTAAATATAAATTCTTAAATGTTTTCCTTTGCATATTGAACAACTAAATCCAAACCCCACTCAATTGACCAAATCAAAGTAATGTAACAGATTCTGCTGATGCTAGATCACAATTAGTTGGGGGTTTTTTATTGATTTCAATTAAGAAAGAAATGAAACATGATTAATTTAAAAATAAAAACCGCTTCTGAATGATATTTGGGTATTTTTGTACATGTGAATTGGCTGTATGTATTTTGGTGTGTCTGTGCATGCGAGTTGTGTGCTGGTGCAATTTGGAGAGAATATTCAGTGAGGAGGCAATGAATAATGCTTGTAATTACAAATTGATGAACTTCTGCATGCAAGAACCTTTTTTGCTCCCTTTGACTCAGACATGAAAGTGTTCAGAATGCAATAATTTTTTTGCTTTGGTCTGGATGAGTTCAGTGTAACAGAAGTCGTAAACTGTTACCTATTTGGACTGTAGTATCATTTCACTTCTGAAATATTTTTTTCATAGAATCAGAATGGTTTGGGTTGGAAGGAAGCTTAACTCAAAGCAGATGCATATTCATGCTAGAAACAAATATAACTAGGCAAACCTATTGCGATTTTCTTAGAATTGCCAAAAAAAAGAGAAAGTGATGTTAAAAGTGTTTTCCTATTTGCAGCACCGCTATAGTGAGCAGAAACTTTTCAGTGAAACAAGTAAATCTTGTTAATAATAAATAACTACTAATTAGAAGCCTATGGAATATGTTTTGTTTTTTTAATTTGGAAGTTAAAATACATGTGTATTTGTGGTAAAATCAGGATTAAAACTTCGTATATGAAATAATCATAAAGGCTGTTAAGTGTAAAATTTTTCTTACTTAATTGAACACTTAAAATTAATATTGCATCTTAAAAATGTCTGTAAGGTTCTAGAGTGTGAGTCAATACAGGTGATGCAATACATGAACCATAGCTTGTAGTTGTAGATCACTGGAAAGTGGAGGAGGAGTTGTGGCACAATAGTCAAGATACAGGGAATTATGGGGACTTGGGCTGAGAGGGAAACAGATTTTCCCAAGCTAAGAAGAAAAAGTTTACCTTTACTTCTGCTAGAGAAACAGGAGAGAGGTATCAGTCCTTAACCCTTAACTCTTTCCTTTAACCCCTAATCATGCAGATACTCTTTTGTCAGTTCATTTGTACTCAGAAAACAGACTGTACATCTTCTTTTACTGTACATTGCTGACTGAAAAAAACCCCAAGCAACCAAAAATAATAATAGGGGTGAAAAAAAAAAGGCAAAACCAAACACCAAAAATCCCCCTCCAAGCTAGCACCCCAGCAAAAAACCCCCACCATCTGGAGTAATTTATAGAGCCATATGCTTTGTCCTGTCCCAGTGGGAATGTGTGTTTATAGTTTCTGGCCCAGATCCATATTGATGCTTATGAATCAATACACCTTTATTGTTCAGGTCACTGACTTGGAATTTCTTGAAGTTAAAAAAAAACCAACCAAACAAAAACAACCAAGATAACCAGCCAAAATCCTTCTGGTGCTGTTCTGTCAATAACTAGGTTGCTACCCTGTATATTCTAATAATCAGGACTGTAACTTTGATTAGACCATTTGTTGATAATGCTCTACAAGCTATGTTTTGCAAAGACATATAGGAAGAGGAAGAAGTATTGTCCCTATGCTCTAGAGATAAGTCTTCATGTGTCCATAAAACTGAAAGCCATTGGTTTTTCATCTTCAGGGACCAGTGCAAAATTTATAGATTTGGAGGAGTTTGTGAGAGATTCAGAGATGTCAGAGGTGACATTTTTTGGATGTCTGAGTACATTTGGGTAAGAATACTGATAGCATGAACAAATCAATTTTCTGGGATAGTTTTGTCACAACGTGGATATTAATGTAGGCCAGTAAATGGAGAGGCCCTCAAACAGCTCTTTTGTCTCTCAAGCAACTCGGTTCTAGTATCTAGGGTTTCTGTGCTAGAATCTCGTCTTGAGCCTAAAGAATGTCCTCGAGAAGACTGTGTGTACAGAAAAGAGTGAGTTAATTGTAAAACAAACAAACAAGAAGTGAAAAAACCCAAACTCACACTGAAGGAATGAGGGAAGTATTTTGTTAGAGTGAGCTGGGATTTGTATTCAAGTATATAATTCTGTCATTAGTTTTTCTCTGTTAAGTATTCAGTTTATTTTTCTACTTTTCTACTGTGTTGCTCCAGCCATCTCATAAACAGCCTACCTAGCAACAGTTTGGATCTGGCATCCAGCAGGGGCTGACATTCTCATAATTGATATGCCTGTGCTGATGGAAAATTTCTCCCACTTAGATTCCAACAGAACACTCTGATTACGGGGAGTGCAGAGCACAGCAGAAAATCATACATTTTTTAAAATGTAATTTTTTAGATGATTGATGATCACCTTATTAAATCTCACTGTTGCTAGATCTCTGAGTAATGAAATGAAACATTCTTCTGAGCTCCAGGGTCTGGAGCACAGCAAGGCAGCGATGCCACCATCACTGGGATGCTGGGTGTCTAAGGACAGGAGGAAGCAAACTCTCAAAGCACTGTTCTAATAAACTAGAATTAATTGTCAACAACTCCATATAGTTTTTGCAAGAAGTTGGCCCTTTTTGTGGTATGAGTTAATTGTCAGTGTGGCCTTTGCACTAATCTAGTTGCCAGGAACAAGATTTGTATTCATACCCCTCTTCCTACAAGATGAAGTGACTCATGTAGTGCAGTTGAGAATCTTAGGATGGGAAACTTGCCCTACTTCAAGCATAAATTTGTGGGGATTGATTAATTCTGTTTTCCTCCATTCTTCCTGCCATATTTGAGACTGTCTTTTGTTGCAGCAATTCCCATATGCTTGCTTTTACAGTTAAACACTGAAAACAATGAACTTTCATCCTCTTTCTGGAGCTTGATTACTCTATCTGGTAGCTTTTATTATTCCATTGTCCCAGTTACAGTACAGCCACACACACTACTGGGTTTATGCCCAGCCTAATGATATCTTTTTTCATTAGAATTGTGTTTTTATTCTGTTGTAGGAAAAAAATATTTCTGGCATGGCTGTGCAGAGAAAAGACTCTGCAATAATTTTGATAATTTGGTGTGTTTACTTCTACGATGAATTATTGGATTAAATGGTGACCTCAGTGGCCAGTGGACCACAGTATTATTCCAGCTGTCAGTGTTACTTTCAGTTTTTGACTCTTCCTTTTTTTGACTCATAGTATTGGCTTCTGTGAGACATGAGAACTAAGAAAAACATCTGTTGTCACCCTAGAAGGTTGGCAGGGTTTCATCCATAGTGTGTGATGCAGATGTTTATCGTATTTCCACAACTCTCTACCACCACAATTGATGATAATAATAGAAGGTGCTCTGAAAGAATTGGAGACTGTCATTTTGTGTCTGCAAGTTTGGCTTAAAGTGCTGTGTTTGAAGGGAGTGGAAGGAAAGGAAACCTCAAAACCCCTATTCCTGAGTGGAGCAGATAATAAGTAGAAACAATTAAGAAGGATGATACCTCTCTAGCTGCTGGGAAAATGGCTTAGATAATAAGTCTTTTCTCTCAACATATTCTTTGTCACCAAACCCCTTCTATTGAACTAACTGGAAGCTCAGAGGCTCTTGACTCAGTCCCTACTGTGTTAGGATAAACATCCCTTGGGCTGCCAGGACACACTGTTGTTCGTGTTCAGCTTGCCTCCAACTCAGACCCTGGCAGAGGAAGTGCTGGCTTTATGCTGCACTTCCATAGTTCTGGACAGAGTACTGTCATTGGGAACTTAGTTTTATATGATGCTCCACAATCTTTACAACCCTTTTTTCTAGGTTATAATCCCCATGAGATGGTACTATCCAGAGAGATAGATAGTAAAATTGTAGAATCATATCATAGAATGGTTTGGGTTGGAAGGGGCCTTAAAGATTGTCTTGTTCCGATCTCCCTGCAGTGGACAGAGACACTTTCCAATAGACCAGATTGTTCAAAGCTCCATCCAGCCTGCTCTTGAGCACTTCCAGAGATAGGATAACCAGAATGTCTCTGGAAAACCTATGCCAGTGCCTGACAGCCCTTGTAGAAAAATCCAGGTTCCTTTTTTTTTTCTTTTTCTGACTAGTACTATGCTTAAATAAATACCCAGGGTTTGCTTTGCTCTGCTGACAGCTGCTGTGGCTGATTTTAGTGGGAAACATACACAGGACCTTTCTGGTGAGAGCTGAGTGTGAGGCCCAGTGTTTTCTCTTTCTCTTTGTTTCAATTGTCTCCGTTTTCATAAATTGGTTGAGAGATAAGGAGACTGCATTTACCACCATACCTGCAAAGATGTTGCTGGAGATCATAGAGCAGAGAATTGATGAAGTGGTGTGTATTTAAATAGTGGTTCACAAAGATCACTCAATGACCTGTAGAAGCAGTAGAGTTGTGTAGATTTGTTGGTGTGTGTGATGGATAAAGTGAATAGCTATAGGAAAAAAAGCTGATAGAAAATAGCTCTTTTACTGTTTTGCTATGTGGGGGGGGTGTTCCCCCTGCTAGCCTTTGTTGTGTTTAATTGCTTAGAAGTTTGTGTAAAACATGCTTTACTTTATAAAGTACTAGTAGAGATTGGAGTTTGCTTATAGTTTTCTGTTACTCCTGTGGTTATTTGCATGACTAGACATCAATGTAGCAAAAGATTCCTGTGGATCTGAGGGATTCCAACTTAATTTTATAGGTAAATGTAATGGGTTTTTAGAGGAATTAGAATTGTTTCATCATTTTCAAATCCTGTGAAAAGTGAATGGAGGTAGCAATGTTCCATTTGAATTTTCACAGTTCTTTCTGTTGACCCAGTGAATAACAAGGAGACTTTGTTTCTATGGAGAGCCCTTTAAAATATATTTGAAGTCAAGTTTTCCTTAGACACCACAGTACAAAAATCTGATATATGACTTAGTCCTAAGGAAGAAGCTTCCTTCACAGGATGTTCATTTTATTCAGCAGAAATCTTTTGCAACCTGTGGTGAGGGCCACTAGATGCTTCTAGGCAGTGATGGTTACCAATGTGGGCATCAGGTGAAAACTGCACATCACTTTTAGTTCATTGGTCACTTTACAGATGTTAATAAATTGAAGCATTTAAATTATGCATGCTGCATCCCACGATACCAGTGAGGACTTAGAAAGTGACCAGGAAGAAAAACATCCTTGAATCCTTTTCTTAGAGTTGTAGATCTGCAGGCAGAATGGGATTCCTGATAAATAAGACTTCTGCTTTTGTAACCTGCAGATCCCATTTTCCTTGTTAGACTACTTCGTGAGGATAAAAGCCATGCTTTTAAAGTCAAAAAAAAGAGCTGATCTTACAGTTCATGCCTTCCCACCACCCCCAATTTCCTTCAGCTGAATCTGAAATGCAGAGATATTATTTATTTCTCAAATGCATCCCCTAGTTACATGTATTACTTCAATGTCTTGTTGCTGAATAAGCTAGAATCAGATATTTGGAAGATGTGAATTACTGATGTATGAATCAGAATCATTACTTTTTTTTTTTTTAACTAAGGCTTAATTAAGCCCTTTCTTCTTTTAACAAGTAGTTAAGGTGAAATTTTTAATGTCATGTGATACTTGCATAGGATTGTCAATGAATCTCATTCACAGATAAGATATGGGAGGGGGCACCTGCATCTTGAAAAGCTGTGTGAGGTAATTATGCAGCACGGTAAATGGAGAAAGTCTCGAGTTGCAAGCTGATGAGTAGGTTCAGTAAAATACATCCTGTGAATAGTGTAAAGAGTGACTGCCTGCTTTGATAAACTGTTCAGTCTTTATGCTGCTGCAAACTCTTTATCAAAATAATTAATATAAAATTTAAAAGAAAAAACTTGAGTTCTATGCTGCCTAATAACATTATCACATTACCACAGAATTGCAGGATACAAACAAACAGCATTCAAGGTTGAAATTTCCATAGTAGCCTTAACTTTGTCTCTCGTTGTCTACTTTTGCTCCAACAAAGATTGAGCAAATTAAATCTCAATACTTGTTGATGATATAACAATAATTATACTTTAATTTCTTCTTATTCTTATTTAATCTTACAAAAAGAGCTAGAAATTTAAATTGACCTATCCTCTCACCTCTGTTCATTACCTTTTCTACTCAGGTGACAATAACTGCCTGCTGTGTCATGTATAATTTATAGGCAGAGTGGGTGTTCAGAAGTAACATATTTTTGTAACATATGCTGTATCTGCTGGTTTGATAAATTTTGAAACCAAAAACTGCAGACTCATGAGACTGAACAATGACTGCCTTGAAGCACCTCACTGGCCCTCTGCTACTTAGGCAGCTCTGCCAGGGCTGCTTCTGAGCACTCAGGCCTCTGAGGAACTTCAAAGAGTTGCTCTTTTCTTTTAGAAAATGACCTATCCGAGTAGGGGCTTCACCTACAAGTTCTGGTGCAGGCAGATTCAATCCTGCCTTGAACAGGATGCATTATGAGAGCCAAGAATGGACACCAGCTATCTTTATTTTCCACTAGTCCAGCTTCTGATTGCTTAAAAAGGCAATGTTCAATGTCAAAGTCATGCATCAGTTCCTAGCAGTGCATCACTGCGCACAAGAGCAGAGGATGATCTCTGTGCTGCTTGAAGTTATTCCTGTGATTTAGGGTGATGAAGTTAAGAAAGTCAAAGAGAATTCACTGGGCTTGTTCTCATTCTATATAGCATAAGTAACAATTAATGGAGATGTAATATGCAAGTCAGAAATTTATCAGTCCTCTTCTCTTTTCTGTAGATTTCAGTCAGTATCTGTAAATTTGGAACCACTGTGTGTGTCTCCTTGTACCATAAATATATCAGGTGCTGTATTTGTAGTCTACAAGTGTTGATGGATAATTTGGATGCTGATAGTTAATGTCTAGGAATTGAACCAAAGTACCTAAAAGAAATTTAACCTGAAAGAAGAAAAATTCCTTGTAGATTAAAAACTTTTGTCTGCCATTTATGCAAGGGAGTAATGTGATTCACATTACACAAAATTGTTTCCATTCCAGTGGATAATAAATAACCTACTTGATTAAATAATAGCGCTTATACGTTTCTTACAATGTGATGTAACTGGTCTTTTAGAGAGAAATGCTGAGTCAAATATAATTATTTCAAAGTATTCTTTAAAGTGGTTGGCAGGTAAATCTGCATTTTCAGTATTTTGTGGAGTAGAGCTGTATATCTTTGCTTCAGATTCCTGCACATTTGTGTGCTCTCTGACTCCCCTCTGCACCAAGTTCTTGCAGTCTGAAAGCTGCATGGCACTCTGTAATCTCTGAGTGAGAAGTGTTGTGTGCCAGTAAATAGTTTTAATTACTTACTGGCTGACCTGCTGCTCTTCAAATATTTATGTGCTGCATACTGGAACTTATTTTCCTGCATCAGGATAAGCTTAGATACGGCTTTATATCCTACAGAGAGCTGCCTTTAATTCATTGTGCTTTTCTTTATGATTTTAATACAGTAAGTGTTATATACTACCCTTGAATCAAAAATGCCTTAGAGAGCACTCTTTTATCGAATTTGGCAGATGATAGAATGCTTCTCTGGCATTCTCCAAATTTTTGTTATACGTGTATTTATGATATTACCAATGTTATATTTGTGAGTCTCTCAGTTATTTTTGTCCCATTGCCTTTGTCCTTCATATTTTATGCTGTAATCCTTAAAACCTTCTGAAAAAAATCATAAATCTGTTTATAAAAATATATATGCAAATAAATTGCATCTGAGTCTCAGCATTGAAGATTGCCAATATTCCCATAAAATACTGATAATTTGCTATTTTTCATATAAAGAAAATGCAAGTGTTTAAGTCCATCCTTTTCATGTGAAAATGCTTGACTTGAGTCAAATGAAGTTCTCAAATTCCTGTCAGCAAGTTTTTGAGGTGAAAACCTGTTTTTTTCAGCTAAGGAAATGAGTGGGTAATTCCTTTTATGTAAGGACCAAAACTCCTGTTTTGGAGTAGGTATAGTACCTTGTCCTTTAAGCTGGGCAATTCCTTTCCTAATCCGTGGCTTCTTTGGGATTTTTGGGTGATAGAAATGTGATTTTGAGCATGGCTTTTAGTCGCATGGCTTTTAGGTGCTGGCTGCTGTGCTATTCTGTATTTCACAGATGAGGGGAAAACTTGCTTCTGCAGTTCAGTCTAGCTGTCCTTCTCTTGGACACCTCTGATAGCACATGCAAGAGAGGACTCTGAAGTGAGTGAAAACAGCCTTTGCTAATAGGTACAAACGTCCTGTTTGTGATTGAGCAGGATGGAGAGAAACACACAACTGAAAAGATACTGTGAAGTTTGACTGCACTGACAAAGCAGTTTGATACTTATTTTGTAAATGGTGCTTAAGTATATATTTTAGTGAAATAAACTTTCTACTTTTGGAACATTTTAATTACTTATCTGACTATTCCTGGCAGTGAATAGTTATTTCATCAGTTTTCTTACTGCTGGATCTATCACATAGTTATTTTGTAAAAGCTGTTCTTGTAATCTAGATCCTATAGATCAGAAAAGATTTACTAGTAATACTTCTCATAAAATTAGAACAAATTAAATGTGCATATTTTCTGTCTTTCATCCTTTCATGGTAGGATAAAAAAAGGTGCCAAGAGGTAATGACTGAAAATCTTGGAACTGCATATTACTTAATGTTATAACAACAACAACAAAATTACAAGCAATCAACTAGAGTACTTCCTGTAATCAAGATAAATAAGTTAGGTAATTTCCCCACTGTTTCTTACCTTTTTCTCATTTTTGAGGCTGTTTTTTCCCTTTTGTGATGCACTTTGAGAATTTTGGATAAATATTGAAAGTGTTTTGTCATCTGTGACAGGTATTTCTCACTCGATAGGATATAGGTAATTTGGCAGGTTTCATTTTATGGCAGTGTCTGTATCAATTTTATTTTCAATTGTGTGCTGGCTTTGATTTGCCTTCTGTTAGGTGGGAGGAAACAAAACAGGAGGATTACAGAAAATGGATGCACCTTTCTGTCCTCTACGCTTTTCAGTTAAGGAGCCCTTTTCTACATTTTTCAATCAATATATTTTCTGTATTTTCCGTCCCATCTAAAATTGCTTCATATATTTTTGCAAGTTTAGTTTCTGTCATATTTAAGGCTAATCTACTTAAAGGACTTTTAAAAATGCATTTTGGAAGAAGGATCTCGGTATAAGGCTTGAACCACAGAAAATGCGGTTAAAGACTAATGCCTTACGTGGTAATTGTCTGGTGTGCTTAATGGACATATTTCTGTGGTGTGTAGGGACCAAAGAATAATGAAATGTGTCATTTCATTTAAATTTAGTGCCCCCATTAATAAAGTGAAATGCTTGTTTGCCCTCTTGTCTGTTATTTTATAATTGAAAGGGCCTTCAGAGACTATTTTAATGTGATAATAATTTGGTCTTTGTAGTGGAAATTAATAAGAAATGCACTGTTAACTATAAAAAAGAAAAAAATGTACGGGCTAGGTATTAGTTTGACATTTTGTGAAATATTTTCAGTGAATACTTTTAACCCGTGCATCACTGACTTGTCCTATTTTTTTTGTTTACTTACCTATTGGACACAGTAAGTTCACTTGTTATGTAGTCTCATGGCAAGTTTAGAGGTTATTTATCTCTAGCAGTGTGCTCTGATACACAATCAGAAACTACAAAAGAAAATTTGGTCTTATTTTTATCAATAAATTTACATGAAACTATTCACCCAAACTTAACTTATAGTGAAAGCTTACATAACTGTTGATATAAACTCCTACTAAATTGGACCAATCATGTTTTTGAAAAGCCCCTTTTGTCTGTTTGAACGTGTGTAAGTTTGTAATGACTTCGTCCTTTTTCATTTCCCTGTGTTGTTTGGAGTTCTTAATTGTTTCTCTTTTACACATCTATCTTAACGTTTAATTGTCTTATATGACTAGTCTAACAATCTTTACCAGTAGGTTTTTAGTGTGTCTTACCTAGTGATTTCACTTAGATTATGCCTGCATTGTCTGTCTTTGTGTAACACCAAGACACTTAAAATCCTACTTATATTTATCGTTATGAGATCTCTATGCAACAGAAACTGTTGTTGCTCTTATTTTATAGCTGCAGGGTGAAGATATGAAGAGATTAGACAGGGTGGTTTAGGACTTTCAAAATTTGATGACAGAACAGGGATGTCCAGCATGCCTCTCAATTCTTAGGCTGGTATGGAAATCTGCCAGAGAGTTTTTCAGTTATTTGGAAATACTGTTTCACATCAGTGAAAGTGTTACATTATAACACTTCCATTAATGTGTAGAAATTTTTAATCTTTGTAATGCATCTTTTTGTACTTTCTTCAGATTTCAGGTAACGTAGGTGTCTGCTGTTTCATATTCTTAAGTGAGAACCATACCCAGGAACCCTTCATTTGACAGACTGTTGTACTGTTTGTGGAATCATGGGTGGAGCACTGTATTTTACTAGTCTAGTTTTCCTTGTCTCTCAGGTCAAGGTTTTAGAATTAATTCCTCTCCTGCAGCAATTTTTGTCAGTCAAAGCAATGATGTGAAAAGAGAATTTTACACAAGTAACCCATGCCAGAAATATGAAGGGCATAGAATATGAAATCTGTGAGCACTACTGAAGGTGTGCACAGATCCAACAGAGAAGCTGGTCACTGCAAGAAGAGAGGAAGAAAAAAGGGGTTTTTATGGTCAGCACAGAAAGTAAGGCTCTGGTTGTAAGGAAGGACTGGCAAGATGCTTCTCAGGAATCCCTTGGGAATGCATAAAACAGATTATAACGTCTCAGTCTTAAACTAATAAGAAAACCTTTGTATTCTATTTTTGACTTATTTTTATTAATCCTCCAAATTTGCAAACATCAAATTTATATGGCTTGTAAATATTTTATGAGAGCAAAATGCTGGGTTATCTCACCAGCCATGTTTTCCACAGATCATCCTGGTTCTTTTATTCAGTGAAAGGAATGATGTTTGTCTGGGTATCAATAATTAATCCTTTGAAGCAAGTCAAGCCGTAGCTGCAGTATGATAATTGACGTCAGTGTAACCTAATATGCAAAGAAATGCTGTGGATAGGCCAGTGTAGAAGTACCTGTTACCTCACCTTTAGTTAGTTCAGCCTTTGAGTTCTCTTTCCTACAAGTCTGACTCTTTTAAGAGGTTTGAAAGTCTCCATAAAGCTGTTCATTTCTCACATTGCCATTTGTTTTGTTTATTAATATTCCAGTGAAAACCTGTGTTTCCTAAACTGCACTAGAATAGGTGAGCAGCTGCAGGGTTTTTTTGTTTTTAGCACTGTATGAACTGGTCCTTAGTAACTATTAGGATGGAGCCTGTGCATTGTAACTATATCTGACAGAAGGCTTCTGCCATGGCAATATATTCAGTAGGTACCTGAAGTCTTAACATTCACTGTACATTGCCCAGCTTCAGAGAATGCAGCATAATATTATGGTTTTATATAAATTTAAGACCCCTGTTTGGAGATATTTGGGTGAGTGTATTGACATGGAATTAAATTATTGATAGAAGTCTAATAATTTTAAACAGAGTGTTTTAGACATTTGCCCAAGAGAAAAGAGAAAGGGTCTCACATGCAAAATTATTCCTCTTTGCATAGCACCTCTTGGTGGCTTTGGGGAAACAGGTGAATGAAAAGGAAAGGAACTTAAATATAGATTCCTAATTTGTAAGAATGGCCATCATCATAGTGTTGTTGATGTGAGATAAAACATTTCATAAAATGCTAGGCTCTAGGGCTGCAATGCTGTTAATTGAAGGGCAGTTAATGGAGATAAAATTGCTGTTCACTGACATCATTATCTAAAGCAGCCCTTTCCTAACAGCCCCAAACTATATTTTCTTATTAAATGGGATTATCAAATCATTTTCTTTGTTTCACCACACTTCAGCCCAGGTCTTTTCCCTCACATATGCCTGTTTTGTATGGTTTTTTAACATATTTTAACAAGTTACCAAGGTTTTTCATTACCATACATCAGAGAGTACTTTCCAGGTTGTCTTCATGGTGTCCTGTGTTAAATTTTAGGGCTTCTAGTAAGACAGATTATTCTTACGTTATGTTTTAAGGTGTCATAATAATTTTCTGATTTTATTTTGTGTTGTCCTGAGTTGTTGGATGAGGTGTCTACACAGGGCTGCTGTGTTTGTATAGATATTTTAGAGGTGAAATGGAACAGGTAGGGCTACGTTTTGAAAACTGTTAAGAGTTTTTGAGTGAATTCTGCCGTTTGAGTTCTTCTTTCTTAAGGTGGCTGTGTTCAAGAATCCCAGAACTTATGTAATCTAAATCAATATTTATTGCTAAAAATACAAGACAAACCATTGAAGTTTCTGGTCAAGGTCTGTGTCAAGACACTGGTAGAACACTGAATACTGATTCCTGTACACACAGTCCCATCATGCTCTTTTCCATTTAGTCATTAAGTTCAGAAAATATGTATTTCACAATATGCTGCTTCTCACTTAATCTACCTGCATGTTTCTGTCATCAAGTAGTTAAAATAATGAAAACTGGTTAGCACAGTGGGTAAAGATCCCTTACTTGTAATATTGAACTTGTAAATAATTAAGCAGATATCATCACTGTCACGTTATTATTTTAAGCACCTTTTTTCAGGTGTTGGTATTGGTTACTCATTGCTTTGAAATGAGGAATTAGCAATGGAACAAGACTATACACTTAATAACAGGACTGAATTTTGTGATCAGTATTAAAAAAAGCAGCCTTTAAACCTCCTTTAGTGATCGCTGCAAAATTGCATAATGAATTGGGGATAAACTTTTGCTAATACTTAACTGCCAATTAAGTTAGATAAAAAGCTAGCCTGCAGATGAAAAATATAAAATATCCCAACTGAATACAAGTATTACATAACAGCAACTAATCTGCATATTAATTATAGCTACAATAATGGTAAGAGCTAGGCTAATCATGAGATTCTGTTCCAAATCATAGTTGGCAGGGGATGATTGTTTTACGTAAATTTTAATTAAGAAATAATATGGTGGGAGATTTTAATAGAGGTGAAATAAGTAGTATAAATACAGAAATATAGACATTCAAATGCATTACAGACTTTAGTGCCTTTAGAGAATCAAATACTGAATAGGTTTGTCATGTTTTACTGCTCTATTCTATTGGCAACCAAAAGTCAATACAGCAAAAGAACTGTTATGAAAACCTTTTCAAA
Organism: Brachypodius melanocephalos; assembly: GCA_013398615.1. Lineage (NCBI taxonomy): Eukaryota > Metazoa > Chordata > Aves > Passeriformes > Pycnonotidae > Brachypodius > Brachypodius melanocephalos. The sequence goes on along the minus strand of VZSR01003794.1, from coordinate 10,220,525 downwards.
ATATAAAAGCAACCTTTCTCCTTCAATTAAGTAAATTGCCTACTATTTTGCTGAGTGGTAGGAAATTTAAAATTATTTCTATATCTTATGAGCAATCACATCTATTGACAAGAAGATTGGGGGTAAGGAACATATACACAATAAAAGGATTTTCTAACCTTAATACTGACAAGTTCATTAACATAAAATTGACTTTTTCATTCAGCTTTTTGTTTAGTGATCTGTAGTTCTGTGACTTTGTATAGCGAGGTCTGTCATTGTGGATGTTTCTACCTAAGTGTGCATTTGTGGAGTTTTAAACAAGCGTTGCCAGGTGAAAAGATCAAAAAAGACTGGTTTCATCCTGACTCTGCCAGGAGCCTAGTGACTGAGTTAGGCACCTAATCACCACCTGAGTTTTTTATCTGAGAGGAAGAGATAATCATACCTCCTTTACTTTGAAAATCACATAAATTCATTCGGTATAAATATGCACAGAGTATGAAAGCTCACTGTGCAGTGCAGAGGAGGACCGTGGAGCAAAATCTGGTTGTGTGAAGCCTACAGGTCTGAAGGACAAGCTCTAGCAGTTACAAAAGGCAGAGGAACTGGTGAGAAGAGGGCAGAGATGCCGTGTGTTGTTTTCAGCAGTCTGCGGCTGTCTGGACTGTGGGGCTCCCGTGGGCCAGGGCCTGCCCGGGGTGGTGGGACAAGGCCCTGGCCTGGAGCCTTCCTGGGGCCGGCCTGGGACAGCAGACAAGGACAGCGGCCTGGGACAGCAGACAAGGACAGCGGCCTGGGACAGCAGACAAGGACAGCGGCCTGGGACAGCAGACAAGGACAGCGGCCTGGGACAGCAGACAAGGACAGCAGACAAGGACAGCGGCCTGGGACAGTGGCCTGGGACAGCAGACAAGGACAGCGGCCTGGGACAGCAGACAAGGACAGCAGACAAGGACAGCGACCTGGGACAGCGGCCTGGGACAGCAGACAAGGACAGCGGCCTGGGGGTCGGGCAAGGGGAACGGGCTGTGGGCTCGCCAGGGGAAGGATGGGGCTGAAATGGTGTCACGGGAGACCCAGGGGACAGTGGCTAGGACCAGGGAGGCCTTGCAGATGTATCTAGGTTGCCTAAGCTCTGATATTGTGTGAGAACATAGAGCCTAGCTTTCTCTTTCCTGGTGTATAATCAAAACCCTCATGGTGGTGAAGGCATTTCTTGGGGACTGATCTCTATGGCTTTGTGGTGCTTTGGGTCAACAGCTGGCTCCAGCCAAGCGTTGCTGTGCTGGAATCTCATTGCTCTGTGTTGTACACTGCTGTCCTCAGCAGTGAGCTCATTGCTGTAGGTTGTGCTCTGTGCGTGTGCAGCACAGGATGTGTCTTCTAATGCCGAGTGCAAAGCATCTGATTCACTGTGTCCAAATTTGTCAGTGAATGAGGTCCAGTTATGCAAATATAAAGTAATTTTAAACTTCTGTTGCGTTATTTCCTTGGGAAGTGTACTGAATTACTGTTGTAACTCTGAATAATTTGTTATTGTCGATATAGTAACATCACACTGTGCTGTAATCGCTAGTAAGAACATGGAGCCTGCTTTCTGGGAGGGAAGCTAACAGAGAAAAAAGAGTCTGATTAGCTAATTAGGCTGCAATGTTGAGCTTCTCTAAAAAAACCTGTTGGTCTTGATATTACATTTTTAGTATTTTTTGGCTGTTCTTTGCAGACAGAAGCAATGAAATTGCTTTATTAGTTCAGTGCTCCTCTCAGTAAGTGCCTGTACTGATGTCCTGTGTCCTCCAAGGCCATATCACAGCTATGGGTTTTGACTGTCACACGGTTGTATTTCTACTGTTGTAATAATCACACAACCAGCATCTAGCATCTTTGCTCGTATAAAAGATATCCCAAAGGGGATTAATGGCAATTGTTTTCCTGCTTAGTGGCCTACAGACAAGTAATCTATAAACAAGATCTTTCAAGCCGTTGGTCTGTGCAGAGTGCCTGGAACATTAATGCAGACCTAGTGCTCAGGACTTACTTCAGCACTGAATTTTGCTGCCTCTCCTATTTTTGTTTCGCGTAACTTGTCAAGTATTCAGGAATTCATTAGTGTTACGCTGTCACTATAGGCATGCTGATGGCATAGTCTGGTACTTTGCATGTGATATGATTTAAACACTGTACAATCCACACTGGCTTTTCCTGTTGTTTCCCTTGATGTTTGGGCAGCACCCCTGACTGTAGCACATCGCAGGCAGTTCCAGAGCACGACTTCCTTGCTGCAGCATCCATGGGAGACCGATATGAATTCCAGTGCATGTGACTCATCAGTGAGCTTGATGCAGCTGAGGCTCCTCTAATTTCTAGCTCTTCATTCTGTGAGAGGCACTTACTGACAGAATAATGCCTGTGATATATTAAACACTTTCATTGAAACACAGGTTCACTGATAGCATGGCAGCTCCCTGCAGATTCTTTATGTGATGAATTTTGTTCCCCTCACACTTGATAATTGCTGTCTTGTTACATCATGCTTCTCAGTGAAGGTTTACTCAGATAATTAATTCTAGTGGTAGGAAATTAAAATTGTACATAAATTATGTTCACACCTAGAATGCATTATTTTGAACTGATACATCAAAAGGTCTTTCAGTGTATGTCTGACAAAGTCATTTATATGTAACTATAATTGCATACAAAGCTGTTGGCAATTGTATTGCTTGTAACAAAGGAACATATAGTATATTTGGTGTTAAGTATATGTTTTGAAGATGTAATGACAAGGAGAGTATTACTATCTAGTTAGTCTGGTACCTTACAGAACATTTCTATTTCTCTTATTTCTAAAGAGATGTGGCCAAGTAAGTTCTTAATTTCACTTAGCAGGGATCCAGGAAGACAGATTTTCTGGGTTTTTTATAGCAGTTCTTGGCCCAACCGATATACTGGCTTTCACTGTCAAATTGCTAAACGTTAACTAACCCAAATGCTTACTTTGCAGGAGGCCCAGAAGATCAATGGTGGTGGAGATACACAGGCAGATGGAGCCTGCAAACCAACAGATGAAAAAGAGGAGAATGTGGCAGCAGAAGTGGGATGGATGACGTCTGTGAAGGATTGGGCAGGAGTCATGATATCTGCCCAGACATTAACTGGCAGAGTACTTGTAAGTTTTTATGATTTTCTGTGTTTTTGTTTTAAAGAACATTTTTTTAAGAAGCACCGTGTCCCAGCATTAGCGGAGGATTTTTGATGGGTTTGTTGCATCAGCACTGAGTCAATCCAAATTTTCTCTGTAAAATAGCAGGCTAATTCCCACTGCAAGAGAGAGGCAGAGACAGCAAGCAAGAAAAACTGACTGCCAGTCCATTCCCCAGCCTATTTCACTACTCTGGCCCCGTGTTTTTGAACCAACTACAAGCAGCAAATTTATTAATTTCATATTAAGTATTAAAACTATAGACCTATTTTATCTAAAAGTAAAATTGTGCTTGGAAGAATGGAAGCAAACTTGGAAAATAAGCCCAATGTTACAAATGTAGAGAGTGGTTAGAACTGTAAAGCAAAGACAGGATTGGATTTGCTATGCAATGAGGTTTGTGATATATTCAATAGACTAGTAATGATTTTATATTCTCTTTGTATTTTTCTTCATTGGCATAGAAATCCTTAAAACCTGTGAGCAGTTACCTATCAAATGGAGATGATGATAATATGTGGTGTAAAGGGGAAAAAACCTTTTTAGTTTTCCACTTTATTTAAACATAATTGCCTTTAGAGCACTGTCAAATACTAAAATTTAAGGGTTTTCTGTGGAGCTCACTGGAGTAAAACATGTCTCCTATGCAATTTTGATTAGTTTTCTTTTTAGAATGCACATACTTACAAAATTATTTCTTTGTTTTTTTTTTTATTATTTTGGTTTTTTTTTAGAGTTTACCATTGCATTTTATAAGGTACCAGCTGGCCAATGTCATTGGGTTAGGTTATTTTTGAGAGTATATTTATAGCTTGTCAAGGTATAGCAGTACATATTGTGCACATCTGGGTTTATCAATATGCCTAACCATCTGAGAAATACGTAGTGATGCATGGAACCTCTTAGTTAATTTTGGTCAGTTTAGAAAACAAGGTGCAGTTATTTTAGTATAGCACTTGTCAAATTCAGTATTTGAATTGACAGGGTATAATTTATGGAGGATCGTTTCCAGAATGGAACATTTGGCTGTTCATTTAAATTTTACTTTCTGAGAATATTTGCTAGAGGTTAACTACTTCAATGAAAATTCATGTTAGAGGGTAATATTCTCATTATTTTTAGATACAGGGTGTAGCAAAATCAAATCAATATTTATGTTAAAGTACGTTTTTGGAAAATATTAGGAATTAATCATGGATCACTACTAGTTTAATATAGCCTGTTCCTGCAAGCTGCTATATTTCTGAAGTGCAGAATTTGTTTTTTCCCTGAAGAAGAAAGAATTGGTGATTTCACAGGTCTCTGAAATCAAATTTGTGTGAGATATCTGCATTATAATACACTTTTACACTGTGGGAGTTTAAATTAAAATTAATCTTACACATCCAATGTTTATAAAAAAAGTTTTAAAAGAGTCCAGTGAAGATGGACTTGGGAAAAGAGTTACAATTGGGAGTGGTTTAGATTCTGCTCATCTCTGTTGAGAAATGAACTTCATCTGTTTAGTTATTTTTAATCTTTCATAGGCCTTGGTGGCCCATAAATGAATCCAAGAGATGACTTCTAGATTGCCTTAATCTGTGACAATGATGTGGGCTATTTCCAGGGTTTCCATAGGAATGGGAACAATGTTCCCCATGAAAGTTCATGAGATAATGATAATGGAATAGAGTAGGAAGTGTTGAGTAAGTCTCGTTCGTTTCTATGGTAACTGCAGCTAGTTTAAGTTCCAGTTATGCATTTTCTGAATATTTACTTATTATTGACAATGCTTTTCTTTCTGAAGATCTCAGGCAGGGAATAAAAATTTTAACTGCTGGAAAGTCTTGTTAGGAGAGGATGCTTTAGGACTATGGTGGACAGCATTGAACATACTGGTAAGACAAGGTGTATCAACAACTCCATGATAATAAAGCAAGCTTCCTCAAATATTTACTCTTCCACCTTTTTTTCATTGTTTGAAGCAAGAATGTTGTTGCTTGCAGACAGCCAGAAAAGTGAAATATCTTTGTTAAACTGCATGCTAACACATACATGGAACACAGTAATGTCAGAATCTCTAGGTTGGAATAGACCTTCAAGATCATCAAGTCCAACCCAGCTCCAACACCTCAACTTAACCATGGCACCAAGCGCCACATCCAGTCTTTCTTTAAACACATCCAGTCTTTCTTTAAACACATCCAGGGATGGTGACTCCACCACCTCCCTGGGCAGGCCATTCCAGTACTTTATCACTCTTTCAGTAATGAATTCAGTAATGAATTATTATCTGCCTGAAGAACAGCATTTCCTTACCCTTGATATTAATTTTGGAGTCAATCAGGGTAATATCCTAAGAGCTGGGAAGCTGGGAATTTTAGATAATACCCCTTATGAAGTGTAAAAAAAAAAAAAAAAAAAAAAAGGTCAACACCAGAAAATGAATAGTGACACATTTTGGAACCACCCTTGATAAGAAGGCTTTTGTGTATAAAAGTTCTCAGAAGCTGGGCTGGGTTATGAACTCTTATCTCTAATCACACATAAAGATTAGGGCCCACGGAGTGAGCAAACCTGCTTTGATTAATATGACCTGTATGGATTTCAATGTTGAAGGCATGAAACAAGTTTAAAATACCACCAAGAAATTCCACCAAGAGGCCTTCAAACAAGCTTTTCTGTGTATAGCATAAGGGCTTCTTCCAAAACTTGATTAAACTGTGCCAGACTGGATACTATAAATATTGGTGGTGTGCTCTCAGTATGCTATGAATAGCACTGATCACATCACCTATAAAAAGATTTATCAGTAATGTAAAACATGTGGAAACAAACAAACAAACAAACAAAAAAACCCCCAACATAACAAACAACTGCCAGCTGCCTGAGGTAAAGAAGAAATATTCTTAATTGTTCAGTATTTCTCTGTTATTCTTAAAATTCCTCTTGAAGGCATTAATGTTCTCAGGCATGCAATAACTGGAGGAGATAGGAAAGTGACCACTAAGCTAATCTGATTAATGGCATGGTCCTTTCCTTATTTGATAGATGTGATTTTAGCTGCTGGTTAAACTAATGTTACTGTGTATGTGGATTGCGTGATGCAAATGTAAAGTTATTGTAATTGAATGATACTGAAACTGTCAGCAAAGAGTTAACTATGGCAGTTCTCTATTGTAAATTTAAGCAAACAAAATATTTCAGTGAGTAGGAAAACAGACATTTTGATCAGAAGGTCATTGTTCTATTAATAAGGAACAAATAGGTTTTCCAAATGAATGGCTTGTATTTTCAAATTGAGGAGAGGTGAGACTATGAGGTGATAGAACTGAGGTTCAATTGAGAGTTTAATCTATGTGTCAAGAACCTTTGTCACTGGAATGATGGTGAATAGATGAATTCATTTACAAAGTGTAATGAGTTCCTATTGAGAATTAATTATCTTGGAACTTAGTTCTGAAACTGAAAACATATTTGACCCTTGAAATCAATCTTACTTTTTCTCCCCTCATATCACCAGAAACTAGATAAAGCTTCCTGAGTTTAACATGATGAAAGTTAGCATTTATATTTTGAAATGTATTTTAAAATATTATACTGCAGGGATGGAAGTAAATCCTGTGCTGTTGTGTGCAGTTCTATAAGCATCTCTGGCACAGATCACTTTATTAAAACAACATCTGCTGCAAGCACAGTACTTGGATTAGGGATGACAGCCATTTGCAGCCAAATGAACTCTTAAAAATAGAAGATATTTAAGTTTGACAAGGATTAATGTTTTATTAGCTTGCAAAATTCTCAAGGTTTACAGGAGCACTTTCTGTGGATGTTTTATATGGATGCTCTTTATATTTAGGCTAATGTACGTGTGATCTGCATCACCAGTTTTCTCAGCTTGCCTTATGAGATTGATTTGTCTTATATCTGTCTGTTCTCTGTCACGAAAAATCATGAGGGCTAGGGATATGACAGCAGTGTTTTTCACATTGGGGAAGCACTTAAAAAATATCATCTGGGAGGTCTGTCTCTTCTGACACTCCTACCAGATCTACTGCAATTGGAACATCCATATCCAAACTCAACAAGCTTTTGTTCAAGCCTTATAAGTGTCATTGCTATATTTTTCCTACCACAGAATCCTTACTTTACTAACTTGAAATGTGGATGGTTTGGTCATCTCCATATTTATTTCAATTAGCTTCTCATTCACACCATTTCAGGCTGTTAGGACATAGAAGCTAATTCCAGTGGCAACATCTGCCCATTGACTAGAGCAAGCAAGTTATTTTGTGGTTTTGTCTGGTCCAACATCTGTTCTTGTAGCTTTTAAAAATTTCCTTTGCCTAGTTAGAAGACATTCAGATCTGTTTCTCAAAGCTTCACTCATAGAAGTAGACTTTGTAAGTGCTGGGGGAAACTCACCTAAGTGAAGAAAAAAAATCACTCTGAGTGCATGTTAAGAAATGCAAGCTGCCGTGCATTCAATACAGTCAGAGAAACCTTATGGTTCATATTGCCCATTCATACTGTATTGATACAGTGTGTTAGTTCATATGGTGAAAAATATGTAATTTGAAGACAAGTCACTGGCATGTTTAAATGTGATGTGCTACAGTTCACTCCTGCATTGACTGAATGTTGCTGCTTAAAAGCCCCACCTGAGACTGGTGCCGGGTAGAAAGGTCAGAAAATTGTAATAATAAGGAGAAATCTCTGCTCTGAAAAGCTTATATTTAAACAGAAAAGACAGTTGAAAATTTGGAAAGAAATCTTAATGCAGAAAGCTGAGGTGCTTTGCTGTTAAGAGAGTCTCACAGTAAGTACAGATAGAACAATAAATGAGTCCTTTCTGACATTTTCCCCAAAGTCATTGAGAGACATCCATGCTGAACTGGTAGGAGATACTTCATCTTTTCACTGCTCCTCCATTTGCAGCCAGCAAGGCACAAATCTTTCCTTTGTGACCCAATATCTTGCTCAAGAGATGTCTGCCAAATACAATAAAAAAAAAATTGTTGGGCTTCTGAATTAATGTGTTGTTTACATGGGACTTTGGACAAGTTTTTTTCTAATTCACTGCTTTCATATCCTCATCTATTAAATGGCTGAACTTTAACCAACACTTTAGTTTTCTGAGAGTTTTTCTTTTAATAATTTTTTCTCACATTCTGTGATACCTGGAGTCAAAGCTCTTTTATGATTTTATTGTAATTGAAGGAAAACTCTTAATGAAAAGATTGAGCAAAATCTGTTTCTATGCTCAGTATTTGTTTACTAATCTTCCCTTTTCACTCAAAATACATACAATAGTATGAAATTTGTGGGACACATTTATTTTCTTCCTTTCGATTGGGTTTTGTAAGTGATCTTGGGCAAGACATTTAAGCACTCTGTGTGTCTTCCCACCTCCCGAATGTGTGTTATGGCATTTCTACCTTGTGGAACCTGCTATTTCACGTAACTAGTGGTTAGATACTATGGTAACAGGGGCTATATAAAGTAAGTAGGATACCTAAATTTAATATGGAATGGCTCGTGCTAAGGCAAAGCTGTGGGACTGAAAGAAACATGTCAGGACTGTAGATGGTTCCTTGGGTGCTCTCTCTACCCAACAATTTTTTTTTTTTACCTTGACAAACTTCTTGTGTTGATTACTTAAAATTTTCTCAGAGACCTAATTATTATTTCCCCATTAATGCAAGTCTAGAGTGCAGTTTAGTATCTGTTCAGAAGTACTTCTCTCTGGTTTTCATGCTGTTTAACCTTTGTGCTCTCTTTTTCCTTTGTCCTTCCAGGTTGTTCAAATGCTGTCTGTAAAATGGTAATCTTAGCAGTAGCAGAATCTTAAAAACCTAAAAATGCTCATTCACTTAAATACATACTTAAATATGGGCCCTCCCCAGTCCCATCCCCAGCATCACTGTGATAGAATACTGTGTAAATGATGGTTTTCTCAGGTTTAGGTTTATAACATTAACAACGTGCATCTAAAATAGTTAATATCCAGGCTAGACAAAAATGAAGATGTTTCCTTAGGAGCTTTTGTTTAGCTCAGACCCAGTAGGAGGGATTTCTTTATAGCATGTGTTTCTTGTATGATGACTTGATGCAATTTGTTTAATTGCTCTTACAGAGTACAAGTGCTGCAGATACTGTGGAGTCAATAATATATTAGACCTCAGAATGCTTGAAACCAAGAAACACAAATGTTACAACATTCTAGATTAATTTTATTGGAGTGTTTCAGACATTCACAGTAGATGTATCTCGATCCTGTGTGGTCTTTCCTCATAACTCAGCTATCTGTTCTTGAATACTATGCTGGAATGTGTAATGGATGGAGTTTGCATGGATTATCCCGATACTTTTGGATTCAGAGCATACATACCTTCATAAAAGCTTCTGAATTAGGTACCAAAACTATGCTTTAAATCTTTTGCAAACATGGTTCCACTGGAAAAGTATAGACAAGGGTAAGAAGTAATATTAATGAGAAGAGTGTAGTTAGTATTATCTAACTTTTTGTAGTCTTTACTCTCTAGATTATAGAAGCCTTTTCAATAAGGATTTTTTTCAGAATTTAGTAATAGACAACTTAGTATCTTTTTCTGGTCTCTGAATTGTAGTTTTTGTTATTTTAGAATACTTTTTCTTCTGGTTAATGTTTATTTCAGCTGTGCAGGAATACAAGGTTGTCTATGAAGTTAACATCATTATAGGTGACTAGAATTTGATGACATGTAAGCATATGCTCACTGTGAGTTATTTTGTTCTTTGGCTCTGAGATGACTTCTCTCAGCAATTTCTGGTAGTTTCATATTGCATTAACATCTGATTTGGAGCCTGCAGAGTGTGATTGTGCTGTGTGATTACTTCAGCACACTGTTAGAACTGGAGAGAGCAAGCAGCATTATAAGAACCTGTGTTTTGAACTGCTGCTAGGAGACATAGGGATACTGGAGTGCTGACCTTCAGCTTAATTGTTAAAAAATCATATAATTAAATTGAAATTTAAATATAAACAATCAAGTGAGGTTAAAAGTTCTAACAGGAACTGATTGAAATTGTGTATTTTCAGTCCTATCATCACAGATTAGACTACCATAACTCTGAATGAGGAAAAAAAGAAATAAGGAGGAAGATTCAAGAACTAGAAACCTAAAAATACCCTAAAAAGTGGGGGGAAGCCTGATAGAGAGGGCAGTTTGGCATCTAGATTGAATTTTGTAGCCTTGCAGCTAGCCTTGTCCTCAACCTCAGAGGACCCTTCTGAAGGCCCACAGGCAGAAGCTGTGACTTGTAGTGTAGGTTGGAGTTGTAGAAGGATGATTGGCTGAAATTGGATGGTTCAGGAAATAGTGATCAGTGGGTCCTTTTGCAGATGAATTGGTTCTCCCTGAGAATTTGAGTGCATTCCCTTGGTGTCTTATGCTTGCAAAATAATGGCTTGAATAATGAGTTGATCTAAATTACATAGAAGGGAAGCCCCAGAAGAGAATTTGGCTTAGCACCTTCCAAAATTGACAAGGGAACAGTATGGAATAAATAGCTTATGTAACAATAAGTCTTGTAATTATACACTTGTTTCAGCAGATGGATGTGCTATTTTGGGACTGAATAACAACTGAACATTAACTCTAGTAACTTGCTTTTTCAGTGATGGCAATCTGGACAAATGTGCTGTAATTCCAAGAAGCTAATGCAGCTGATGGAGGCAGATCTCTGCGGGCTGGCAGCCTGCTGTGCTCCAAGCCTACACCTTTAGGGATGACTCACTTTTTGTTCCTGCTCCTGCCCAAAGCCCAAGGCAAGGCATTGATCTGATCATGTAGTAGGAGTGGACAGAGTAGGTTCTGTTTTATCTGTACATCTAAAATACCAGGCAAATGATCAAATATTAGAAAATCCACCCATGTGCAAGTGTTGGGTGGAAAACCTACACACACTTAAGGATATTTTGTTGTATGACAGACCTAGCAGGAATGACTTCATCCAGTTCCACTGACATCATCACCCTATATATCTGTTAGTACTTCTCTGTAAGAGATTGTTTTCTACCCTTATTAGAGCTCAATATGGGGAAATCATTGCAGATAGCTAACTACCCACACTTTACCTTCCATCAATTTTACACTGTAATTTCTTTCATTGTGTAGACCTGATATGGTATGAGTATTTTCTCTGGTGGGTTTTTTAATATTCTGTAGTTATTAAAATGTAGTGTCTCTTCATGTAAGTTAAGAAATTTAGAATTGTACTACTTTTTTTAGGTAACACAGTTAAATAAAAACCTGGTTTAAATTTATGCTTCCCTTTCAGTTTAGGTTTTCAAAGGTGGCATTTAAACACATTAAGAAAGCAGTACTAAAAGATTTTTTATTACTATCATCACCCTCATCATCATTATCTTGATGTCTGAATTTTAGTTCTGAGATGGATTACAGATTTCTTAAAATACCTTAGGGTCTCTTTTTTGTGTTTCAAAACAAAATATATTTGGTTATATGCAGCTCTTTATAATGATAAATGAAAATCCATTTATCATTATCAAATATTTTGCAAGTGTTTCACAGCCAGATACTTGAAATGTAGGACTGTCTTCTGTGCAGTTACTTTTGTTCCTTCTTGATGGCTTTTTTTGAATTTATTCATACACAAATGACTTATGTTTTGTTTTTTGGTTTGTTTGCATTGAAAAGTAGAGTTAATCTACAGAAACACAAAAAGACTACCTAAAAAGAAAACACAGTTCACCTTTCTGTTTATTGAATACTATATGAGAAGAGCTTTCATTATTTAATGTGTTAAATTGCTTTGACAGTATCTGCTTCTAGGATCTCCTTGCAGGTGTATTTTGCTTGTGTGCTTAACTGGCTCTGTAATTAGAGCAGTTTGAAGCTTGTTCCATACTAGGAGCTGCTTTTATTTGGGTAGGGAAGCCAAAACTGTCATAACATGTGGTTCATGATTAGTTTCCGTGTACCATCAGAAATGCGCTTTGGGAAAAAACCTCTCAGAATTCCTCACTAGGCTGTATCCTCTTGTTATTATTCTGTTGGAATAATAATAGCATAGCTTGAGATGTGGAAGAAGTGTGTAGGTGATTTTAGTTATTGAAACTGATTTTTTGGATTTTAGCAAAACTTTTGATATGTTCTCTCACAGTATTCTTTTGGGAAAAGTGTCCAGCATACAGCTGTGCAAGCCTGTAGCACACTGAGTGGACAATTTGCTGATGAGTTGGGCTCAGTGTTACAGGAAATGGGGTTACATAGGGCTGGTGGCCAGTCACCAGTGGGCTCAATTGTTTATAGATTATCTGGACACAAGAATGGAATGCGCATTGAGTTTGCCAAGAGTACTAAAGTAAGAGGAGCTGTGGACTCCCTTGGGGACAGAGAAGCCTTACAGATATCTGGATAGACGAAGAGCTGGATGCTAAGCCACTTTATAAATTCTCAGTTTAAAAAGAGCATGTGAGGGATTCTACACCTGGGACAGGGTTATCCTTGTTACACGTGCAGGGTAGGGGCTGAGAGGCTGGAGAGCCACCCCGTGGACAGAGATGTGGGAGTTCTGATGGCAAGTTGAGTATGGGTCAGCAGTGTGTGTGCCCTGGTAGCCACAGGGCTGACCTTATCCTGGGGTACTTAATGCAAGTAATTAGAATTAGCCATTGATAGCTCTTAAAGCGCCCACTAAGCCCGTATTTGCATGTTAGAGTTTGTGGTGCATGGAATCGTGAGATGGTTGAGCCAGCACCATAAAGTAAATTCCCCTGGATGCTTTAAAATAATGAAAGGGAAGAAACATTTCTCTTTGTGATTCTTCCATTCTCCTTCCTTCATTCCATTCACATGAGAAAATGACAATAGGTTTCTGGAATTTTTGTATCCCAGTTAGAGAATCAAGACATGATCAAGGTAATAGTAATATTTGTAGTTTCTGTTCCAAGGAGTAACGTATTTCCTCAAGTGAAGGCAGTAATACGAATTTTGTGAAGGACATTTAATGGAATTCACTTTCTCCACACACTGGCCATGCGATTTAAAAGTCAAAGATTGCTGTCATCTATGAATAATGATTAGTGAAGAAGGTAGGGCTTATACTAAATTTTTAGTTACCACGTACAGGTACAGCAGGTGGTTGCTAGAGGTCATGAGGTGTTTATTGGGTTTTTTATTGGGTGAGTGGTTTTTAGGCTGTGATAGACAGACAGATTTTAGCTTGTCCTGAGCTTTAAAAATCCTTGAGCTGGCAACAGTGGTGTTGCCACTGCTGGCAAGACTAGCCTCACAAATATTAGAAGAGCCAAGAAAACTTTCAAGTCTTTAAACATGAAGATACTAATTAGGGTGCCATTGCTTCTAAACTTTACTTACTTATTTCTGATTCAACCTTACCTAACTTGTTATAGTGTACTTGAAATGAAGGGGCGTTTCAATCCTTTTTATAGCCTTAAAATTCAGAACAGCCTCTAAAAAAGTTTCATTTTGAAACACTCCCTGATTTTTGTTCAAGAACTTAGCTGTTATGGTTCAGAACATGAGTATTTCAAAAATGATTCATTTTTCTCTACAAAATGATGTGATCCCCTTGCCAGTGTGCTCCCACCTCGCCTCATCATGTTATCATTCAAATCAGACACTTCAGGAGAACAGTGGAGATAATTTTTAGTACTAAACCCACAAATTGTTAACCTAACTTGTCAAAGAGGAGCATAAGACTAGCACTCAGGAAGATACAGCATGTATCATTCAAAGTACTCCATTTTCATTCCTGTAAACAGGAGCTACTGGCAACTTGTTAGAGCAAGATGACTAGCATTGGGGTGGTTGTTTTTTTTTTTTTTTTTCAGTTACTTGGGCTGAATTTATTAGCTGCACATTCATGTAGTAGTTAGTAATGGAAAGGTTTGATTTAAAAGTGATTTTCCTGCATTGGTCACTGTAGCAGCATTGTCTCACTGCATGGAGTGTGGAAGACAAAATTAAGTTGGAACTTGCTAGTGCTAAATATAAAATGGAATCTAGCCAAAATGATTTGCTTGCTTAGTTTAGAGAGGCCACTAGTCTGTGATCAGAATTCTTAGTAACTATATATGTGCTTTCTAAAGATGCACATTGTTTAATGTAATAGCTTCCCAAAAATAAAACTCGTTATTACTGTGCTTACAAGATAAGCCTCAGGCCAGTGTCATATGTGCAGGCACAAGGGGTAATTTCTTCATTGTTTTGTGACTAAATTGTTTGCTGACTGATTTACTCTGCAGTGATGCCTCACAAGTATTCCTAAAAAATTTAAATTTTTTTTCTTTTTGTTTTAAAGTAGCTTTCCTACTTCATTAACATACTGAATGCCTAGTGTAATTACCATACAGTCACTCAAAAGAAGTATACAACAGGTTATTGCTGTTTTCTTTACTTCATGGAGGAATCACAAACCGTTCTTGTGTTGAGTCACATACTTAATTCTATGAAATGCTGAAAGTGTTGTAATAAGCAATAACTATCTTCACTACTTGTCACCCCTAAGGGAAATAGAAACAAAATCTAAACCCCTCAGTATTACAGGATATTTTCTAAAGAATCAGGGAGCTCTCCCCCACCCACTTACTCTTTCTTTAGCTGGTAATATTTCCCACTCAGTACTAGCTTAGAGAAGTGGATATAATGAACTTTTAACACATTTCTTGGTATATAGTGAACCAGACAGATGCACTGAGGGCAGAAATGGTAAGTTAGTTGAGTAGCATCTGCAGGAGGCCAGATTTATTAGTTTTTTAAAGCCTGAAGCTGTTCTGTGCAGTGCTTTCCCACAAAGCAATGTTTCCCTGTGCACTCTCATGTTTCACTCTAACCTATATAGCAGGATTTTATTTCTGGATCATGTAAAGAGCCTGGAAAGGCACAATGCTGAGCTTACAGGCTTTGAAATGAAGACAGACCCATCTTCTGTCTCACACACAGTTTTAATTGCTTCTGATTTATTCAAACTTGCAGGATCACCAAGTTATTTTTATGTGGAATAGATTTTAGAAACTTTTTAATGTTATCACTGCTGTAATTTAAAGGCATTATATAATTTCTGTTCCCGGATAAAACATGTTTTAAAGGTACCTTTTCCCCTGAGGGTCAGTGAGAGTGCAGTTTGCATTCAATGTGCCCAAATTCTCTGAAGTACTTTGTTGCTATTGCTTTGTTCTTGAGCACCCAGATACATGGGGTGTGATAGGCAGAAAGAAAACATAAAGATAAGAACATGAAGCATAAAAGAAGGAAATCCTTTACAGGAAAGTAAATAAAATTCAATAAAATTCACTCCTCTCTATGCCATAATTTTCATATGAATTATAAAATTTGACAGTTATAAACTAGGATTTAAGAGATACTTGAAGTGGGTAAGAGATGTTTCAAACTGACCTGTTCTGTATTTGAAATTCTTAATGGAGTTCAAAACTGTTAATTTCCAAACACTAAGTTGCAAATAAGGAGCCAAAAATGATCTCATTGGTGCTAGCTGACTGAACTGAGATGTGGCACTAACTGGAATGTACTGAAAAGTGAATTTCTATACTCTTGGATATTGTTGTTGGCTATCAGGTCTTGTTAATGTGGCCATAGAAAAAATCAGTCCATTTTCCATGAATGCTTGCATGGCATCATAGTGAAATTGAAGTGACTGACAGATAAAAAGCAAGAAATAAGAGAACAATTTAATGACCTCTGTTGATTTAGGACTTGATCCAAAGCCAAATTACATCAGTAGAAAGATTTCTATTGGGCTCTTAATTCAGATCTTGAAAGTAAACAGTGTGTTAACCAATTCAGGTGTTGCAGGGTGCAAGGAAAAGCTTATGGGAAGTGTACTTTATGCTGTGATTTCAGGCTTTTTAAAGTTTTTGCTGTCTTTTGAAAACATTGCCTGACTTGTACCTCAGAACTTTGCAAGGCAGATAAGGAAGATGTGAAAGAAGGTGGAACATAGACTGCAACAGTGAAAGAATTTTCAATGCAAGAAAGAATTTAATGGAACTAAGGTTATTTTGGAAAACATAAGACAGATGAAAACTATAAAAATAAAACTCTGCTTCTGGCAACCACATCACTTTTGTTAGTGTAAATTCTGGTTGTATAGGAAATAAATGTGGACAGCGAAGAATTTTGACCACAATCAGTGGGGATATACCATCTTAGCAAAAGATAGCAATGTTTATCTTTAGTCTGTATATGATTTTGTAATGCTTTTTAATTTTTCCTCTCAGTTCAGAGCACTGAACTAGGCCAGTAACTTGAACATTGATTTTACCCAGTAAGTCAGGTGGTGAAAGAAAAAAATTTCTTGAGTAAAATTAGTGCATGATACAGATGATTGCCTCTTTTCATCAAAGTAGTGAGCAAGCCAGATACTAAACTTTTCAGTTAAAATACAGCCTTTTCTGTAAAAAGCAATCTGAAGGTCAGTCTCTTGACAGTTCAGTAGCTCACTTAGCATAGGTTACTCCTATCAGATTATCACTGACCTCTACTATTTAAGTACAGCCAGTAAATTCTACTGTTGAATGACTTACCTTTTTACCTTAATTTTTCCTTTACTTCTGCATTTCCCCTGCATAATTCTGTGACTATGTATGCAGAGTGCAGGTTTCCAAAAACAGTCGGTTTTCAGAGTTTAGTTAACTCCAGTAGATGTAAGAATGTAGGTCAGGAATACTCTTGTTTTACTACTGTGCAATGCAAGGTAATGTCTGGTAATCTGACAGAAAGCGGCTAAGACAGAAGCAGTGAATTTGTTTTTGGTTATTTCATGTCAAGGTTTGAGCATCCTTCATTACCTGTTGTATCCTACATTTCATCATAGAAGAAAATGTCCAGTTAGCTTTCCTCATTCAGCTGTCTTCACTGTTTATTGATTTTTCTTTTGGTCTGAGCTGCTTTCTGCTGAGTGGGAAAAGCCAAATTTTGCCAATAAAACCCTCTGAGCATCTCTGTAAATTTGCAGTGGAGAGTTAAAAATGTTTGGCATTGTTGTAGGCCAGTTGAAAGTGTATGCTTGCTTGCTTTGTTTGATTTTGCTGAAGTTTGACATGGTTTAGAACTACTTTTCAGTTGCTAGTTCACAGATTTAGACCTACAGTACCATATTTCACACAGTTCTAGTATGGTGTAGTCTGTACCAGAAGAGTCTTCAGTGGTTTTTTTGTTCTCTCTTGCTGTGACATTAGGCACTAGAAATTCTCATTACACTTTGTTCTCATTAATCAGGTTGGCACCAGGGACCTTGCATCTGTTTTTTATATAGACAAGTCACCGTGTTGACAAATCACCTTATAAATGTTATAGCAGAAGTGCTGAATGGATTGTAATGAGAAGAGATTCACTGGGGGGAAGGAAGTGTTGGCAACATGAGAAGATAAGTAGGATTTCATCACAAGTATGCAGGGTAGTGGAAGATACTTTGCCAGAAGCTCAAACACCTTTTGAGGCTGGGAAGTTATGGGGAAAAAAACCTCACATCACTGTGAAGTCTCTGACTGTCATTGCTTTTTATTATTTAAAATACAGTAGTAGTTTACATTTTGCAAATGACAATGTATAGAGATATCACAAAAAATTGTCTTTTATCTGCAGAGCTTATGATCTCTGATTGCAGCTGTCAGAACAGATTAGATGAATGAATCCATTTTTTTCAAGTGTAGATACAGAGCTTTAGAAGTCTTCTGGATACTTGTGAAGTCACTGCATAGCTTTCAAGTACTTGGAATGATGTACTAAAAAATATTTTGGTTTTTTCCCACATTCCATTTGTTTTTCTGCACACAAAATGAATTATCTGTCCACAATGTTTGTCTTGATTTTTTTTTTTTTTTTACTATCTTGTGATTTGTAATGTTGAAAGCATGACACTTTGGCTAACTGGTTGCATTTTGTTTTGCTATATTTTATTTTATAAGCCATGTCCGTGACATTTGTGTAGGTCATAGTTTGGCATGAAACATGACTGCCTGTCTACTGCCATCCTTTGCAGCTAATGCTTTAACTGTAACTCTTTAAGATCTTGCTTAATCTCAGTTTATTGTGGTCTGGGGTTATTTATAAGAAATTTAAGCTTAGGGCCTCCAGCTGAAAAGGCTATTTAAAATGAAAATAGATTTATGCTTGTGATCATTTTTAACTACCAAAACCATTGATTTAAGGGAACATTTCTATGAGGAGCAACATCACACACTTTGAACATAGCAAATTGCCCATATTACTATCATGACCTTGAAAGGAACATAATAAAATACTTCAAAAAACTTTCTTAATTTTTAGCTATTATAACCTTATTTAATTTCATAGCTTATCTGAACTTGTTCTTTTTTATGTTCTGGTCGTCTCAGTTTCTACTTCATCTTACTGATTGTTTTCTTGGTCTTGAATTTCAAATCTGTGTTAAATATATGCTGGCTTGGTTTATTTTTTTCAAAGTGGTTACTTTATTTTTGTTTTATAACTTTTTTCCCCTCATTATCATGTTTAAGAGTGTTCTGCATTTACCTGACTATGGAATTTGGTTTATCATGTCTTTTTTATTTGAGAATTTTGTAAAATTCAGCAGTGTCGTAGTGCGGCTGAACTTTATTTACTCTTCAGGTTAACTTGGATAATGCTGTCAGGCACATGGTATGATTCTTGGGGTGTCCTGTGCAGGGCCAGGAGCTGGACTTGATGATCCTGATGGGCCCCTTCCAACTCAGCATATTCTATGATTTTGTGATTGTGGGCTGCTCATTTCCCTTCAGTTAGGGACTCCACAACAGATTATTTTAATATACAGCTGAGAGAACTTTGTAAAACTTTTGCAGAATGAATCCTTGCAGGGGTAAGCTACCAAAGAGATGAGATCAGCTCTGGTTGTATTTGAGTGAGTCTTGAAAGCCTTCAAGAACAGGGATTCCATAATATCTCCAGGAGAGCTGTTCCAGTGTTGCTCTGACCTCTTATGGAAGTCTTTTTCCTAATGACTGTCAATGGACATTTTAGGATGATATTCAGTTTTCCGGTGAAATTCTGCATTTCAAACAATATTTTAGTGTTTGAAAAGTAAGCTCAATGCAGTGTGTGATAACTCCTGGGTCATCCTTGTATGCATTCTGATTCTATTAATGCAGATGTCTAAAGAGCTACAGGGAAAAGAAAAGTCGTGATTAGATGGTAATTTCAATCCTGATTAATGCATGTTTATCCCTTCAGTAAATTTATGTACTAAGCAAAATTATCAAACTCTAGAAAGCTAGCACTCTCCATTATTCTCAAGTAGTTCTATTTTTTCCTTTGTTTATTTTTTTTGTAATATGGATGAATGAGTTGTTGAATTTGGTTAAATGTTGTGAGTATGGAAATCTGACAGCGATTAATGGCTTAAAATTCCCTTGGCAGGAGATGGAGTGTGGGTTGGAAGCAGAGGGAAAAAAAATCAGTCAAGAACAGAGCAGGGTGAGGGGAAAAAGAAAGACACAGGAGAGTTTGTAGAATGAACAAAGAAGAAAAGAGATGCCAATTAAAGTGAACACAGAATCAACATCATATTGTCCATAGGGCAAACTTCTACAAGGATTCTACCACTCCTCTAAAAAAGGAATAAAAACACAAGCTTCATTTCATTTAAAGCAAGCAAGTTTTTAGTTAGCTGAACCTTAACAAAAAGAGAGCAATAAAGATGAAGAACAAAGGCTTGGAATTTCAAATTGGTTTCACCATTCTGTAATAGTCTGCAAGAATTCATTTTTTCTTGAAATGCAGGTACAAATAAATGTTATATTTTTTTAGAATACATTTGAAGTGTGTAGTATTTTTAGTACATTGGAAGCTCATTTTCTTTCTTGTTCTTCTTTGGCCCATGAATTGAAATTCACTGAAGTGCCTGGAAACTGAGCAACCTAACTTAGGATCGGTGATTGTCCACTTCTCTGGATGGACAAGAGAAAGGCTTCTCAAGAGAGACAATCTTCACCCTCATATTTACCTAATCAAAGGTTTTAGCAAAGGAAAAACTAGTATTTCTGGCGTAAGCA
Organism: Brachypodius melanocephalos; assembly: GCA_013398615.1. NCBI lineage: Eukaryota > Metazoa > Chordata > Aves > Passeriformes > Pycnonotidae > Brachypodius > Brachypodius melanocephalos. The sequence goes on along the minus strand of VZSR01003794.1, from coordinate 10,200,306 downwards.
GAGAAGATGAGGGATGTGTATTCATTAAGAATATTGTGTTGAACAAGTCTTATCCCATAACCTTGTGTACTGTCAAACTTTGTCTTCTAAGTGAAAGGCTGTAAATCCCTTTGTTGATCTCATTAGCTAGATAATTTCTTAGTTAATCACAATTTGGTCTGGTTCTGAGTATGTCCTTCTTTGCACTATGAAATATTTTTACGATATAATTTTTTTAAAAATTGATTTTTTGAAATGTCTTAAACTGAATGTAAATATCAAATAATAAATTTTCAATATGAATATTTTAATCACCAGAAAATTATTTTAAACAGGTGAGATTAAAAGTGGGGAAATAACAAAGGGAAGGTGGGACTCACTCAAACTGAATGCCACCAAAAATATTATCGTTTCTAGAATAAAAATTGTTCTCTAGCTGCTCTGAAAGTCATTTCACCTCATTGAATCAGAGTGTCCACACCTCCTTCTAAAAGCAGTAAAAAGAATTACTAAACCAGATTTAAATTGGAGTCAAAGTCATGTCAATCAAGCAGCTCTGCAAATAGGTTTGTGAGTTTCCATTCATAGGTGAAAAATGCCTTCAATACAGAGAAATGCTAAAGACAATTGTGTGACTAGAACTGAGATCTGGAAGGCATATTCATGATATAGTGCTTAGAAGTATGCATATGTATCAGAGCATGCTAATCTTAAATACTGTAGCATCATCATTTTTCTAAAATAATTTTATTTCTCAGTATCACAACTGTATTGTCATAATTATTCATTTCTTTAATATGTTTTGGATGACAAAACTGTACAACTTTGCAGTTACCATCCATCTAGGATATTCACGTAGGCTGAGTAGAGGTTTGTGTGAACTTTGTGCATGTTTGCATTGAAAAAAGCAACATGCACACCTGTCCCCATTTGAATTTCTTACACTGTCTTCCAAACAGTTCTGTTTCAGTGAGAAATTTTCTATGTAGAATAGTGTTTCCTACGAAAGGGTGACAGACCTCAGCAGCTGAGTAATGCCTGTTGCCTTTAGTTTACCCAGCCAACCCCCACATGGCCATTACTCAGTTTGGAAAACACCAAGAGAGTGCTCCTTGTCCAGCTCTGCTGCACGTTCATTAACACAGCACAGATGTTGTTTTCAAGGCAGAATGAATCAGCTTTGTTCTTTGAAATGTAATTGGTAGGATTGGGGTATCAAACCTAGTTCTATGGGAACCAAATTTCTGGAAATAAAGAAAGGGCAGATGGAGCTTACTATACATTAGATGCCTGACTCTCTATCTGGTTTCTTGGGAAGTTTGTGTGTGGTGTACGATGTTGCCATGGAGCTGCTGATCTTCATAGAGCTTCATGTAGCTTCTCTATATGAAGTTGGCTTGGATAGGGTCTGGTTTATGGACATATCCTGAAAATGATGTGTTCTACCTAGGCTGCTATTCATATGAGACTGGATTCTGTATCTATCACCATGTTTGTTTGCCAGTGTTACATTTAAATATTCAAGTGGCACTTTGCTGTTGATCTAGAGACAGTAGAGATCAAAATCTTCCAGAGGAGGATGTTTACTGAAACTGGAAGAAAAAGTTTGGTTGCTACCTAGCTGAAGTTATTTTAAGAAGTTATTTATTTTCTAAGAATAAAATTATTTGGAGGGAGATATTGTTTTCAGAGCTATTCTACTGGGTACAGCTGAATATTAGCACATACCAAGTGCCAGGTTTTATTAGTGATAGTCTTCCCCCGGGGTTTTGTGAGAACCGAGAGCTTGTATGAATGTGTATATCCATCTTAGAAGCAGTAGAGTACATGGTGAACAGATTGGTTAAAATTCAAAATACAGTTATGTCTTTTAAGTCTTAAACTAGCCTGGACTTTAATACCTTGCAAACAAGTATCTGCCAAAGCCCACAGCCTGCTTTACCTTTTCTAGTTAATGGAAGCGTGCTCTCCTTTTTTTTTTTTTTTCATGTAAAGTTTGCTTTTCTTCTCGAGTATGTTCAATAAAATTATCCTTATCCTCCATACTTGCCAAGGAGCAGTTATGGCCAGTTCCCAGGCTGGGAAGAGCAGGGGAAGAGCCAGCTCAGAATGCCCACACTGGCACAGTCACACCCTGCTCTTTGTTGTGCCAAAGGCAAACCTGTGTAGGGTCATCTGTGTACATGAAGCACAAAACCTTATTACTTGAAAGGCTAAAGAACACCTTTCACGAAGAAAAAGATGCTCGTAGAAAAGTTGTGTGTGAATGTAAGGCAAAGAAAGAAAGGAGAACAGGAGATGGTAAAAATTGTACAAGCAGAGGAGACAATAGAGAATAGGCTGCTCCTTTTTTCTAGTTTGTGGAATGTAACTTAACAGGATAAAAATGGCTGCTAAAAGTTAATTATGTTGGTATGAGGTAAATTTCTGTAAATGTCTTTGCTTTTTAAAGTTTTATAAAGGTTTGGAAGATATTTGATAGCGTATGCTGAAGGTAGATACTGCTTGACATGGATATTGCATTAGAATAAAGTTGGTTGTTGAGCATAAATTCAAGTTGGATCTGTCAGAGGATTTGTAACTTCAGTGTCACTCAAAAAATCATGAAATCAATCAAAATTAGTTTCTCTTTGCCCCTGTAGCAACTAAGCAGAGTAGATAAAAAAGCATATCCTGAGGCAGAAGAGAGATGGTTTTGTTTACATAATGCAAAGTGATCCTTTTGCTACTGATGCTACTAATTATACATTAATTACTTTGTCATGCTCTGACACCATACTGGAGCTAAAAACAATGAGCCAAACCTGATAATGTACTTTCTGTTTTGTTACTTATTCATAAGATACTTTGGAAGGTTTATTTATTTTTCTTCCCCCATCAGCACTTTCCAATGTTTGTTAGGAGAACAGAACACTTAAACCTGTGAATTTTAATGAGTGCCTTTGCAAAGTGGAAACTCACCAAGGAAGCTAGTTGTTATTAGTTAGTAAATCATCAGTGCCCTTGAGAAGACGATGTATTTCCAGATGGATAATACTTCAGCAGTAATAATCAGTTTCACTTGAAAACATAAAGACAGTAAAAGAATAATGAGACTGATGGAAATAGGTGACAGGCAGGGTATTTTTTGTCATGGCTGACAAGTTGGTGCAATTGAAGTTGTATTTGATACCATTTTAGTTTGCACAAAGCAGTAAATACTTTTCTTACTCATCAAGTATCATTTATCTATTAGAATACAAAAAAATCTGAAATAAAAAGAAAATTGCAAATATAATTTAGAAATGATTGAAATAACGCTTTGACTTTCTTTTTTATTCCAGATAATACAGAAAAATTCATACAGGTTTACATAACTTTGGTTGTGCCAAATATAGGTTTTAAAAGAAAAAAAGTACTGGATGGAACAGTTTATCAAGTTGATGAATGCAAAGGGACAATACTTTCCTGCTGTAAAATTTACCTTTAACTGAGGTTTAAAAAAGCTTTCAGTGGCCCCTATTAAAAAAGTCATGTTGATGGCTACCTCTCTTTAGAAGTCTATGGAACAGTTACAGAGTTTTCTGGACTTACAGTAGAGGCTGATCAATGTATTTGCAAGTATCAGAAAATACTCTCTATGTTTGGTCTGGAAATAGAAGTGCTAAATTATATTTATTATATTATATTACAAAATACTTAAGGAAAACCCCACCTTAGGTAGTGGTACATGGAGGATGAGAGCTGTGATGTTAGTGCTGCAGCAGCAAAATCTTTTTGCAGCCTGTCACGTTAGCAGTGAGTCTTTTCCCTTCTGTGTCTTGTTTTCATAATGTATTAAAGTACGTTCTTTGACAAGCATTCAAATGCTCTGTCGTGTGCTGAATGATTTCAGCATTCTTGATTCAGTCCTTTTCATGAATGAAATTTTATTAGGCTTTACGGAAGCCAAGAACTTCCAGTTTTTCCAGTATGTTCACAGCTGTATCTATCTTTGCTGTATGTGTGAGTTCTTGTGACTAAGAACCTAAACAGTTCAAATGGGAGGTATTTGTTTCTGCGTTTGTGGAGTTCTGCTATTGGAAAATTTAGGAATAGTAGCAGGAAATCTGAATAACACAAAATTTGAAAATTTACCAATTTATTCCATTATAAAACCTTAGCAAGAGGGAGTAACCTCTTTCTCTAATTCTTCTTTGAACATTTATTGGCATGACTGTCTGTTGTGTAGGTTGCATGTCAGACTAATGTCAAAATAACTGAGGAATGTGAGGATTCCTTTTGTCTGCCATACACTCTAGTATTAATTTGAATATATAAGGTAAATAATTTCATTAAATATAATCCTTAAAGTGATGCATTCACAAAGAAGTACACTTCCTTTTAGTAATTTCTTATGACATGGCAGTAAAGCTTGAGCTCCCTTTAGCAGTACTGATAGTATGTATAATATTGTACAAAAGCACTGTGAATTGGAGGAAGGGGCCTAAATTCTCAGAAGGTCCACATGTTTGAGTGCATTTTTCCTTGAGAACTGGTTTGAGTGGTTTCCTTACCTCAAACCCTTTACTTCAGAAATATCTTTCTGATTTTTAATATTTAAAGACGCAGCATTTTGTTTACCTTACTGTATTATTCTTTTATGGTATTTTTACCACCATTCTTTGTTTTCTGTCTTTCTTTGACAGTTTCTTGGATGTTCTCCTATTTTGTTGTCAGTTACCAAACTGTGAATGGTAACTGATGAGAAGTATAGTATACTGAAGTAATCACAAGAACTCTGAAATTAGTTTTTCTGGTTTTGTGGGGGTTTTTTAAAATTAATATTTAAATTTTTTAAACAAATACTAATTAAGAAATAGACAGTTGCTTAATTCAAAGAGACAGTGTTTTCCAGTCGGTTTTTTTTGGGTTTTTTTGTTTGGTTTTTTTTTTGTTTGTTTTTGTTTTTGTTTTTTTTGTTTGTTTGTTTGTTTTGGTGTTTTTTTTTCAGTTTATTAATTTTTCAGTTCTCTATTGTGGTATTCAGATACAGCGGTGGGTTGGCAAATGACTACATTACATTTTACTGGTAAATATACTTATTTGATTTCAGTTGATTAATTTCCCAGATGTTGCACCATCATGTAGTTAGATTGCTTTGTAAATTAATGATAAAGAATTTGATTATGATTTTGGGGTACTATCTTGTCTTTTATTCTTTCCAGGAATTAGTGCTCTTGTATGTTTTCCAAGATGTTCCATGCACTGGTGGAGATTTTTTTTGTGTAGGCACTATACCAAAAAGTGCAAAAGAGTCTCCAGTTGCTTCTTCATCTCACCTTGATGACTTTGTTTAGCCAGAGGTAGGCCAAGGTATTGTTAGAACAAAGTGTTCCAGCTGAAGTTACCTGCTTCCAGTTCTTCGTGTGGAGACAAACCCCCTTCTGTCACAACTGAAGCATAGTCACATAGAAACAAAGGGAAAATTAATGACCACATGCTGCATTTCAGGGTCTGACACAACACTCAGAGGATTTCTTGGGGTGAGCAGTGGGCACGGGGCTGTGAATAATCAGGCACAAGTAGGAGTGGTGCTCTGGTGCTGTGCAGAGTGTGACGGGGCACCCTGCCCACGGTTCTTTGGCCTTTTTGTGCAGTTTTGCAGCTGAGCTCGTTGGTTTTCATTTTTGCAGGATCTGATTGAAAGTTCACCACTGGTTTCTCTCAATCAGCATTGCAGGAGGCTGATTAGCAGCCCTTATGTGCCATGGGACAGAGAGGAGCTTGGAAAGGAGAGCGTTGGCATCCACAGCAGTTGGTGGGTGGTGGGCACCAACAGAACGTGGTTGTAGAGCCAGTCACACTCCACTGGAAATCTGTGAGAGTTGTTCTTCCACCAGCACACAAAGAGGCCATTTGACCTATGTTAGGTAATCAGGAGGAAGAACCTTTTACATTGGAGGGCAGAAAAGCCCCCCAACTGTGCCTGCACAGGTATTTACAGACATAAAATGCCCCCCACTTAGCTCTAGAAAATGGAACATTTTGATAGAAAGTACTGCTTTTTTTTTTTGACTAATGATACTGAATTGGAAAAGTTGTGTGTATTTTAATTGGTCATATTGCCAGGCACTCTCCCAGCAAACCTAATTAACTTCAAGCTACGGAGCACCGTTAACAGATGGGACTTTTTGTCTTGTATTTTTTCACTAATTAGAAAATCTCAGTCTTTTCACATTTTTGGATTAAACAGAAATTTCCATTTTATTGTCAATATGTCAGTAGAAAGTTGAGGAAAAAACGCAATCTGTATAGAGAAAACAAAACAAAGCTGATATATTAACATATATTGAATTGTGTACAGAACAGATCACAGCAAAAAATACTTCCTTTAAAAATTTTTTCTTGAAATGAAATTGGAAATGTGTGTGGAAAAGTACATAAAGGTACACTTTTTTGTTTACTTTCTGGTTTAATTTTTCATATTTCTGACTCTGATATCTACTCTAATAATTCCTTAATTTTGATTTCGCAGCATTCCTTATAGCAGTCTGCTCAAATGAGAGGTAGTCTGTTCAAGCCTATGTAAGAAAGCAGAATCTTTTGTTGGTGAGAGAATAAAACATAGCTTATGGCAAGCAGACTGAATTTGCTAATTCTGCTTAGAGTGGTTTCATTCAGAGATGTTCCATATTCTATTCCCAGTGACCTATTACATCAGCTACTTACTACAGTCATAAGTAGTTAGGCAAGCTCACAGTGATTCAGGCCTTTACCATGGCTTTTACTTGTACCTTTCAGATATACCCAGATTACTGCTCTGATTCAATATTTGGGAACTAAATATGTGGCTAATTTTTTTAAACTCTTTATCTGTATATGTTTTCTCTCCCAGAAGTGTTGTTTTGTTTCTGTATTTCTTATCAATGTTATTCAAGTCTTTAAAAAGAGATGCATTACATGAGAATCCTATTTTTAAAGATATATTTACCATCAATATAGAATTTTAGTTTTAGTAATACATTAAAACCTTACCATACACAGTAGTAACTTAGTGATACCAAAAATATTGTTCTGGAAAAATTGGCAAAAAGTTTATCTTAGAGTTATTGCCACCTTTCTACTTAAATAAAACCCTTTAATGCACAAAGCCCCTTTGCTGTCATCAGGAGTGCTGCCAGTGTTGGCTTGTCCTGCTTGGGCTCTTGGTGATCACTGTGGCCTCAGGAGAGCTCTCAGCTTTGCAGGATCCACTGCAAACACCTGGAGTGAAGAGAGTGGTTGCCCTAATGAGTTGGCATGGAGTATTCCTGCCAAATGAAAGCCAAGGGGAGAATTGGGAGCCTGAAGAGGTCAAGTAATGCGCTTAAGTTGCACACCACACAAATGGTAGGACTAGGGACAATAATAACCAAGTCTTCTGTTTGTTTACTCATGGTCATCAATCAGAGCTCACGCTGGCCCACTCTGCTCCCTCTTGGTTTTAAAATTAAATCCTTGCTATGAATTTTCCAACACAAGTTCACTGAGAATTTATTGTCCATTGGTTTATCAGATAGTCATTTCTCACTCCCCTTTGCCTCCTCATTTGGATAAACTCAGACATTCCTTGAAAAATACAAGTCTATATGAGCTTTGCTGAAGGGGAGAATTTATATAGCAAAAAATCGTGGAAAGTATATCCTAAGCATTATGGGAGCCTTTGGGTTGAATAATTTAACCATAGAGTAAGAGTTTGAAAGAAACATTTTTGAAGAACAGTACAGAACAGATTGTTGTCAGAAAAAATAAGAACTCTCTGATGCCCTGAGGTGTTAGAGGTTACGGATTTCTGGAAGGTTTTTTTTTTTTTTTCTTTTTGCTGCATACTCCCTATTTTAGTACTTAATTTTGGAGGAAAATAAAAAAAAAAAAAGATGATTATTACTTTTTGATTTTTTGCTTTGCCTCTTGAGTTCTATGCTATTTTGTATTAATTATGTTTGGATAATTTCATCTTGTATAAGCAAGAATTTGCCTTTGAAACTTCAAAGAGTTCTGTTCTGCCGTTCACAGAATAATCAAGTGTTACAAGGTATGAGAGACTGAAGTTCCTGCTCTAGAGTCCCTAGATGGCTCTTCATTATTTACTGTAGCCCTCCTGTCTAATGTGATCAGCCCTTTCATTTTCCCTTTCTTCTTCAACGATGCAGTAGTGGAGTTGTAGGGGAACAGTGCCACCCCTTGGATTATCCCTTTGTTCCATGGGCTGGGCCCTGGGAGGTGAGCTTAACTGGGACAGTGCTCCTCGGGGTTGGTGCTTCCCTGCAACGTTGTTATGCTGTTACACCCTTAGCAAAATTCCCCTTTCTTTCTTTCTTTCTCTTTTTTCTTTTTGTATTTATTATGGATCCCTAAATTTTGACTCCAATCAAAGCGCTTCTAGAGCATCTTGGAATCAGTCAAAACATTTTTAATTTTCCTTAGGTGGATTTTATCTGCAGTTTCTCTGATTCTTGCCTCAAAAAGGTATTCTATACTTTTGTTGAAATCTGGGGCTAGATTTTCTCTGTTCCTCTTTTTAATGAAAGATTTGAGGATATGCAGCAACTATTTCCCCCTCTTTCCTTTAACCAGATTGGTGTTTATTTTTAATTTGTAAGTAAGTACTTAGTCAGTAGAGCTGTTAGCATATGAGTTCACATTTCTCAATCTTAAACAAACAGAAAGCTATTATAAATTAAAGGATTTTTTCCTTCTGTACAGAGAGGTTATAATAGATGTGTAGCAATTGCACTGTTTTGGCAAATGCATTGAAATAATAAGCAGAGCAAGCAAGCTTCTTGCCATGGCCTAGGTAATGAAAAAGGCAGTAATTCACTTCCATACACACTTTTCCCTCCCTCAGATTCTAGTTGCTGTGAATTTGGGATATGGGTCTGTTTGTGACACCTTCAAGCATAGTAAGGTCTCTAAAATAGACATTATCTCCCCTGGCAATCCAGGGAAGACTAGAATAAACTCAGTGATTGTCATCCTGGGTCTGAATGGTTACACTCCACTTTGTTTACATGGGAATACAGCAAAAAACTGGCGTCTGAGATTTTATCATACAGCATGCAAGAATTTGGGGTTTGTTTAAATCTATTTCTTAGGTTGTTTTTTTTCTTTTTTTTAATCTTTTTTTTTAATTTTAGTGTAACTTTAACCTGATTGGTTCAGGATCTGCTTTCTCCACAGACTTGATGGTTTCAAGTTCAGCTCAATTCCTCTGTCACCTAGCAAAGGAAAAATGTGTTTATTTGCTAGCAAAAAAAAGAAATGGAATTTGAGATTCAATTTTCTTCTGATACCCTTTCTGTGATTCTTTGAGAAATTATGAATCATGTTAGGTATGTGTTTCAAGGCAACAGAAGAGAAAATAATCCTTGATTTAAAATCAGGTATATGTATTACCCAAGGATAACGTTGTACATATCTCACTGTTTGGTGTGGCATGGGAATCTGGAGCTGGTTGCAAAATACAGATATTTGCATTTTAATGGCAGTTACATGAACTGTCATAGAACACAAAAGCCTTAAGCGTTTTGGAAGGTCTCACCCAGAATCTCTGTAACGTTTAGCAGCACAGTAATGATTAATAAGGCATTGGATATAACTGAAATATAAGGCTGATACTGTGTTTTGCTGGGTTTGCTCTACAAGACTCCTCTGGGTAGGAGGCAAAGGCTGTGTGTCCCCTCCTTGCACTGTGATCCTAAGTCAGGCTTGTTTATAATACAGCTGCTTCAGAAAGAAGCCTGTATCGAATCAAGATATTTATATTCCAGTGCTCATCTGTAGCTTTGACAATTAAGACTGTCAACAAAAGTCCTGTCATGATGTGCTGCATCAAGTATTGCTTTAAACTGTTGGGAAGTTCAGACAGGAATGCTGTCCTGGAGTTTTCCTGTGGGTTTCACAGCCATGTATATAAATGGGAGTTTAGTCTAATCTGTTGTCACTCTTGGTTTATGCACCAATGAGCAATCCTGAAGGATAGGTCTGGTAAGGCCAGATTGTCTCTTTTTCAATGCAAGAAAGCATTCTATGATAATATATAATGTTTGGAGTTCAAGTAGGAGTGGTTTTCTAAAGAAAATTAGAGCTGAAGTTAAACTAGCTTGTGATTTATTTTTGTTATCTTATTTTTTGTACATACAAAAGAATTAATGGTTAATGTTTTTTAATAATTATTCTTTCCTTTTCTTTTGTAGGTTGTCTTAGTCTTCGCTCTTAGTATTGGTGCTCTTGTAATATACTTCATAGATTCATCAAAGTGAGTATTTGAATACATTTTCCTTTCTCTCCTTTCCTGCAGCAATTATACATCTCTAAATTTCTCCATTCATCTACTTCAAATCAGTGCTTGGTCTCATCGCCTGAGTGCAAAGAACTTTATAATAGCACATCTTCTACAAAAATAACTCAAGAATGGGAAAAAAATTGCATAAACTAAATTGAACACAATCACATTTGATCTGTAGAATGGAGAAGAAAACTACTTTTGTGTATTGAGGTTATACATACTATTGCAAAATTACAGTTTTTATATTCAGTACGCATGTGTAAAATCTTTCAAAATCAAGACTAGGATAAGAAATACAGACTAAAAATATTTGTCAGAAAATTGCAGTTTGAAGGAGGAAAAAGCATCTTGGCAGAGTGATAAGAACACTTCTGAAAACCTCTGCATGAATTAGACAGTACAAGCCTTGTATCTTGCATCTCTGTGTTTCCAGCTTCTGAGCGTGGTAGGTTTCTACTGAGATAAAGTGAAGTACTGTGTGTCTGCAAAGCATCTCAGCGTTTTTGGGGTTTGCTCTGATGTTATCATGCAGTGTTGTGGTTTTGGCCAGGCAATAGAAAGTTTCATTGGGCGGTGTGGTGGTTTGATACAGACAAAGGTAACTCAGACCATATTCTGATACTGTTCATCCTCCACCCTTGTGAGGACACTCCAGCTGGACACTCTCAGGGTTGTAACAGGCAGATTGATGGCTTAACACAGAAGAAACAAATCAAAAAGGACTTAAAAAAATATTCTTCCTTGAACACAATTTTTTTAGGAGAGTGATATTCTCAAGAATCAATAGCAATTTAAAGTTCTGTGATGACATGCTTACTGTTTTTCTCTGAACTCGTTTAAGGCTTTCCATTACTGCAACAGTAATGGAACTGATTGTACGCCAAAGTCAGTCCATGTGAGCCTGCCTACTGTCTGTAATAGTAGTAGTTATGTTCTAAAACAGTCATTCTGTGACTCAGAAAATCAAACATTCCACTGTTGACATCTGTACATCCTGATATTTAGGAAGGTGTTGGCAGCAGCAAAAGGCATTCTTGGATCCATGGATAACACATCCAGCCAGCTCTGTATTGTGTAAGTTTGAAGCTGTAGATGTGTCAAGTATAGGGTAAATAACTAAGGTAGAGATTTTCTTTGTGGAGAGGAGCCAAGTGGTGGAAAACTCAAGTTCTGTCTTGAGCACCCTTGAAGTGAGGACAATTGGTTTTCCTTCTTAACATCACAATGAGTATTTTTGTTAATTTTAGCAATTTTTCCTTAATACGTCACCACTGAACTATGTAAGGTGGTCCCTTTCTGAAGGCCTTTGTAAATTTTTTAAAGCACAATGGCAAAGTTTCTGGATGCCCGATATTTCCAGGTTTAATAGATTAAAACTGCTTTCTACTTATGTTTCAATTTCGGATCAACTACAGCTATGTATGTGTCAGGGTAATTGTTTTTTGTGAAACTAATGGAATATATAGTGAATTTTAGGCACTGTGTTGTCAAGACTTTGATTGTTTTCCTCAAGGAGAGGAAAGCTGACAACATGGGATAGTCTCTGGGACACTTGAGCTTTCTTTGGGCCGCCTAATCCCATCTACCGCTACCAGCTTATTGATTGCTTGATCAACAAGTGTTTTAAATGGGCATTTCTCTTGGTTTTCAGTCAACATTTAACTTGTGCTGCAGTTTAAATTCAGAAACCTGAAGTTAGCATACTGTACTTGCATGCTTTTTCCTCAGTTTCTCCCCCTTTATCCCCTCTTACCCTTGTTTAGTTCTACACACACATCTTGGTGTTTTCTGTGTGGGTTGGTTTTTTTTCCCCCTAAACTTGGTACATTGATTCATGCTAGAAACACCCCAGATATATCCCCAAAGGAGAAAATTCTGCTTTATTTTGTTCTGCTTTTCCTGACACCCATTTCAGCAATGCAGAATCAACTACACTCTTATATCAGTCTATTTAAGATTCACAAGTGAATCCTGGGAAAAAGTCATTCCTTTGAGAATTTGGTCAAACAGAAAATAATGAAGGTAGGGCGAGAAGAATGCTTGTGATACCTTCAACAAAGCAGCTGGAACAACAGAGACTACAGCTTGCCAGGATCAGTAGAGACCAACAGGTTCTGTTGCTCTCACCAGAGCTGGTGCCATGCACCAGGATGTGCTTTCCCTTAACGGTGCATTCCAGAGCTGGAATGTGTGTTCTGCCTGGGCCCTGCACTCTCACCTGTTACTGGCTCTTACCTGGAGAAAAATTGTGCCTTCAGTCCAAAGCTGAAGAGTGCTGGTGTGAGCAGTCATCTAATAGATCTTGCCAGTGATCTATTAATCCAAAACCCTTAATCTGGCTATAGATCTATAGATGCAATGATGGTATGTCCACAGATGAATCCTGCATGACTTCATACCAGAGGGGCATCAGGAAAGATGGGATAAACAACAGTCTTTCTTTTGATACTGAAGGGAAGAGTGGAAAGACCATAGAGTTTTTTCAAGCAAGCATGTGTCATGATTAATTGTAGTATGAAGGCAGAATTGAAGTATGAATGTTGTCACAGCTGTGAAAGGAGGGTAAACTAAGAGCATTTTTATGTTACCGGGTTCATCACTCTGACAGACACTCTGCCAGAGTAGTACCAGATGAAATGGCACATCCAGTGCAATCCTCTTTGGAGAGATCTGAGCTCAGAAAATGGTGCAGCTTCAGCATCCTCCATACCAGTTAGTCCCACATCTCAGCAGAGCCAATTAAGTGGCTTTTCGTTGCTGTAAAATATTTCTGTACTGATTCTGTTTCTAGTACAAACTTGGAATTCTGCACCATGCTTCATCACAAAAAATGGGCACAGTTATGTTCGTATACATCCCCTTTGTGCTTTTCTCAAATGTGTCTATTCTTGGTCAAATGTGACCTTCCTTAAAGCTTTGTATGTTTCTAAAACTGTCAGAAAATACCCTACATACCCTCCACATCTCCATACCCCTTTCATCAGTGCTATGACAGGAAAGAGAGCACAAATAAATACTTTTAGCCACTACAAACTAGTAATCAAATCATTTTATAAGAAAGATGGAAGCATCTTTGAATGTTAAGCCACCTTGTCATGGTTACAACTTCGTTACTGACATTCTGACTGCTGCATCATTATTCTTTTGTACGACTTCTATTATATATAATAAAGTATCCACAAATATATCTGACTGCATAAAAGTTCACTTTTAAGGACAGAAAATAATTCTAATTTTGTGTTTCATTCTGTATGTGGATGACTATTTTAAAGGATTGTGATTCCCTCCAAGAGAACAGTTTTCTTGTGCTTCTTCTTTCTCCTGTGTTGCCATTGAGTTAATTTTTTGGGTCTTGTGTTGTTTATTAAGGGTGAAGCCACTCTTTCTCACCTATGCTAACAGTAAGACTTTATGATTCCAACCTAGGTGATTTTTGTCTACTTGTTTAGTAGCAATTTAGCTGGAAGCATGTCAGAGATACTATATTAGAACTTGTTTGGCAAAACAAGGCAACATGAAAAGTCTGATTTCTTGTCTTGGAGGATTCATGCTGGTTTCTTGCCATTGCATGGGAATGAATTAGGAAGGAAGGAAGCATTGGAAATCTATATATTCTGTTTGAGAAGTTTCCTGTGTGACAGCACAAGGAGAAAAATGTCATTAGCAAGTTCTCTTGGAAAGTTTTACTAGAAAAAAAAATTCCCTAAAAGCAGCCCTTTGTTTCAAGTCCTTATGAATTCTCTTTTGTTATTTTTATTTATACTACATCTGAATTTTGAGTGCATCTCATTGGCCTGACATATTAAAAGAAATGAAGATGAGTCTAACAGGATCAGAATTCAGTTTGTAGAAGTTCAGTTTGAGCTTTGATTTTATTATAGTTTTCAGATTACAGTTTGGTTTTCTGAATGTATTATTTCTTTTCAATTTGCAAGACATAGAAAAGATTTTTTTTTTTTTTTTAATAACTCAAGTAACCAGTTTTGGGGCTATGCTGTATCATTTTGCTGAGGATATCCTGTGCAGTTCATGATTCTGTACTCTGAAGGATGTATTTACCAGTATTTTAAATGTGTACAGATTTTACATAGCCTTTCAGTCTTCATGTTTGAGGAGTTAAGTAAGCAGGACTTAAATTGTACTAAACTTTGTTTCGACCCTTCCTGCTTATAGGGAAATTTACTCATGCAAAAATATTTTAATTATGTTTACAAAGTTCTACTTTGTCTTAGTGCACTCATTAACCCACATTAAGTGGCTACGGGAGTGTTCCTTCATACTAAGTACACAGTAGAGTTAATATATATACTGATTTTATGATGTATGACTAAGAGATTCTGGGATCTGGTTTAAGAAAATTCTATTAGATTATGCTTACCATTGCTGAAATTGCTAAAATGACAATGGTCTGTATCTTGGCAAGTAGATTAAAACAATATTGATCCCTGCATTCTTGGGAGGGAAGTCTCCCATAGTACCTTGCAGCTGGTGGTGTTGTAAAATTTTAATATTTTGCTAGTTTTAATTTTGTTAACTCTGCATCAGTTTATGGCCATTGCTGTGAACTGATAAATTTTGTTCCCTGCTGAAGGAAATCCAGTTCTCTGCACCTGTTTTTTTACATAAAAAGGAAAAAAGAAACTTTTAATTCCCTTAGTTTTATGAACTGCTCACCTGTTGAATGGAGTGATAGGTGTAATTTTCTGATTCAAAGAAAATGTAGCTTATTTTGAAGTAACTTAGTTTTTAGTATTACAACAGAATTGTAACTTAAGTTGTTCCTACTGCTGATTCTCAGCAAATCACAAAATCTGTGCTTCATAAAGCCTAAGTTTTTGGTCACTCTCTGATAACTGATAAGTCATTAAATAAGATTTTTGATCATAAGTATTTTAATTTTATCTTTACTGCGCTTGTAGTTGGTACTGCGTGTACACCATTACTGCTTTAATTGAAAAGTGGTTTCCCGAAGAAAGCCTTTTTTGTGGCAATGAACTTTAATTTTCTTCATTGCTCTGCAAATTTTCCTGGGAAAGTGTCCATGGCTGAGATTCATTGCTTTCATTAGCATGCTGCTGTTGAAGGCAGGTGGGTGTGCAGCTCAATGCATGGCCTCTGCAGGCAGCTGAATACCAGGATGATTGAAGGGCTTTGTTAGGCACAGATGGTGTTAATTAGGAGTCAAATCCAGCAACAGCAGTGATATGATTATTATAAGGCAAACCCCAAAAGAAACAGGCCACAGTGGAGGGAAAAAAACCACCTGGTAATGATTGTCCATGTATTACTATGCACTTGGCTCTCTGGGACAAAGGGATTAGGTATGATTATATGTCTCCTAGTTTTGTTGTTAAACATTGTCCCTTAACCACCAATCGTTATAGGTGTTACCTTGAATTATTAAAAGGTCTGGATGTAGAGAGGCATACTAAAAATTAGATGCATGATTTATGTACTATCCCTCTCTTAGCTCAGTGTTTGCATTCATTCTCTTACCTGTTCAGAGAGCTTGAGTTTGGCAAATTATACGCAGATAAAATTTGTAAAACATTACCTGAACAACTCCTCCAGTCTATTTAGGAGATTATAATAATGAATGAAGGGAATTCCTCTGTATGCATTTATCACGTTAATGAAATAACATTGGATTACACTGGTTTTCACTAGTGGTACAGAATCCCTGGTTAGGCAATATGGAAATATTCTGAGTCCTCTAGACAAACCACTGTAATGAAGCTTCTGTTAATCAGTGCCAGTAGTTTGTGTTTGCTAAATAATGAAAATGAATTGTTGCAAATGAATTAAATGAGAAATGCTGTGAATGAGTTTCAGATAAAATGGCAGACAAACACAGATTTCTTTCCATAATAATTGACAAATCAGGCTCTGGGGAATTTTTGGGTACTGTTTTTATCCCTTGGTGTTCTACAGAGATTCTCAGTGATGCACAACGTTGATGATGCAATGAATTCTGATGGGATTACTTTTCTCAAGTGATGGGCCTTGTAAAAGACCTCAGTAACTGTGATTTCCTCTTGGCCTGTTGCTGAGTATGAGTGAGTAGAGTTTGGCTCTGTTCTTTTTACCTGAAGGAGGCTCCATCAGGTATTTCTAGATGTGGAGAAGATTCTTTGAGCCTCTGTCAGACAAAAGAGCCCTCCTCATATGACAGGACTCCAGTCCCTTCACACCTTTGTGCCTTTCAGTGCTCTCACTCCCCTGTGTCTGTGTCTCCGTGCTGGAGACGCATTTCCTAAAGCAGCCTGGAAAATGCTGCTGAACTTCTTTATTGCAAGGGCCCATGGGGTGGTTCATAGTGAACTTCTAGACTCGGGTCATTTTCTGCCAAGCTGCTTTCCAGCTGCAGCCACTTGCATGCTATGCTAAGGAATCCCTGAAGTTCAAGTTTGTATAATTTTATTATTCCAAAAATAAGTCAGTAATCTGAAATAGCAAAACTTTGTACATGCAGTGATATTTGCTGACTTTATTTGTATGAAAATGTTGCTAGACAGGCCTTTAAGTAAATATCTGTCACTTAAATTAATGTGTTTATACTGAACATAGAGTTCAAGGCTTAAGAGTTCGATCATTAAATAGCTAAGTCCTCACTTTTTCATGAGCCAATTCTTACATGGTTTAAATTCTTGTTATCCCTTAGACAAATGAGAATACTCTATTTCAGGAATCAGATTCTTCTTTTTTAAGGGTTAAGTGGAATGTACTAATGTGGAGGATTGTTTTTAAGTATTTGGCCATTAGTTTTTTCTTCTCCAGTTTCCAGTTAATTGACAGACATCTGATTTCAGTATAGGCAAAAATCTGTATCACTGGCACGTTTTTAAGACAGCACTTTTTAGGAGAGTAAGACATGCTGCTCTCTAGAGTTTGTCTCTTTGAAGGATGAATGGAGGAAATTAATTGGAAATGGAGGTCTGACTTGGGTGTTGTCTAATTTGAATAGCTTGTTAGCTATATTTACGTTCCAAGGCTTTTTCAAAGAAGCAGAATTTTCCACTAAAGTATCACCCCCTGTGATGTGGGGAGGGCAGACATGGCCCTGTTCCAGTAGGTAAGTGGAATGGTACTCAAAGGTCATTCTCTATGTTGTTTGGAGAAATGACAACATCTATATAATTTACATCTTTGCAGATTTAGTTTGGAGCTTAAGGAAAGTTTGATATTTCACTGTGACAGTGGTGAAATATTGGAAAAGAGAATCATAGCATGACTGTGGAATTTCCTGTGTCACTGGTATTTGGCTTGTACAAGTTATACTTGGTAATATTTTGGTTGGTAGAATGTTGAATATCTGATTATTATGTCTTCTGCAATGTAAAGCTGACTATGTGGCCTGAGGGGCTCAAAGGAAATTAAGAGCACATTGTTGCTCTCAAGACCTAGGCCTGGAAGAGTGGCAATGGTGTTTATACAATTTCAATCTTACGGGAATTTTTTTTGCCTACAAATGAGCATTTAACACCTTCATCATTTCAGTTTCTTATAGATTATTATTATTATAAATTCAGACACTCTTGGAAGACCGAAATGGATCCAAGCCCCAGGAAGATTTGTGATCCTGGCTCAGGACAAACTGTTTTCCTAACATGTTGCTTTGCAGGTCAAAGCCACAATTACTTAGATAAGACTTTGGTCATTTAGTGTGGGTGATCTGTGAGTGTTTTGTTGTTTATTTTAAATCGGAGGCTGTGTTTAGACATACAGTAATGTTTCTGAGAATTTGACGTTAGATGCTAGCATTTTATTTCTTGTCTGAAAATGAATAACAAATCCAACAAATATCTAGTACCATGAGGTCGAAAATTTTTTTCCCCCCTTCTATGTTGCAAGTCTGTTCTGACACCTTATGACAAGTGGCATTTATGGCAAGTGAGTTTACTGCTTGTTCTGGAGCTGTTTGCAAGAAATAAATTTAAACGTGTCTGTTTGGACGTTGGTTTATAGTATGCTTTTGAGTCCAAATCTTCTCTATCTGCTGAGGGTGGTTTAGTTTTGTATCTTCATGTGGGATACCTGAACTCCTTCAAGTGATGGGGGCAAAGCAGTGGCTGTAGCATTGTTGCCTCACCCAAGTGCCCACTGTTAAAGGGCATTTGAATAACACTGGTATCCAACCCTCCTATGTGCCAAAAAACCTGCATCTTTCTTTTCCAATGAATTTCTTCTGCTTTTGTGTACTGAGAACTCCAAAGGCGTCAGGTTAAACATCAGGCTGAAAAAGAACTGCAAATTGACAGCTGCTTCTGGTTGATTCCTGGCAGTCTTCGTTGATTTCTAGCTCTGTTTTGGGAAGATTATTCCCATCTGCTCTAAGTTCCAATTGCTTCTATAGGGTGGGATCTCAAACTTTGACTTGCACAAGAGCGAGGTCTTTCAGCTGAAGGTTCACCTGAACACAGATGTGATGAGGCACACTCAGGCATGTTTAGAAAACATTACTTCTAAATGATGTTTTAAGTTCAGGAGTTTATCCTCTGCTGCCCTGCTTGCATAAATCTTGCATTAGTTTTGATATCATATGCAATTCATATCTCTGCATGAACTGAGGTTTCTGAGTCCAGTGAAACCAGAGTGTTAAAAGTTATCTCTGTTATGTAAAAAAACCCAGAACCAGTGTCCTTTTTAAAATTCTGCCCATGGCTATGGATAAAACTCAGTTGCAATAGAACATCTCAGTTTCTCATTCCTGTGGTTTGCTAGTCTTTCAAATTTATATTCATTTTGAAAATTCTATTTGTGTAGCAGCACTACACGTTATGCAGCATCCGAAGCACAAGCTTATATGCTGGCATGAATTACAATTTACTAATTATTGTTATCTCTAAATATTAATTTACTCTCTGTAGAGCATGAATAAAATAAGCTTATTGACACCATTATGCTTACATATGCATTCTTTGCATAATGACTTTGATCTGACTTAAGAAATATGGATAAAAATATTTAGATCAACGTTTATTTGCTTAGATTTAAAAGCTTAGATTCTGGTAACTTTCACTGGAAACAAGTTCTCAGGAAACCTGCCCTGTGTTGGTTTTCACCACCTACACAATAATTTGAAGGTCAGTTTTGTAATGAAATTGTATAGATCACATTTATGACCTGCTCAGTTTCACTTCTCTGCTTTCATAAACTCATACGGTGTTGCTTGATCTGTTTCCAGTATTGCTGCGGGAACATATTCTTAAATTACAATTCAAATTCTTTCAAAAACCCCACCAGTGTATAATTGGTTAGGACCTTTTCTTATTTTTTTTCCCTCTTTCCAAATGAATGTCTGCATTTTTTATTTCATCTGAAAGCATCTGATGATGCAACTGCAAATATTTTGTGCCATGCTTTCTTTCCCTGTGGACAGATTAGTTGTGCACACTGAGCTAGAAGCATTCTTCCTTAGCACTGGACAAATTCCCAAATCTATATAATAGAAAAGAGGAGATAACTCAGCCAAGGTTTTAAAAATACCAGACTATATACCTGTTATCAAAACATGGCTTGCATAGAAGATTGCTTTTCAGAGTGCAATCGAAGGTATAATCAGCCTTACCCCTCTGCTTTTTGAGCTACAGATACAAATAAAGATGTGACCTCTTTTGCTCTTTTTCCTCCCCTCCCTTTTCTCCTGACAGCTTGACAAATTGTAGCTTTTGGGACACCCCAGTAGTTGATGAGTCATTTCTGCTTAAAAATAGAATTCCTTGCAGCAAGGACACCCATTCCACTTTTGACACATGTGTCATTTCTGACAGAGTCACGGGGCCAACTGTGCCATGTTAGTGAAGCAACCAGGAGGAAAAGAGTAAATACCAGAGCTGGAATCCAACCATACTGAAAAATAGAAAAGGGAAATCCCATATACATGAACATGAATACCTGCAGGCTTTCCTGCCTTCCTTGTACTTTGTGAGCATTTTGAGTCCTTTTCAGATCCCTGGTGCAGTGTAACAAACATCACTATCCCCCCTTCCTTCTGTGCCAACCCCTGTCTTTTTTAATGTTTTAATCCTCGAAGACCCGACAGAACACCACCTTCACATAGGAAATTGTGAGGTCTAATTACTGTGTACTGCAGAATATTTGTAATGGAGCATACAATATTGCTATCCTTTTGTTAGTGAGGCACAGAAATGGTGCTGCACGAGAACAGAGATAAGCAATCAGCTGTGTGATAGACTCTTCGAGCCTCAATAGGAGGAAGTATTAAATACAAATGTGATTAATATATTAAAATGGCAATTTGTGGCATTGTAGAGTAGATCTTGCTCACTTGAACATTTATGAAGTTTTTATTACTCTTATCAAATCTAGTGCAATTACAGGGAGTGGAGCAGGCTGTTCTTTAGCAAGATTTTTAGCTTGTGGCATATTTAGTCACCTGCTACTGATGGCAATTATTTGGCCTCAAAACTGGGGGCCAGCTCCTTTAGTGCAACAATTTTATGGTGCATAAAACTATATTGCTGCAGTGGTTTTTCCTAGAGATTTGCAGGCTTGTTTTTCTCACAGGTTTTGTACTTTAATATGTACTGGAAATAGTGGATTTTATGCCAGTTGGTTTCTTTGTAATGTCCATTCTTAGTATCAGGCAGATTATCAATCACTGTATAAAGAAAGATTACACTTTTACAGTATTACCCTTTTCCTGTAG
Organism: Brachypodius melanocephalos; assembly: GCA_013398615.1. Classification (NCBI taxonomy): domain Eukaryota; kingdom Metazoa; phylum Chordata; class Aves; order Passeriformes; family Pycnonotidae; genus Brachypodius; species Brachypodius melanocephalos. The sequence goes on along the minus strand of VZSR01003794.1, from coordinate 10,179,370 downwards.
ATCTGAAGCATTGCATACATTTTGTATAAAATTAAGGGAGTAGAATAAAAGCAAAAATAGAAAAGACTGAAAGTAGTTTCAGGATTATCTCAGTTTGCCTTAATTAAAATTAAATTGCAACAGGGTGGCAGGGATATTCTTTGAACTATGGATACTAAATGAAGGAAGCGTCGGTTGAAATGGATTGTTTATTGATTTTGGAAATTTTATAAAGATGAAATAAAACTAAAAATTAAACTCCCCTTGAACCACTATTGATGATTACTTATCATAAAACTAGGACATATTTCATGTTTTTAATTTAATTTTTAGATACATATGAAGACATCATGATAACATAAGTTAAGGATTTCGTAAATAGTTTATTTTTAAAATTCCTGTGGTTGTAGACTGGAGAAAAGGCTAAATGAGATTGTGAAATACCACTGGTTCTGGAATTTAAGCCAAAGGGCCTTTTCTGGTTATTCTGGTAATATTTTTTAGTATAACAATTTATACAGTATTTTACTTTAAACAAATATCTTCTGATCAGAAAGGTATTTAGACTTCATTTTAAAGATGTGATGTGTTAACAAAGTTTTTCATTTGTCTGCAGTGGTTAACTACCTTGTTTTAAAAACATGTCTTAGCTTTCAATCTAAATCCTTGTTTTTATTTTCCATTTACCTCTTTTTTTTTCTTGTTAGTGATCTTTTCACTAACATTTTGTCGAGGTATTTCTAGGCATGTTAAAATCAGATTTTAATGCCCCTTTTTTTGTATTAATTTAACAAGCTCATTTTCAGTTTTTTAAAATAGTACAAGGTGTTAGACTGACCAATTGTAGCAGTTTGGTGGTTTTTTTTTTTTTTTTTTTGTTTGGTTTGGGTTTTTTTCATCCTGAACTCTTTGGTAGTTTTATTTTATATCTGATATTTCTGTTCAAATATTTTGCAGTACATATTGGACATTAAATTTTCAGTGATTTTTGAGTGCTTCATTTCAGTGAATACCTGCATTTTCTTATTCTCCTCTGGCTCTTTATGAAAAGCAGGATAGTTATTTATGAAAGGCAAAATTAATGTAGTGCTGTTTTTACTGCTGCCCATTTAGTCAATATAAAAATATTATCATGCTATTAGTCATGAAGAAAACTTTTCCTTCAGTTAGCATTGTAGAAGCTATGTATTATTTGACCTGATGCCCAGAATTTAATTTCTTTCCAACTGGTGAAACCTGTCTTCAGCAATAGCTGTATTCATGCTCACATATGGTATGTGCTGGTTAGCATATATTGCATAATACTGTATTTTTGTGTGTATAGAAATAACCATTCTGAGAATGGGTTCTTAAAACATGAATAGATCTGAATAATCTGTGCACATAGATCAGCACAGTACTTTGCTATAGTGGCTCATATATTCTCTTTGTTCTTCCAGTTTGTCTCACAGCTCTTGTGATGTACAGAATATTATGAAAAAAAAGTCTTTGATGAATAGAACAAAAAAAGTGTATTTCTGTTTTTTCTGGACATTTGCGGTAGCATTAGTTTGTTACGGCTTGTAGAAGCCTGTAAATAGAAATTATAAAAGAATAAAATAAATCCAAATTCTGGGATTGTAGTCTATTACAGAATGGATATGACATCAGTTTTTCTAAATAATTACATTTTCTAGTCTGTTTTGAGAAATATTCATTCCATCTGTATTTTATTAGTGTTTCAGTGCTACCATACCTACCTGAAAACTGTATCACTGCATTAAAAAAATTCTTTAACTCCATTTCAAAACCCACTAATCCTACACATCTTTGTTTAAAATACTAAGTTGACAGAAAGCAGAGACAAGTACCTCCCTCCTGCTTAAGGCATTCAGTAGTTTAAATGGAATATAGACTCATTGCCATTTATGTCCTGGAAAATATATCCTGTCACTGTTCACAACCCTGTGTCTTAGCAACAGTGTTTGGACAAAAAAACCTAACAGCCAAAAACCCACCCCCCAAAAGCAACCCACACAGCAAAAGTTTCCTAAACAATACAGTTTATATTCACTGATCTATATCCCAAATTATATTCAGTGATGACTTGTATGACAGGGGAAAACCTCTTCTCTCTGTTTTAGTTTCTGTAATGCAGTGAGAGCTTATTGTGAGACTAATTTATTTCTATAGTTTGCTATTGCTGGATGAAATACACAAAATGGAAAAAGGTATGCAGTAGTTAGGAAATTAATTCATATCAATACAGAAATAATTATTGTTTGGGGGTTTTATATTTAGATTAAAAATGAGAATAACAACAAAAAAAAATCACTGGAACATCTTGATGTTAGTCAGTGAAGCCAAAGTTCCCTTCCTCTGGTTACTCAGGCACTCGTAAGGCTGGGACTTCCCAAGGAACTGTAGGGAGTCTATTTTCTATTCCACCTCGTGACACTGCATGTGTATCAGGCATTGCTTCCTTTTTTGGGGGTGGGGGGAGAGGGTTTGGTACTTTCCTCTGTTTTTGTCATTAAGAAAATGAATTCAAAAGAAGTATAAAAGTATTTCAGATCTTGCTGTGAGTACTATGCAGTAACGCAGCACCATCAGGCACTGGTTACTGTCATGTGAGGTACTGCATTACAAAGAATAATCACGGAATCTCAGACTGTGCTGTGTTAGAAGGGACCCACAAAGATCGAGTTCAGTTCCTGGCCTTCCACAGAATCATCCCCGAGAGTCACAGCAGGAACCTGAGAGCATTGTCCAAACGCTGCCTGAGCTCTGTCAGGCTGGTGCTGTCACCACTGCCCTGGGCAGCTGTTCCAGTGCCCAAACACCCTCTGGTGAAGAATCTTTTACTAATATCCAACCTAAACCTCCCTGACTCAGCTTCAGGCCATTCCCTTGGGCCCTGTCCCTGGTCACATAGAGGAGATCAGTGCCTGCCCCTCCTCTTGCCTTCCTGTGGAAGTTGTAACTGCACTGAGCTCTCCGCTCAGTCTCCTCCTGTCCAGGCTGAACAGACCCAGTGACCTGAGCTGTTCCTCACCTGGCTTCCCTTCAAGCCCATCTTTGTTACCCTCTTTGGACTCTATAGCTTACTATCTTTCTTATATTGCAGTGTTTGATATGGTAGGAAGTGGGACAGAAAAAAATGTTTTTCTGATCTCTTGAAGAGTGGCTTGAGAGAAATGTCTGTGACAAATGTGTATATCGTGAAAAACTGCAGTGTTTATTGGTTCTGCCAGATGTTGCACTGTGTCTCCCATCTTCTCCTTTTTTATTCAGTTGGTTTCACCTTGCATTTCTTTGTTGAAAATACTAATTTGGACATGATTTTGATAGGATTTGTTTTCTTCTTCTGAGGTCTCATTACTTTTAATCATCCTCTGCTCTCTGCCTTGCTTTACTCTCTGGCTAACTTTAGAATTAGTCACATACATCTGTGACCTTGACTATCTCAAGTGTCTTGGTTTTTGAAAAATGAGTAATGACTACTTCTTTTTTTTCTATCAAGTAAAAAGAGACTTAAGTTTTCCTGATTCCAGCAATGTCAGGCATATGTCACCTGCAAAACTAATTAGGTAAATAATTTACATGAGGTACATTGGTAAGAAGAGTGAATAAGAACCTCATCTTACCTATCCCAAATATGGCTATCACTTTTTACTTTAAGTAAGTAATAAGTATTTACTTATAGGTTGTAATGGCTTCTGTGGCCACTGGCTCATACATTGTTGCTTGCAAAAGATGCCATTTACTGAAGGTGAGCTTCCCAGGACACTTGACAAGTTAGGACAGCAGAAGAACAGCTCTTCTTCAATTAGCCACTCAATGGCATTTGGTTACATCCTTATTCTTTCACTCATTTTAATTCTAAACTGTGGCAAATTGTAACTACACCAAGCAAAGTATTTCGAAGACATCTGAATTGTGACTTTGTTCCATGTCTTCTTAGAGTACTGTAAATGTAAACAGATTTGCACTATGATAAACATGGGGGCAAGGTGTATAATTTAAACCCAGAGTAAGCAACCTTTCTCATTCTTCCTTTCTAATTTTTTTATCAAACTTCAGATAGTTTCCACTTTATAGAAAGAGAATCCTGTCAGGTACAATTTCTTTTTATGGTGATTGCTGCTTTTTCACTTGTTCTCGGTGCTGTTCATATTCATGATCTCAATTTTCCAAAAATTAAATGAATTGGCTGATTGTGATAGAGGTTTAGAAGGCATAGTAATAACTTGGTGGACGAAAAGATATGCATCATGGTTTTATTATGAGATTTAGTATGAGACTGTAGCATTCCCAAAACAATTACTAAAAGAGGTAATGCTGCTGAGGCGTTATTTGTTATCATTAAATCAAGAGCTTAAGAAGCATTTGAGATGTTTGGATGATTTTTATTGTTAAAGATACCTTATAGAGAAAATATAGGTTGGTTTTAAATATTTTTTCCCCAGTGGAAATTATTTGCTCCTAAAGCAAATAAAAAAAATATTCCTTCTAAAATGAGCAACTCAGCTTAATTGACTAAAACCAATGAAAATGATCGTGCCAAGCATGCGAGGAAATGTAAAGAAAGAGAGGGAGTGATTCTTCCCACTATAAAATACCCACATTTGATTTTTGGTGATATTACTGTACGAACTTCCTCCTCCTTTGGCAAAGGAAAAAAATATCTTGCCAAGTCTAAAAGGCCTGTTGAGATTTCAGAGCTTACAGATGAGTCAAAAAAACCCCCAATCTGTAGCAAAAGTAATTTTGGAATGTGGAAGATGGGAGAGAGAGGAGTAGTCTTAAGGCTGTGGGTTGTATGTAGTTGATTGGGCTTGTTTTTGTGTTCGTGTCACTGCTCATTAGGTTTATTGTGCTTATGTGGGAGTAAATCTGTTAGTATAGCTTATAAACTCTATAATTTTAGAGAGGTGATCTTTTAAAAAAGTGTATTATCTTTATACTGAATTTGTTTATGTGCTCTTAATAGTAATTAGTGTCCCTATAGGAAAATAAGTAAGCCTGGGAGAGAATGAAAAGTAATAAACTGGAGCTAGTAATGAGCCAGAATATAAACTTGAGTGGAGGCCTGGTCTTTTTCTGGAAGCATATGATTTTTGATCAAAAATTAGCAGCCAGAATATCTAGTGGAACTATTATGCTGAACAAAAACCTTAAAGTTTTGAAATTAAATTTTAATAAGTGTATCTAGTGATCTGTTTGCATGTACAGATACTGTTTGACAAGTAGGTAACTACATTTAGCGTTCCACTGGAAAAATGAAATAAACATCATTTATTGTCAATGTATGACTGGTAATTTCATACTGAAAAAACCCACAGATTTAGTGTGCTTCATTTTCTTAACTGAATATATGTAAATATGTATATAAATAAAGCTTATATGTAAGATAAAATCAGCTACTTCCTGAAGTTGTAAACATTTTAGATGTTAGATGCAGGTATCTAATATCTATTTTCATAGTTTAAAATTTTTCAGTCTTTGGTGAGCATGTTACATTTGTTTTATTTTTAAACAGCAGTTGGATTTTTAAGTCATGTTTATGGTTGATTGTCAAGCCAGATATATGGGATTTATGCTTCTAAGGATTGTATTGGGTTTTATTTAGCACAGATTGTCTAATCAATCAAGTGTTTAGTTTTCTCTCAGTGGTAGCATTCAGGTCTGTTTTCATTGAGACTTCCAGGTATAGTGTTTAGAAGTTCTGTCCACCATCTGATAGAAGCAGAACGTAGTAGGTAAATCAGAGCTCAAAGTGTTTCATTTTTAATTATGTGTGTCTGAGCAGTTACAACTTCCTCTTAGTCCCCTTACAAATGTAACAGAAGATCTGGAAAAGGTGTTGCTTAGGGCTTTTTAAAATATTTTTTTTCTGTATAGATGTTAAATGTGTTTGTCTTTTTCAGTTTCTTGATATTATTGTGACTAGATCTTTGAAGAATGTAGTATTAATTTTTCCCATTCATAATTTAAAATTAGAGAACACAAGTGTTTAGTATCTCTGAATATAAATATTTGAGTGTTCTTATCTTTGGAACTTATTAGTTCTGTTAAAATATTATTCCTACTAAAAACCAGTAAATACTTTACGATACTGTAATATTTGTGTAAAATGCATGACCCCCAGTGGTCATGTTGTGGATTACCCTCTGTCTTTTACCACTTTTCATGACAGGAATAGAAATGGGGCATCTTTGATAAATTATTTTTATATTAAAGAATTACTTTCAATATGGAATTGCAGCAATCTGTCCTGAGGAGAACTGCTACATACAAAAGATAATGAGAAGACAACTCTAGCTGTAAATTATTCAGATCAGACCCACCGGTGCAAAAGCAAGATCTGCACTCAGTTGTGTTTAGGTTTTGCCTAACATATTTATTTCTTCATGTTTTTAAGAGACATTAACTAATGGTCCTTCTAAAGCAAGAGGACCTTGTAGTAATAGGCAAGTAACACTCATCATAATTAAGTGTTAATGTTTTGAATTACAAGATATTATTCCCTTAATTAGTTATCTATATTAATCCCAGACACAGAACCCAAAATTTTATCTGCAAAACTCCTTCCAGTAATACAAAAGGAATATTTTGTGGTTCTGATTGTATTCTAATCAATAGGATTTGAGGATTATTGGCACCTTAAAGACATAATGCTATATACTACATAAACAGATCTTTGCATAATAGAGATTTTTCCCCCTTTAGCAAGTTTATTTAATAGGTCTTTAATATCTATCTATGTTTTTCTACTTAAAAGTAATATTTTTGGAAATACAAAATATACATTAATGGTTCTAGTGGTGATTTTGGTTTTTTTTTTCATTGGGGACTTAAACTTTCAGCATATAATACAAACTTTCCTTTCTCTAGATTTGAGTGTATGCACGTGAATGTATGTGTTTAAAATCTCATGCATTCTGGAGGTAGTCACTGAACATGAGTAAAGCAAAGAAGGTGTGGAGCTACTCAGCTCTAAATCAGATTCAGACTTCAGTCAAGGCTGATGAGACTCTTTAGGGTGATAACTTGCCCTCAGTTTTCAGATACTAATGAGCCCCATTTGTATTGAATTTCAATTCACAGCAGTGCTGAAAGTAGCAATAAGAAAGAATTGCCAGTGAGAAATACAGTTTTAAGCAGCAGATCAAATTCTTTAGCAAACCCAGGCTCAGTTTCTGATAAAAATGGAAGTGTCATTCATTGCTGCATTTTGCACACTGTCCTTAGGCTGCTTACTCCCACTCATGCCAGCTGCCAGATCTTTTCCAACCCCCACTCAGCATCTGATGTAGGTTTTTACATCAAATGCTAGTGGAATGAAATAAACTCTATCTGGACCTCAGTGTAATTCAGGAGACTGGTATCTCTTAACACAAAGAGAGACCACCTGAACTTGCGGAGTCTGAAACTGATCTGAACAACATGGAAAGGCAATCATGATGTAAACCTTACATGATCATTATGTAACTCAGAAGGGATTCTCTAACATATATTCAGTCAGTTCAAAGACAGTAATGTAGAAACACCTTATAGACAGAAATAGATTCTTTAAATCCATGTGTCTAAAAATAGATGGTTGAATGGAAAGATCAACAGAAACATGGTAGGTGCAAAAGGAACAAGCTAAGCCCTAAAGTGTTCTGTGTAAGAAATGCAAAGCTATTGGAAATGCACATAAACAGATGGAGGAAGAGCAGCAGTTTAGGCCATTGTATTCAGACAAATACATACATCCACTCACTATCTTGAAGCTCAGCATTTGTGGTCTGGAAACCATACTGGAACATTTCCTTATACATGTGCAAGTGCTATAGAGTAGCACATAGGGATTTCACAGTTTTCCATGAGCCTCGGTGCTTTAATGTTAACACTATAGTTAAGCTGCCAAAGAGTCTAGCCAGGGATATAAGAGATCGTGTTCTCCAGCTGCCAAAGAATTGTGATCTACTCATGGGCAGGTAGGAAGGAACAGTGGTCAGTTTTAGGGGCTTTTATTTTTTTTTTCTTTTTCAATCAAATCCCCTTTCCAGAAGTAAGTTGTATCAGTTTGTTTTAAAAGTGCACATCGAAGCAAATTTACAGAGCAACCAGTGCATTTAACAGTGTCTGAATGGCTATAATGGGCCTGCCTGCATAATATACATACTGTCTATCTTTGGAAGGAAATCTGTGAACTGAACAGCACATGCCTTGCCTCTTCTTGACAATTGCATATGATGACATCTGTTGACAAAGTATTGTTAGCAGCAGAGATCAGAAAGACATGGAATGTGAAATCAATTGTAGCTGCCAACAGCTTGGATTGTATTATATGGCAGGCTTGGAAATCTCTATTAGACTCTGCACAGTGTCAAAATACAGGTAACTTGACAAGGTTGACTGAGAGGTTTGTGTGTAGGGTCAGAGGATTTTCAACTGCTGAATTAAGGGCAGATGTTTTACAGTGAGACCTTCAAAGCTTTGGATTTGTAGCAAAGCTCTTTACTGTAATAACAGTGATGTGAGTATTTTCATTCTTAGGGAAGCTTTCAGGCTTCCCATTAGCTCACTGGCTGGCACTGAGGATGTGATTATGAAGAGAGAACTCAGTTATTCCTCTTACAGTAAGCTATCATTGTGATGTAATATCACACTCCATGCTTCCATGCAATCCTAGTGCGCAAAATGTATGTATGTAAAACAAGGGAAAACGCTGACAGAAAAGATGCCCCAAGCATTGGCTAATCTCTTCATAACTGATTTCTGCTAACAGATGTTGATAATAATGTGTTTGACTCTAAAAATGGGATTATGCTAGTAGTAATGGGGAGTTGAAAGTCAGACTTCTTTTTGGGCTTAGAGCTGAAGGTGTTTCAAGAAACATAGCCATAAAGTTGGTTTCCATAGGGTTCATTCCAAAGCTTGCTATTTAGAGGTTAACCTACATTAGATTCTATCAAGATTCACAAACTAAGATGCTAATTAAAACAAAAAGAAATCAAAATATACAACCGAAAATCTGTATACTTTTCTGCAACTTTGTGTTAAATTTTAATTTTCCTAAATTTGACACTAGTATTTAGATCTGAAGAACCACCATTGTTATGAAATAGTTTTTATTTTCTGTGCAGCAAGCAAGCAGTGGACCTATGATGTTCTGTCAGTGTTCCTTCCAAGAAAACCATGACTATTTCTGCAGCCTAGTAGTAATTTCAGGACTTTCTTAAACTCAGTTCATAATATTTTATTCCTAAATATATTCATGTTGTTTTTCTCTGTTATGAAAGTACCATTTAGAACCTTACTTTTACTTTCTTTTGTATTTTTGTTGTCTTCTAATTTTGGGATACTCTTTCCTAATGTTTGTACAACTGCATTTTGCAAAAATGAATTCTTGTCCAAACTACAGGAGAATTATATTGCTGTATTTGTGGACTTTCTCTGAAATACAGCAAGGTAATTTTTATTACAGAATAGATCAGGAAAATGCAATCCCACTGTTCTCTTCATTTTTATGTGTGGTAATGACAGGTGTATGTCTGCCCATGCCTTTGGAGTGCATAGAGGGTGTTATAGCAATGGCATTATCTTAATGTTACACATTTTTGTAATTACTTTATTCTTTAAAGGAAAATAACGCTTGATAGTGATTAAAAAATAAAATAACGCTAACGCTCGTATTGAGTTTGTTCCACCTCATTTGTGTCCTTAATGTAAGAGCCATAATGTTGTGTTTTTCTTGTCCTTTTTTTTCAGTGCTTAAAGCCCTGTAAATTAATTTTTAGTGTGGAAGTCAATTCAGAGAGCACTTACTGGGGAGGAGAGATTAAGAAATCAATTTCACAAATAATACTTTGCAGCATTTACTTAAAAGTAAAAGCAGCAATTTTTAATCTTGCGGCTCCTGGCCAACTTTCTATACGTAAACCTGTGACAATATTTCCATTAAAAAAAAAATAATCCCTTTGCCTCTCAGCCATTAAAATTTTCCACAAGGTTAAGTGTTCCCTTGGCACATTTAGGCCTAGAAGGAATGTTGTTCTGGCACCCGCAGGCATTGCTGGCTGCTCGGAGCCTTGGCCCTGCGGAGGTGCTGCCCCAGCCTCGTCCCCCAGCTTCAGTTGTGTTCACCCAGCTGTTCCAGATGTGCCTTTCCTTTCCCTGTGGATCTGGAGCCGTTCCTGGCAGCAGTGGCAGGCCGTTGAGGTGGCAGTGGCCGGCTCTGGGCCCTGCAGCTCCCTGCCGTGCCCTCACGGCCGCGGGGCGATGGCGCTGCTGGCGCGGCCCAGCAGAGTGTCCCGCCAGGCCCTCCGTGCCCCGGCCTTGCACTAAACAGCCTCACAGACAACGGCATTGCAAAGACACTCCTCACTGGTAGTGAAAATAAATAAAATAAAACCTACATTAAATTCCCCGAGAGCTTGGCAGCAATTTCCAGTCATCTTAGCTGAGAGAGGTGGCGGAAAAAATGAGCTTCTGTTTCAAAATCTGGTGATCGGTTTAAAATTGAACTTGTGAAGAGGCACCAGAGTGCTCTGCCTGAGATTTGTTAGAGAATCTGAGGAGCCTTGCTCGCAGAAAGGAGTTAGAAATGAATTTTGGAGTATTCACGAATCAAGGACAGCTTAAAATAATTGCTTCGTTTGAAACAGTCAATCCAAACCTTCTATTAAATGGTATAATCTATCTTCCTCTCCAGTTTGCTGTTAATTCATTCTTTAAGCATACGTTTAAGCTGTAGGTAAAACCTGCCACCAAGTGAAGCTGGTGTCCTCAGGCTGTGTATTTCCTGACAAGGAAAAGAGAGAGAAGCTATCTCACTTTCCTTTTTTTGTGCAGAAGGGAAAGGCAAATTAGATTTTGGCAAGAGGACAATTGGGGTTATCATTAGCAAAGGCTGAAGGCCCCATCGAGCAGTAATGTGACCTCACTCGTCACCTCTCCCCAAAATTGAACTAGTATTTGCTGGTAGACTTGGTTTGTTCTTCTCTTTGCTCTTTTCATTAACTTCTGAAAATGCTTGAGTTGGGAGGGACAAATGAACGAGGTAGAAAAAGACAGTATGCAGGACTTAAATTGATGAAAGTGTGAATGTCACTTTTGGAATAAGAATTTTGCAAGCATGTTAATGAGGATCACCCTTTGATTTTCAAGAGCATCCTCTGGTGGTGCTTTTGCTCTGCTTTTGCTTCAGCTGGCAAAACCGACCTTTGCGCGCAAATAAGAATTAACATAAAGAAATAATCGTAATTACCGTGGATGATAATACATAAAAATTCCTTGGCATTCATAGTAGAAGTTTATATGTGCAAGAAAAAAAATCAAAAAGTGATTTTCATTGGTCCATTTAAGCCTAAGAGTCTTATTCAGAAGGTGAGCCCATTAATAGTCAATTCTTTGTAGACAATTGGGTTCACATAGGTGAAATAGGAAGATTAAATGCTTTAAATGTCTGTTTTCTCTGTATACAACACAATATTTCTCTAAGATTTTGTCTTGGTAACCGAATAGTAGGCAACACTGAATCCCAGTGACTTTATAGTGTGACATTAGGAGTCTTGATTTTGCAAGAATCTGTAGTTTTTAATCTACTTTTAGGAGGCAATGCTTTTTCTATCTGTATTAAGCATTAGTCCTTTAATGTAGTAGTACTTGTAGTACTTGGTTGCAATGAGAAATCTGGGAATTTCTTCTCAAGTAGTTCAGATTTTATATGTATTATATGTGAGCAAATTTGCAAAGCCATAACTGATAAAGATGATGTTCTGAGAGCTGGCACAAGAACCATGATTTTCTCTGCCAACAGAGCACTATCATAGCTGCTTAGAACTCATTTAAAACAATAATCTCCCAGTATTGCGGGGGGCTGGGTAGAAGTCATGTTGTGAGGTGGAAATACGAACAAATTTGCCAGCAGATTGATCAAAAGTGTCTTTCTCCACATAGACATGTTAACTCACAAAATTTTTAACTGGTGCCATAAATGGCGTTTAAACACTTTTATACTGTATTTTAAAAACCTGTGATTTTTAACTTGGTCAAGCCCCTCTCAACACTTAAATGTTAGACCTGCCCTGTAGCTATTATGAATTTAGCCTGTGAACTGCAAGAGAGGATTGCTTAAATATAAAAATACTGTGTGTGGTGCTTATATTGAATGCCAAATAAATGTATTCTGATCACACAGAGCATTAGATGTATTTTCTCCCTTCCCCTCCCAATTTATGCAGATGGATTTCACAAGAACTTTATCAGTAAATTTACCTATCTGTAAAGTTGAGAGCATGAAACCTGGATATAATATATTAACAAGGGTGCTTTCAGTATATCTTTCTTTATTCTACTTGCTCTTGAAAAATGCTCTCAGAAGTTTTGAGAAATTATTAAAACACCTTTTTTCTTTGACACTTTATATATTTAATGGACTGGTTTTCTTTTCAGATACATAGAATTTTGTAGGTATATTTTTATACTTCCAGTCACTAGAATTTCTTCATTATTTCCTTGTTCAGAAAAAGGCTCTCCTATACCTCCAACTCCCCCTCCTACCCAAACCCCCTGGCCTTACCTGTGCAATTTTGCACACTGCATTAGTTAGTGGGATTAAGCTGGTGGAGTGAATGCCTGCTGTCATCTTTGTAATCAGACAAAATTGCCTTTTGCTTATTTTGTAAAGCTGCTTGAAGACCATTACTGCCTATCTTTGTAAGTCTTGTATTTCTCAAATATGTGTTGAAAAGTCAGGGGGCAATTTACAAAACAAAAAGCAGTCTGCACCAACTGATAGGAATTATTTTGCCTCATTGATGTTTGCTATTGAGAGGGACAAGCCCTATTGAAAGAATTGTTGAAATGATTGTTCTTATTATTTGTTCTTAGTTATCATAATCAATAGAGCTGTCAAGCACAGGACACTTCACATTGTAGGCAAAGCCTGTACTTGTCAGCTAAATAATCTGTCAGGAAATGGAAACCAAGGTGCTGGGATAGGATGATGCCAGCCAGTGGTACAACAGCAGACAGAATGCTGACAGCCTTTTGGAAGCTCAGTAATGGCTGATACGTGGTTGAGTTTTATTAATACACCAGAAAGGAGTTTTCTGACTCTGGTTGCTACATATATAAAGCTTGGATTTATGGAGAAAGAGAATTTTTACATGTAAGTGACTAACATTGAAACATAAATTGGAATTCTTTTGTATTGATTGGGAGTGTCACTAACAGTTTTATTGGGTTTGGAGAGGCAGGAATGAACCTGCCTGTGTAGATTAATCAGTGAAATAACCTCTCAGGCAGGAGGTAAATGAAAATAAATTACTTGCCTGCATGAGATCTAAGTCTGTGGAGACTGCTCTAATATCATGTGAGCCTCACTCAGAGGCTGGTCCCTGATGAACATTTGGAGCCTTCCTCTTTTCTGTGCACAAACAAAAAACACCCCTCACCCCCAGGACTGAGTGCCTAGAGAAAGAACAGAACAGAAAACTAAATCCAAAATTTTAGTAAACAAGCAGACAGCTACAGGCTAGTGGTAAAATACCACAGAAATAGGAGGGAAGAAATGGAGTATACTTGGCAGAGTGACAACATTTATTTAAAGGCAGATATTTCATTCTCTGAGTTTCAGATCTAAAAATTGGCAGACATTACCCTGAAGATTGCTTTTTCTCAACATCTTGAAAATCAGTCTTTGGAGTTATATACTTTTTGGCATTCTCAGAGGATACCAAGTAGGTGATACAGTATGAAGCAAAGTCTGTGAGATACATACAAATGCATATGTAGTACTTTAAAAAACCTTTCATGAAGGAGCAGTTGCACGGAAACAAATCTATCCATGGAAACATTTCCATGCAATCAAATGTGAAATAGACCTTACCATGACAGCAGGCCTGCTAAGCAAATTAATATTCAGAGCATTAACTTCATGGCATGTGGCTTAAGATTCCATGCAGGTGCATAGCTGTTTATTTAAGTCTTTTTCCTAATCATAATAAAATCTTGAAGAGATATTTTGGTAGAGGAGGAGAGGGATTCAGTGGTGGTTTATTAAAATAAATAAATACCTATTTCTTTTTCAAACCACTGGTTTGGGTGAAGAATTAAAACTCATAACCAGAAGAAGAACAGCAGGTGGGAACCTGGAGTTGGCAAATGCTAAGTGCTGGTACCACTGTCCTGATAATGTTGATCATGATATCAGTTTCACAAGACAAGTGTTGAGAAGCATAATCATAGCTCAAGCAGAACTATTAATAGAGACTTGTCTCCTCTCTGTACCTCTGCACTTCCTAAAGTGTTGTTGCTTTGCTGCAGGGGACAGGGGCAGTATTACCCCTGCAGTAGTGTGCTGTCACTGTGGAAAGCATGACACAGGCTGAGGAGGGTCTTGTGTGACAAAACAGAGAAAGGAATTGACTTCTCTTGCATTTAGAGAGAGGTATGAAACCAAGCTATCCTGTACTCTCATCATCCCTTGAAAATACTGTGGGGAGTAGGAGGGGGTCTGTGGTACTTCCCTTGTTTACTTGGGTTCATCTTCTGCCTCCTCTGACTCGGTAGCTTGTGCACGCTCCAGAATTTTGGGTTGAGCAATGGGCAAAGCAGCCTTCTGCTGAAGAGAGAGCAGAACTGACTCATTTTCTCACTGTCTGCGCTGCCATCTGAATACAACTCTTAGTTCTATGAAGTTGATATGCAGCTAGATCCTTATTCCCAAGAGATAAAAGGAAGCTGGGAATTTGGCCATTTGTTTGCTGAAACACATCTGAGATGGGAAGGAACCCTACGGTGTGGGGATTGTGGCAATGAATGTTCAGTAGGATTTGGGCATGTCCTCAGTGCCTTCATTGCAAGTTCTTCTAAACGTTCTTGTTCCCTTTCATCTGTTCTTAGAAATGGAAGTCATGTTATATTGAAGTGTCATCTAAAAATAAGGTATGCTTTATGTTTGTTCCTCTACAGGACTTGGTCAGACTTACTCATCTATTTGTAACTGGCAGAGAAAATATCAGAAGAAAGAATTTAAGTTTGATAGGAAATGTTTAAACCATTTAGTTTGTCAAACTAAATTTTGCCAGCAGTTGGTATATTAAAATGAGTTTTATGTTCAGGGCTTGGAAGACATTGACTCCAGGGCTAAATATCCTAGAAATTCAGTTACATTTGGTAGTTCTGGTCATTTATTTTAAAAAAATACAATATCCTTCATAATGATTAGGTTTTATAATCTGTATGAACTGTGTAAAGTTTTTTTATGGCTTTTGGCTACACCAAAAGAGAGAAACTCCTGCTATTTTAGATTGTTAGGAAACAAATTTGATAGCTTCTCTCCAGCTGAAGCAGGGAGACTTTTCTAACATGAGGTTGGTTCCTAGCAACAATCTGAAAACAGATGACTGAATCTCTTCTTAAACCTAATAGTTGAATCTCCAAAGACTAGCTGGTTTTGTAGCAAAAACAATCACCTTTTGCAGGACAATAAACTGTTGAGTAAGAGAATGTTAAACTGTAATGTAACCTGATCATTGGAGATCCTTAAATTTGTAGCTTCTGTCATGCTCTGCTTCTTTAGCAGCAGATACCAAGGATATGATTCTTCTCCTTTTGTGTTTACATTGTTATGATCATATTCAGAGTGATGAGATTGTAGAAATCAGACCAACTTTGTGTTCTGTGTGGATCTTGAGGACTTCTCTGTCATAACTAAATTAAAGATTACTGGTTTGCTGATTTTATTAAGGACAAATTTAAAAACTGCTTTTCATCTTTTGCTGAGTCAACGCTTGTCAAGTAAGATAAGAAAGATTCTTCTATTTCCACAACAATGGGAAAGCAATATGTATCATTTGTGCTGTGATACATACATATATGTCATAGTGCATACTGTATATGCCAGAATTTCTATTACTGTCTGTACAGTAGCTATTCGAATGGTACACTTTAGAAGTCTGTAAGTTCTTAAATTTTTGGGGTCCTAATCTGCTTGCCTTAAATAATTTACTAGGTTTCTGGCTTTGTCAGCAGTGCTTTATTTGCTCTTGACTCGGTAACCTTCTTCTCAGGTGATAACATTTGCATGCACTTTGCAGCACTTTGTAAGTGCATACCTGTACACCCAAGAAAATATTCGTATGTTTTATATGCAGTTAATGAAAGATTCTACTAGCCTTGTTAAACAACACACAGTGGCCAGGAGTGGTATGAGTCTTGACTGTCTGTCTGTCCCTGTGAAAAGGTTAGAAGAGTTTGTCTGGAGAAAGAATGTGAATTTCACTATGTAAGAGTAGTACAATTGGAGTAGTTACATCTTGACTGAACAATTTTGATTTTTTTTTTTTTTTACCTGTGAAACTCAAAATATGTTGACCACTTTCTCTGTAAATATTCTAAGACATTTCAAGAGGCCAGAAAGTTACTTCCACTGTCAATTATTTGATTTTATTTTGATGTAAATTTCTTTGAGAACTTACTAAAAAGATTAATATTTCATAAAAATACTAGCATATTTAAAAAATACCAAAAGTAATTGTATTGCAAATGAAACACTAGATTCTATTAAAAACCTTATACAGTAAGTGAAATTTAGTTTTCTTGTTAAAGCTATTTTTTGATGTTGTGTGAATTGTTACCCTGCATAACTAGTTTATATATTTGGGCACTATGCTAAAAAAAGAGTGATAATATACACTTAAGGGTAATTAAGATAAATTGCTTAAAAACAACATACCTATGGATAAACATGGAAAAAATCCTTTTGTAATGGAACACACATAATAATATGTTACAATGTTACAAAATCATCAAGGTAGCACCTCAAGTGAATGCTGCAATAAAATAAATTTCCTGGTTAATTATGTGTTTCTGAACTCTCTGGAATCAGGCTGTGCAGTACTGTGCCTAATGTACATGATTTAGAACAGGCTAGGTGGTCACTCTATAATCCCTGTCACTGTTATGTTCAGTGCAACTGTGAAGGTGAGTAAGGTAAAGGCAATTCAACACAAGTTCTGAAAAAGCCCTGCTTTATTCAGCAGAGATATTTTTTACTAGAAAAGCAGCAAATGTGACCAACCGAATCACTCACATCAATGCATCCCTTATACTATCCATATTCATTTAGTTTGGTTGATTATGCATTCAAATCAGTGAAACTTGTGTTTTTTGGATCCTGTGCACTGCATTGAAAAAAATCACCTCTGCATATCTGTGTGTTTGTGATCTTTAGTTATTCATCAATTATCGAACACGTTGGACATTTTGAAGTTCCTCTGTATCTCATTATGTCATCTTTTTTTCTTCAAAATACACTGAAAATTCAGGTTTGCTTTGAAAGCTCAAGTGAAATTATTTTGAATGAAATAACAAAATGCTTCTTTAAAAGAACCGATTGGATTTCAGACTGGTTACTGTAATTTATAATTCCTCCTCCCTCTTCTTCTTTCTCATCCTTTTTGTCCTCCTTTCCAAACATCTTCTCCCCCATCCCTGAGTAATACTGGTGCTATGTACAGTATTTTGTTTACAGTAGTATAAACATTCTCAGCCTGTGACTTCATTGCTGAAATAACTCACCTCTTTCATATCAACTCTTACCTAGGAGCCGTACAGCAGACTCATTGATGTAGGTTTTTTTCTGCATGGCAGCCCAGGCCAAGCTGGTTTCATTGCATGATGCAACTTCACCTTTTTTGGTTGTCTATGGGATTAATTATAATCTATTCTTGTATTGCCTGTGCATGCCAATGTGCTTACCATAATGATGTATACACTGAATGCAGTCTAGAGCATTAAGTGCATGAAATGGAATTAAAAACAGACAAAACCATAACATTAGAAAGTTTGAGCGAATGTAAATTATGCTTATCACTAACTTTAGTTAAGCTATTATAGAATGAATAGGGCATATGTATCAGGTCTATATATTTTAAATTTCTAGCATATTGCAGTAGTTTAATGACTAGTTGCACAATTTTGGTGGTCAAGTTGTGAGGAGGAAAGGATGTACTGACTATCCCGTTGTGACAAGGACTGAGTGCTGCCAGTAGTATCAGAAAGATAAACCTTTTCCTGCTGTCAACTTCAGCAGCAGGTGACAGTGAAAAGAGGTAAGATTGTAAATAATAATTTGTTGAAATTCAGAATTTGGAAAGCATTTTAACTGCAACAGGTTTTGGGGTTTTTTGATGATAATTAACTTGTTCATTAACTTCAAATGTATTAATTTACAAAACACATGGTGACATTTCGTATGGAGAATTGTAACCCTGCTTGAAGTTTCCTGTACAAATGACATCATGACCATTTTAAGCAACTTATTATTCGTATGTTCTTAAATGTATTCAAATGAACCTTTCATCAGCACAGTATGAGATGTGATTTAATTCTAATCCTATTTTTTTTCCTGATAAAATGATAAAACAGCAGTCTGGGAAGTGGCTTCAAACATTGGGTCTGAACACAATTTTCTGGTGCTGTTGATCAGTGGAAACGTTTAGTGTATGCTCCAAAGTTACACTTTGTGTGCTCCTTGGTGTCAGAATTAATGGACAGATTTCAAATGATACTCATCTTGATGAATAGGTACTATTGATTGTATACATTTAACTTTGAGGGCCTGTAATATAGAATGTTATGATATTTGAAAAATGGTCATAGAAAACAGGAATATATTAAGTGAAAATATGCTCTTAGTGTGTACTTTTAAGCCGGTAACTTAATGAAAATATACAATATATATTCAACTTAGTACAAAGAAAGGCGGTAATTTCTACAGCTGTTGTCATGCCACCAACAATCTGATACTGTGCTTCCCTAAGAATGTTTGTTACTCACTATTACTTAGGATTTTTTTTTTTTTTGTATTAGAGTCCATATAATGGCAGTTACATTTTTTTCCCCTTTACAGTGAAGGAAAATACTTTTAGTACTCTAAACAGGGTCAGACATATATCTATACAGTAACATGAAGTTTTTCCTGCTCTCAGTACAAATGGGATTACCAGTCCTTTTGTCTTTCCAGTGGCTCAGTGTTTAAGTTTAGCTACATGCCCGTTCTCTGGTGCACAGCAGCCAGGATAAAAAGGTGATGGATGTTACAGTGCAAACCATTTTGAGAGGTGTTAGGAAGAAAAGGCCACTATATATTAATTCTTAACACTACTATAATCTTCTTCTTATATTGATGTAAAGTACTTTTATAGCAGGCTTCTGATAATTGATTTGAGCAACTGCTACAGCTGTAGGCAATTTCTTATTCCATTTGTTAATGGAGATAAAGTTACTGCTGGAAAAGAAAGGCATAGTGTCATTAATCTGCCTAAAAAGGGCCTTGCCTTTCCTTTTAGAAAAGCCACTGGGTGAGACTGTCAGTCAGGCTTCAGGCTAATTTATTTCTAAAAAGTTTAAATATTTTCTTAATTTCTTCTTTGTTTAAACTTCTTCCATTCTTTTAGGAAGTAAATAGGGCTATTCAGTGAGTCTTTCATAGTCAGCATTTTGCCTTAAGAATATGGTAATTGCACTTAAGACAGTGGTGGTAAATCATCAGGTCCCACAGCTGCAACAGCTGTGGCACAAGCTTTTCTAAGAAGGAAAATATACTACATTGCAGTTATATAGATGTGGAAATTAAACCTCAGCAGAGGAGTTTATGGGTAGAGGAACCGTGTAATGTGTTTCACTTGAAAGAGGTACATGCAACAAAGATGCTTCGGGGGACTAGGTTAAAAAAAGAAAAGGGAAACTGATAGAAGGGATTGTTATAAATGTTAATGTCTGGTAGGAGGGAATGTGGCCCTGATTATGCCCACAGCTGGTTCAAGGCAGAGGAATTTAAACAGCTATACCGTGATGCTCAGAGTGTAATCAAAGATATTAAATGGTTACTCTTGGTAGTTGGAAGGTTTTTTACTTCAAGTCACCTGTTCAGTATTGCTAGCAAAGTGTAACAAGTGCACAAATACAGGCTTGCTTGTGACAGGTTTACAAGGATTTACTACACCTGTCACAGTTTGGAAGGAGAGCAGCAGAGCTGCATGACCTGAGGTACCAAATGTACCTTAGGTATTATTTGAGCAAGGTGCTTTAAAGAACCCTTGTACTGATGGGGTAGGTAAGGCTGAGAGGTCCTCATGAGGAATGAGAGGGAGGGTCTGAAATTCTGAAAATTCATTCGGGACTAATATGTCTTCTAATTTTGAGTAGATTTTTGGAAGGAATTTAAATGGTTCATGTTATGCCTTAATTTGAAGTAGGAAAAAATATATCCTGCCTGGTGTAACTGTCTATTAGGACTGCTTTAGAATTACTGTTAATACAATGTGACTGGGTTTTTGAGGGCTACTAATAGGTTTAAATTCTGCTATTGGATAGCCTGACTAAAGAAGCTGATCCAGTAATGTTATGTCAGTTTTCTATCACTTTGCAATACTTCTGACTTCCGTTGCTCATTTATATTATTCTCTGTTGTTAAAGTCAAATAATACATCTTAGGCTGAAGTTAATTTCTACTCAGTAAGACTAGAGAGTAGCCAGATATTTTTCATCGCAATATCACAAGAGGGAATTCTAGAAAGGACAGACAGATGAATGAACTCTTGAATATTTTTACACTCCAGTTTATTTGGTGCTCTTGTAATTTTCAGTTAGAATGGTTGAAATTAGACTAAATTTCATAGGACAACATTGGATTTTTTAGAGTTACAGTATGTAAGCTAGCAAGAAATATATGAAAGTACATTCAAAACTGTCTGGAGCAATCAGTTGTGCATATCAAACAGAAAATTAGAGCTCAGCTCTTTACTGATACACAAAAGAAAAAATATTAATTTATAATCAAAGAGGATAGATGGAGAACATTCTAATTTTTGTTCATTATATGTATTTTTTCAAATAATTCAGTTAGATGAGGGGGATTTTTAAAAATTGTATGACAGTATCAACAGAAGAGAATAATAAAAGGCACGGAGATGGAGGAGTAGTTGGAGCTGGAAGTGCATGATGATGGTGGGCTGTTGAAAACTGAGTCTGAGGAAAGTGGATAGCAAATGTGAAAAGCAGTGTTGGGTAATTTTAAGAGATAGCAGCTGCAAACAAATAGAGCTGTACGGTAAGAGTAGCTATAGATAAATTTATTCAAACAGACACTTACCTAAGAATTCAATGGTTTGGGGGCCCTCTCCTATAGAAGGATATTTTAGAAGTATCTCATATATAGATCATCCTATTGATTCATGCAAATGCAAGTATTTCAAGTGAGCTATATAAGCCAGGCTGGAAAGTATATACTGCTTTAAAAATCTCAGCTTCACCATCTCCCCAAAGAATCTACTCCAGTGTTTTATCTGCATGATATAATTGAAAGTTTTATGCTGATGATATACTTCTCACTGACTTTATTCATTTACATTCATTAATTCAATGTCAACTTGGAAAAGGGAGTAGTATTCATATGAGTTGCTAGCATTTTCATGTCACCAAGTATTTTCTCTTTTCTTGGTTAAGTGGCTACAGCAACTTACTACTCTTAGATAGACTTTGATAACTATTAGGTAATAATTAGACAAGAAGTAATAGATATTATGAAGAAGAGACATTATCAAGATTAGCCACTTTAATAAATTAGGTATGCAGTTCAACCAAATCCTTTCATAATGCAATCAATGTAAGAGATAAAACTGGAGTGGCTTATTAAAATTTGTCCAAAAAAGTAAGGTTAGTTGAAGCAGTATTCATATTTTTCTCTTCAGAATGATAGTAGTCTCATACTAAGTCCTTTTTATTAAAATTAAATCCTTTTTATTTAATTAAAAATGTGGTCCCAGTCATTGCTGTGCTGTCATTTTTCTAGAACTGATTTGTCATTAGGGAGATGGTTTTGTCAAGGTAATGTCATGCTGTTTTTAGTTGCCAGTGTTCTTAGCTCATGATGAGCAATTAAGGAATGTAATGCAAAATAAAATAATAAGCTCCTTCTACTTATCTATGTGGTTCTCAGAAAACGTTTTCAAATTAGGTTATCTTAGGATGAGAATCTTACTGGTGTATTTTGCAGGAAAGCACCTGCTCTGTCTTTTATATATTACTAAAAGAACTTGAAAGTTATGGAGGAGGATTCTAGGCCATTCCCTTATGGCTGTTTTAACACTGAATTCCTGGGTGTTTAACCGTTCTTCAGGGACCTTCCTTTGACTTCTGTTTGAAAAATTAGAAGAGACACATGCTGCAGACAGTAGTGAACATACACACATCCTGAGGATATTATGTTCTTTTCAGAGGGAGCAATTTTAATGCATATTTTTTCTGTTTATCCCAATAGTTCAATTTAAAATTATAAGCAGGAATTTTTTTTTAATCGTACATAATTTTGTGTTTGGGCTGAGGAAATTAGCTCTGCCCAATCCGAT
Organism: Brachypodius melanocephalos; assembly: GCA_013398615.1. Taxonomy (NCBI): domain Eukaryota; kingdom Metazoa; phylum Chordata; class Aves; order Passeriformes; family Pycnonotidae; genus Brachypodius; species Brachypodius melanocephalos. Next base: position 10,157,000 of record VZSR01003794.1, on the reverse strand, counting down.
TTTGCTTGAGTGCTGAACATTGGCTTATGTTTTACTAGTGAGTCTGTGAAGAAGCATGATGTGGTACAAATTAATGGAAAACTTCAGAAAGGGAGATGAAATCTGACAGCCTTATGCTGAACTTTACAAAGAATAAACAGAATAATCCAAAATTAATTCATCACATGCTGAAGTTGTGGCATTTTTGTGAGTGGAAAGACAAATATGGTTTAATCCATTAAGCAAAGGAGAGTCAAAATTGAGAATTAAAAGAAGAGTACTTGACAAAGCTCCAAGAAGCTCCAGGATTTGACAGTGAAACACATTGGGAGCAGAGAGTTCACCCTCTCTTTCTATATAGGAGAGACAGCTAAGAATTTACATGTAGGGGGTTGAGTGGTCAAATAGTATTTAAATGTAAATAATATAAGAAGATACAAGAAATGATCACATCATCCTCAGCTATCAGACCATACCTGTCTATGAAATTTGGTGAGAAAGGGATTATTCCTCCTTCAATCACTAGCTCCAGCTACACAAAACCTCAAAAAAATATCTCTAAGCAGTGATGTAATGATCCCACAGAGCTTTATGGACCCAAGTATTTGGGCTATGATTGCAGATTACATGGCACTTCTCCTACAGGCAAAGTGGATCTTCAAATTGATACATATTAATTGCACTGAAATACAATTTGAAAGTGCAGTGAGTGGAATGTCTTCAAATGATGCAATACTAATGAAATTCTAAATATTGAGTGGTTTCTCTTACTTATTTAATTTGTGTTATTTATGTTTTAGCAGCATCAACTGGTATTTCTATACATAGCTGTAATTTCATTTTAAAATCTACTCTCATCAATGGACATTCCACCTGATGGAAAGTGCACATTTTACTATTTTTTTCATATAATGTACTGTTATGCAGTCTAAAAATTGTCATGAATATAGAAAATAAAAACTGCGTGATTTTTCATATGATCAGTTCTTTAAGTTTTATATTTTATTTTATTGATACTAAGAATGAAAATGTATTTTTATCTTTTTTTCTGTAATGGATTTGGCTTTTCCTCCTTTATAGGAGTCTGTGCCTATTATAACTGTACAACTGGGCTTTATAACTACTAGTTTTGTTGTTAAAATTGTATTAGATAATCAGAGATGCTCTTTCGAAGTACTTATAAATATTAGAGAATCATAGAATCATTTATTTTAGAAATGACCTTTAAGTTCTCCACTAAACCATGTCTCTAAGTGCCACAACTATACATCTTTTAAATACCTCCAGGGATGGTGACTCAACCACTTCCCTGGACAGCCTCTTTCAATGCGTGGAAATGTTTCAATGAAAAATTGTTTCCTAATATCCAATCTAACCTTCCCTTGGCACAACTTAGTCAGTTTCTTCTTGTTCTGTTGCTTATATTTGTGAGAAGAGGTCCGCCCCCACCTTGCCACAACCCTTAGGGAGTGGTAGAGAGTGGTCAGGTTCTTCCTGAGCCGGCTTGTCTCCAGGCTGGCCAGCCCCAGCACCCTCAGCCCGCTGTGCTCCAGACCCTTCCCCAGCTGTTGCCCTTCTCTGGCCTTGCCTCAGCCCCTCACCCCTGCAGTGTGAGGCCCAGAGCGGGACACAGCCCTCGAGGTGTGCCCTCCCCAGTGCCCAGTCCATGGGGATGATCCCTTCCCTGCTCCTGCTGGCCGTGCTATTGCTGTTATGGACCTGAACGCTTTTGGCCTCCTGGGCCGCTTTGGCACGGGCCAGCTCATGGTGAGCTGGCTGCTGATCAGCAACCTCACATCCTTTTCCAATGAACAATTACAGCTGCTCTTCTCCAAGCCTGTAGCACTGCTTGGGGTTGTTTTGACCTAAGTGCAGGACAAGACATTTGGCCTTGTTGAACCTCAATAAACAGGCCTCAGCCCATGGATCCAGCCTGTTCAGATTCCTCTGCAGAGCCTTCCTACCCTCTAGTAGATCAACACTCTTGCTCAATTAGGTGTTGTCTGTGAGTTTACTGACTCACTCAATCCCCTTGACCAGATCTTAGATCAAGATATCAAAAAGCACTGGCTCCAAAGCTGAGACCTGGGGAACACCATTAGGGGTCAGACGGATTTGACTCCTTTTACTGCTCTCCTTGGGCTCAGCCATCCAGCCTGTCTTTTACCCACCTAGTCCAAGCTATGAGCAGCCAATTTCTCCAGTAGAATGCTGTGGGAAGTGGTATAAAAAGCTTGATTGAAGTCTAGATAGACAGCTTCCAAAGCCTTTCCCTCATCCACCAAGCAAGTCACCTTGTCACAGAAGGAGATCAGATTGGTCGAGCAGCACTGCCGTTCATGAATCCAATGAACCTGATCCTGTGGTGTCCTACATATGCTCTGTGCTGGTACTCAAGATGTTCTGCCCCGTGACCTTCCCCAGCACCAAGGTCAGGCTGACAGGCTTGTAGTTGTATGAATCCTCTTTCTCATCCTTCTTGTAGTTGGGTGTCCTATTTCCTGATTTCCAGTGAGGTGGGACCTCTCCAGTTAACCAGTTTTACTGATAATTCATGGGAAGTGGCTTGGTGAGCACTTCTGCCAGTTCCCTCAGTATCTTTGGGTGGATTCCATGCAGCCCTCTTGATTTGTGTCTAAATGGTGTAGTATTTCACTGACCATTTCCCCCTTGGATTGTGGGGGCTTCATGCTGTTCCCCATCTGTCTTCCAGCTCAGGGCACTGGGTACCCAGAGAACAACTGGTCTTGCTATTAAAGATGGAGACGAGGCAGGTATTAAGTATCCCAGACTTCTCATTCTTTGTCACTATGTTTCCCCTCATCCAATAAAAGATGGAGATTCTACGTAGGTCTCCTTTTGTTACTAATATATTTCTAGAAACATTATGCTGGTAACCAGATTTGGTTCTAGTTGGGCTTTGGCCCTTCTAATTTTCTCCCTGCATAACCTCAAAATGTCCTTGAAGCCCTCCTGAGTTGCCTGGCCCTTCTTCCAAAGATTACTCTCTTATTCCTGAATTCCATCCAAAGTTCTCTATTCAGCAAGGCTGATGGTCTTCCCTGCCAGTTTGTCTTTTGCCACGTGGGGATGGCCTGCTTCAGTGTGTTTAAAATTACCTTCTTGAGGCATGTCCAGCCTTCCTGGACTCCTTTGTCCTTCAGGACTGCATCCCGAGGGCCTTTCTCAACCAGCATCATACACAGGCCAAAGCCTGCCCTCTGGGAGTCCAGTGTAGCAGTTCTTCTGGCCCCCCTCATTATTTCTGCAGGAATCAAACTCTATTATTTTATGATTGCTGTGCCCAAGGCAACCTCCAGTTGTCACATCACCCACCAGCCCTTCTCTGTTCAGAAAAACAGCTCTGGTGGGGTGCCCTCCCTAGCTGGCTCATTTACCCCATGTGCACATCAGTTGTTGGAATATTGATCCTGCCACTTTTTTAGGGGAAGGTGCCCATTGCATTTAGAGTTCCATCATTACTGTGATTTTTATCCAGTTATATTAAATCTTTCCTGTCATTGCTAGTATGCGATTTAATTGATTTTAGCATAGCTTCTCCTGTCTTTTTGTGGTGTAAATGTATGAAACCATGCTTATGTGGAGGGGGAATAAAAACATTTCTAATAGTCTGCTGCCTTCTTCAAAAGTGAAACCTTTGCTGCCCTAATGGGGTCAAATCCCATAGGACATGCCATGTGATTTTAATATAAACCAGGGAGTTTTATTAGTATTATTACTGGTTCTGGAGACTCCACTACACTACTAAGTATATATAGCACTTCTGGTTTTGGGAAACGATGTAAAGATGAGTTTCAAATAGGCTTCCTTTCTGCAGCAGGCTGAACTGTGCAATGATAAACATTAGTGGCCATATTTTTCTGTCAGATCAAATGTGAGCTATGGATGAAAACAACAACAAAAAAATACGAACAGAAAATTTAATTTAGAATGTTTAAAATCCATCTGTGAAAAAATTAATAATTTCTTCAGAATCATGCCCTTGCGACAAAATCATAATTTGAAATAAAATGAAATTAAAAAGACCTTGAAAGAGAGGGACTATCTTTGAAATGAAGGAACTTTAAAGGATACCAAAACTAGCAGTTTTGGTATTAGGTGAACAAAAGTCACAAATCGGAATTGTCGTCCATTGTCTTAAGTGTTTTGCAAAAAAAAAATGAAGATGTATTATGCATTAGGTAATTTATCTGATCTTGCTGATTTTTGTAAAGGACAGTGACATAAAAGTACAGCTGTTAGCTACAACCTTAACTGACCTTAACTAAAAATTGCTCTCTATCCTGGTTATAAGCCTCTGCAATTCCATTAGCTTCAGTGAATTTCTCCAGCTTTTGCAGGAATCTAACCTGGAATTAAGGGTTGATGCAGGTCTGTTGATTCTGTTCTCTGTACTTCCTGTTGGTAGGGTGCATTGTGACTCAATGTGTGGCCTACATTACTTTGACAAAATCTTTGTTCTCATTAGTGCCATACAGAAAATGATCCAGTTGGGTTCTCAGATTACATCCACTGTTTTTGTAGCTAAAACTGTGTTTGTAAAGTATGAGGTATTGTCTGCTGTCCTATATGTTAATGTTAACATTTGGCTTCTCTTCCCTTCGGCTCTTGTAAATCAATTTTATTTTAACTATAACAGAAGTGTCTCATAACTTCAATGTCTTTTCAAATAGCCTTTGAAAAACAATTTAAAAAATTTCTATAGCACTGAAGCTTCTTAAAATATAAAGCTTTTGTATGTACATCAAGGACAATTTTGCTGTATACATTCATGCATCTAGAGACAGGAAAGAGCATGCTGTAATTAACTTGTTTGACCTGAAATGTATACAAGGAATGGAAAATTTGGCTGCATGTGTAATGACCTGGTGGTCCAGGTAATTTCCTTTATGCCTTAAGTTAGGTAACTGACATTCATGACGCATAGAATCTTGCTTGTTGAGCAGTCTAGCATTATATTTGCAGAACTACTGCTATACTAACTGGTATTACATTCATATTCAGTGATTTATTTGATCTAGAAAGCCAACAAATTTCTGCTTTTCAAAAAGGATGTTCTCTAGGGCTCCAAATGATCAAATGATCTATGTTCTAGTTTCTATGACACTTGTGATGAACACATGATCATTTGCAATATATGTGTGTATATATATGTATATATGGTGGGACATTATGTATATATAGTATATACACCAACATATATTGGGACGTGGTTTTCACTTTCGTCTTTGAGTACAACATTGGACTGTGGCTACATCAACGTGTTTTAGAAACCTCACAAATAAATCACTGATGATCCTTGTGGAAGTTACCGCCTTCCTTAGATAAAAGTATGTTTATAAAAGTACCAGTTTGTATAGAGTAAGCTTTGGATCTGTCCCACTGTCAAATAGAGCATAAGATAATAAGCTAAAATTTGCAATGGCTGCCTGATAAACACAAGGGTATTTTAATTAACCTGCATGCAGAAATTAACCCTTAGAGTACTGCTTCAAATTCTTCAATTTGTTTTGTTATTTAATTTTACCAGTGGGCTATGCTGCTTTTCTACTCAGTTCATAGTACTGTACATAAAGTACATTAAATAGCCATACAAAAAAAAGAAGTGAGAAAAACAAACAAAAAAATCCAATCAACCTCTTATAAACAAGGGATTCTACAAGACTAAGTACTCCAGGTTGCTAATGGGTAATGTATTCCTAAGCAACTATTTTTTGTTAAAGGTTTTATATTACGACATGAATTAAAAATATGTGATGTTTCACGGTACCTGTGTGCTTGTTAGGTTTCTTCCTAAAGTATCATAGGTGTGTCTCCTTTAGAAAGAAGTCAGTTCTTTAAGGGTTAATGTGGGGTTAAGCAATCCTGAGGTATTCTCCTGCTTGTCCTCTCCTAAAGGTATCTGCATGTTAATTCTCAAATATTACCTGAACAGGTGAATATAAACAATGTATGAATGACTAACTGAATGAATTAAATAATTCCTTTGAAATGCTTGCTTGGATCTTGTAAACAGCTGGAAAACAGAAACATGATTTCTGAATCAAGGTCTTTAATGACATACAATTCTCAGCAGAGTAGAAACTCATATGCTGACAATTTATTCTGATTTCTTTGTCTTTCAAATAGCCCAATAGAATCCTGCCAGAATTTCTACAAAGATTTCACATTACAGATCGACATGGCTTTCAATGTGTTCTTCCTACTCTACTTCGGCTTGCGTGTAAGTACTGTGGCTTTGGTAGCAAGAGGCAGGGAGGGAATTCAGCTATTGGATATGGTGGTTGAAATAGAGATTGTATTTTCTTTGAAAGAGACACAATTAATAGCTTCTTTAAAGCAAAAAATAGGAGCCTTGTTTTGAAATGTTTAAGGCAAAGTTTTAAGACTTAGATAAAACTGCTCCCTTAAATATGCTCATGCTATGCTGGATTTTTTCCCCTTTATTTATATATTTAATGTTTAGATAAAGCAAATGTTTTCATTAGTTATTAATCAAATGTGAATAGTAGTTTGACCTTATTTAAGCACATAGGCAAGTCCTAACTATGATGCCCCTGGCATCTAAGCTTGCCGGTTTCCCTGGGGTGACTTTGTATTCAGGAGAGAGCAATGACCACACCCATGGTTCAATTCAGAACACTGAAGTGCTGCTGCCGTCCTGAACTCTGCCTGGTAGGATCACCCTGCTGATCTCCTCTGGGCAGACAATAATGGGACTCCTTGTAAACCACTCTGTATTTAGAAATCTATGAGCAGCAATTAGGTGATAAGACTACTACTGACATATTTGGTGTGCTAGAACAAAGGTGTGATGTACTTCAAAATACTTTATAATGGCCTACACTTCTCTAATATTACTAATACACTGTCAATAAATGTGGAAAAATATTTTTAGCATAGATATTACAGCTGATCACATAGATGATCTATCTTTCTAGTTAGACCTTTCGTTTTAATCTCGGTGTGATTATCAAGAAATGCACAATGCAGACTGCCTTGAAGTGAGACATGTTCTGTCTGGACTGACCTAAAACATCAGTTAGTACACCAACTTTTGAGTTTAATGTTTTAGAACAGATATCTGCAATCAGCGTGAGAATAATCTGATTCTTTCATCTCTTCCCCTCTTTTTTTTCCCTTTCCAGTTTATAGCAGCCAATGACAAGCTATGGTTTTGGCTAGAAGTTAACTCAGTGGTAGATTTCTTCACGGTCCCTCCAGTATTTGTGTCAGTATATTTAAACAGAAGTTGGCTTGGTAAGTACAATAGTTTTAACCTTTAAAATGCTTGTTATAAAGTTACTTCAACTTTGCACGTTTTGGTGGAGAATTCCTTCACCTTGTGTCATTGTGCAAATAGAAGAATGTTACCAAAGTTGTTTTCAAAGTGAATTTTAAGCAGAAAGGTGGGTTTTGTCAGAAAAAGCACTTACTATATCTGTTTTATTTTCAACTCATTATTATCCCTTACTCTAAGTGGGGGAGAGCTCCATTTTGGAAGTAACATGAGGCTGCCTTTATCAAACCATGAATTTGATTTGTCTCACCTTGCAACCTGAACAGGTGATCTAGATCATTCATTCACTGAACTGGATTGTCCTGAATCATTGTCAACAATGAAATCAATATATTCTCATTGCATTTTTTCAGCTATTGTGGCTAAATTTGGCAATTCATTCATCCAGAAATACATCACTCATTGTCCCTGAAAACTGAAGAGAATAGTTATCTTAAATGTTTCATATGGAAAAGAAAATAAACCAGAGGGTCTTTAGTAGTCTCACAATATTTTCGTCTTAATATAGAAGTGCAAAGATACAAAAATTATTGATGATTTTTTTGTTTATTGGAATGAGATCAGTAAATTTATAACTGCAGTAAAGGTCATATAACCATATCAGTGGTTATCAGTATGCCAGTGAAGAAAGCTGTAAAACACCCAGAAAAGATCACTACACATCCTCATATGATTACTCTTTTTATCACACATCACTTCTGTCATATATGGAAAACTAAGTAGGGCTTTTTGAAAGAGAAAATGTCATACAGTTCCAGATTATGATAGGAAATAAAATTTAAGAAGAAAGTATGGAAGTAAAAAGCATGCTTATCCTTGAAAGAAAATTGCCAATTTCACTAGCTATAACTTAATCTCAGATTGCTTGCATGATGTGAATTAAAGGGGATGCATTTTCACTCTTTCATGTGATGTATCAGAGTTTCCCAAAAACTTTGAGATTGAAATCCTTGGAGATGAATGCTATCTGAGAGAATAAATAAAATCAAAGAATCCATTGAAAAGGAATATGAAATGAGAAAGTAGCAAGACCACAAACTCTGGGAAATGAGGCAGGGATAATTATTTGGAATGAATACCCTTCATGAAAGTGAGCGTGTAATTGACTGACTCATGGTGACACAGCAATCCAACTAGCACTACTGACAGGGATAATGAGAGCATTTGCACATTTAGCAGTTTCTGCTGCATAGATTTTATCAGTTTGATGTCAGTTTTCAGGAAGAGTTAAGCACTCATAAAGTTGAAAAGATTTCCATATCTCTTAATTACACCAACACCACTTTATCTTGATTTCTTGTTTATAGCCTCACTTTGCCGGTTTCCTCATGGAATCCTCCTGAGACATTTCTCACCTGCTGAGGCAAAAAACTGATCTGTTTTTTAATGTAGTCATCTTAGGAGTAACATATTTACAATTTTTTAGCTTTGCACCTACTTCCAGAGGGGTTTTTATTTTGGGTAAATCATTCTTAGTGAAATCATTCACTAATTCAAAAATGTGAATTGTTTGGGTTTTTAGCATAGCTTGAATTTAGACCAGCAAGGTATTTTGAGAAGCTGTGATGAAAGTTTTTAAGTAAATATATCAAAGTGTGTTAATGAAGACTGTGTATTCCTTTATACCTTTTATACCTTTGGCCAAATTTGCTGTCTGTAGAGCTCAACTGCTTGGATCATACTTGTGGTGGGACTGAGTGTGTGAGTAGGGGGAAGGGAGGCTGTTTCGACCATATTATTTAATTTCAGGTTAGATACCTACTTTGCCTTTTTCTTTTATATAAGTATCGTAATTGAGAGAGATCTTTCTGCTGAGGGGGATTCAGAATATATAAGTTTTGGGGTTTGCACAAATTGTACCCATGTGTGTGTAGGATTAGCAAGGAGGTTTGCCTTTTAGCGAGGCAAGTAGAGAGTGCTTAAGGTTAGGCAATGTGAAAATGATTCAACATTGGCACATTTTAAAAATTTCTTAATGATTTAGCAGATTTCCTTTGTACACTTCAGATTTCAAGATCATTTAGGAGCCAAAATAAAGTGCACCTTCTAGAGTGTATTGTGCATCAGGGTCTTTGCAGTTTATTTCATTATTGATTCATGTCAGTCAGCTCTAATGAGTTCATTGAAGTAGTTGGCAGGATCCAGATCCCCACTGTGGCTCTCTGAATGCCCAATTCTGCAAGAGCTGTCCTGGTTTAGCTGACTGACTAGTATCAGTACAGACCCACAGTTGGAGCAGTATTTTAAAGAAACCAAACTATACTAAATAAATAATAAACTTTGCCTTTGTAAGTGCTTACAGAAAGATGTGAAGCACAGCAGAGGACATGCTCTGAATGTATCATCTGTTCATGTACTGTAGTGGAAAGCCAGGGGATTTTTTCTTTCTTATGCTAGTTCAGAAATGCCATCATTCACCTGTTAGGTAAAGCCTTCTTTCCCTGCTACTCTTTTGTATTCAGCTGTTCATAAACCTAAACTTGCACCTGGAAATGCTGTACATTAATTAAACCTTCAATCACTCTTCATAAAGGATATTGTTTCCAATCTAGTCTTTCCCAGTATGGAGAGAGAGAGATGACTTTGGAGAAAAAGCAGATGTTAAGGTGATAGTTCAGGTGATGGTGTGAAGCCTTCTGCCCATCCATCAAGTGCTCTTCAAGCTTTAGTTAAAAATCTTTACATGGAAACAACATTTGTTTTAATGCTGTTTTGACGTTCTTGTCATAATCTCTACAGAACAACTCAACCTTAAACCATATTTGAATCTGTAGAATGCTTTATTCCTTTTGGAAAACTTAGATAGTTTAATGGGATTTAGTTACACTGATGCAAAGAAGTCGTCTGATGGCTTGATTGTAGGGACACCACTTTGGCTTTGCAATCACATACTGGATTTTGGTGCATCTACAGGTCCCAAAGCTCCCTTGCTTAACCCCTTCAATTTGCAGTCATCTGCAATGACTTTTTTGGTAAGTGTTGTGCATTTCTGCCATCTGTTGGTGGAATCTTTGAATGCACATTCGAAGGCATTCACTCTAGTCTTTATGCATTATCCAGTAGTTATTCCCCAGATAGCTTCTTTCATTGATTTTTTGACTGTAATTTAAATATTTTGAATCTGAGTAAGTTTGTTGCTTTGAGTAGGATTTTCTGACCTTTGAATTTTGCGTGGTTGTTATTTGCAAGCAACTTTATAAGTAATGTAATTAATATCTGCATAGATACAAAATTAGAAGTCCTTATACCTAGAACATGGCAGTTTATATTTTGGCATTTTTAACAGGAGTTCTATGATTTCTGGTTACTGTTTTTGATCTTTAGCTCACTTTGTATTTCTAATTTCTGCAACACTGCTCAAAGGAACTGTTTTATCTCCTAAGCGCTGGACCGAATGTACAGCGATGTCCGTGTAGTTCTCATTAATTCAGCACCAGTTGTCTGGTGTGCTCTCTGGTGCGTGAACCTGGGTTTATGTGGAATTAAGAAAAGATGCATTATTCAGTTTAAGTAATTAAAAACCCCAACCTGCGTATCTGTGTTCCTCCTGACTTTTTTTTGCAAGACTGAATTAAGCAAAAGCAAATCCTCTTGAGACTGGAATTGATATAAACTTGTACAAAGATAGTTGGGCTTTCACTAGAAAGATTAGAAGTTAAGAATTCCATACAAGACTTGAGAAAGTTCTTTTGTGTCTGTTTTTTTCTGAATATCAAAGGGCTCTGATGGAACTTACATACTCACCTGAGACTGGAGGTTTATTTAAACTGGATTATTCATATCCTTCCAGTAATCTTTTGGCAGTTCTTTCACTCCACTTATATATATGAAACTAAGAAAAGTCAAGAGAGAATTTGATTAAGATTCTTTTTTATTCTTGTTATAATTCCACATTCAAAAGAGGAGAATTTGTTAATATGGTTATTTACATGCACTGCTTGACCATCACCTGAGGGGTCCAAACCTCACTGGGATTAGGTAAAATGACTTCTTGTGCTTCAGTGCTTCAAGTATCGATGTGAGAAAAGCCAGGTCAGAGCCTTCTGCTGGTAACATCAAGGTGGTGGGTTCAGCCCCTGGATGGGCCATATACCTAAGAGTTGCACTTGATCCTTGTGAGTCCTTTCCATCTCAGAATATTCTGTGAATCTGTTAAGTTTTGATCTTCCTGTTCAAGTGGAATTTCAGAATTAATGGTTGGAAGGCTGAAGATCTGTTCCTTTATCCACTATTCTGTCTTTACAGTTGCAGTATTTTGCTATACAAAGTTAGACGGCATATAGAGAAGGAAAATTTGGGAAGGATTCTTACAGCTGAAATATTTAAGCCTTTTTCTGAAGTTTTGAATTGCAGGATATTTATAGCATCTGGCAGTTTCATACAATATTGGCAAGGGAACCCTTCATAGTTTGTTACATTTTGCTACTTGTTTCACGTCAATTTTTTGAATGCTTAACATTCTCTAGTACTTTTGTATTTATATTCTTATATTATACAGGGCTTGCACTTGATTTACTTCTGACCTGCAGACATTTAGCCTTCATTAACCTTGTTATCACCTTGAGCAGTGTTTAGTATTGTACTATCTCAAATTCTAAATGAAAATAGAAACACAGCAGAGCAATCCATAAAATGAAGGACACATTTCTGCACCACAAAAATGTCTCTGAAGTTATTGACTGCTCCACAGCTACTTGCACTGGTGTGGTTCACCTTAGAGATGGCCAGAAATTTGCCAATAAAGCTAATCATTCTCAGAGGCCAGGATTTACATATTCTTTAGACCTGCATGCTTCTAGGAAAATTTGAGACCCTTCTTTACTAGGCACTGGCTCTAATCTACTCTGATAGTGCACTGAAATTTCACTGTCTTCTCTTATTGATTGTGTAACATCAGCCTTTAGGGAAAGCATTCCTGTGCACCTGAAAATGCGGGAAGTTTCTTCTCAGTAGGCAGATCACAGATTTTCTGTCTGACTTGGATTTGAAGGGAGGAGTTTTAAATGCTGCTTCCTTTACTATGGCTGTATTCTTGACTCAGTCTTGGTGATGCATTGACACTTGCAGTGCTCAGACCTCGTATTTGAACATGATGCACTACTGAGGAGGTGAAGACTATTTTTTAGTACTGCATTGGGGTGAAATAAGGGATGCTGAAACACAGCATCTATACAACATGGATCTATACAACAGCTGTGTTTGCAAAAAACTAAAACTGCATAATCTTTGATTTCTGTGGAATTTTATGACTAAATTCTTAATCCTGCAGCTGGTCTGAAATACTCTGTTTATTGTTAGTACAATATAAATTTACACAATGTGCAAGGAATTATTCTGTACACTGAGTAAAAGGCTATTGCTGCACCAGAACAAGCATAAATACTACTTGAATATTTGTCATCCATCTGGTCAGAAAATGGAATTAATGTTTTTTGCACGTAGATCATAATCACATACAGAATTTTGTGGTGTATCATTTTCATAACTGGTTTCTCATAATTAATTTATCTGTATGTACCTGCTTATATCCATTCTTTAACTATTTCCTTTGTGCAGCTCGAAGGCTCAAGAGGCTCACTGAACAGGATGCATTGTATCATAGCAGTTGATTAGAAGTGGAATACTTGACTCGTTTTCAAGCCTTGTTTCATAGTATGCTCATTGTTTCTTTGCAGTTATGGCCTGTGCCTTGTGACTCACGGGAGCAAAGACAGGCAGGATTGCAAGGCTCTTCTAAAATCTCCCTCCTGCGGCATGAGTCAGGCTTTAGATCTGGCCTTTGCCCTTCCTTTGCCTTTGTTCTTATCATTCGTTCTGCCCTATGGTTCCAGCCTCTCAGAATAGCATATTCCTGATTTTAGTGCAATTTGTTCCTGATGAATGCCAGGGAAAATTACATAAGGTGCTCACTTGTCATTTTTCAGGAAGGGAAGCCTCTTTATATTGAGTGGTAATGGTCACTTTGGAAAGCAATCCTGAATTTCCAACCTGCTGTACAACCCTCTTTGCAAGGTTAGCTTGCTGAGGTGTAACAACTTACTTCAAGGGTCATTTTGGTTTTGGTAGCACCATCAGGAAAGTGTACACTTAATATTTTTCTTTCCAAATCAAATAATTTAAAAAGGCATATTTTTCATCTATTTTGAATATGGACTTGCAATATCTGGAAAGGATTACAGAAAAGTAATATTAAAAAAAATAGAAAAATGAAAGCTGAATAAATTTTTTGTCTTCTTAACTCTCTTTTACCCACTAGGTAAATATGAATACTGATTATTCTTCCCTTTGTGATTTCAGCCTTTTGTTAAAAATGGCACCATCACTTTAGTGGGATACTTCTTTTGTAATACACAATGTTTACAAGTTAATATACTCTGATTTTATGTAAAGATGTGCTCTTCATTTACTACTATGGCTATAGCTGTGCTTGGTTTATAGAAATATGACATAGTTGTTGCCTGAAATGGTGTAAAGCAGGAAAGTTAATGTTTACATATCAAGAGACTGGTTTTGTACTTGCTAATGCCAAGCTTTCTGAAAATGGTTTAATAGCTTAAGACTTTGAGACTAGGAGATCAAAAATAAATAATGCAACTACGTGTGTTATCTCAGGAACTCAGGATTGGCTTGTAAATTTACCTTCTAAACAATTTAATGAGATTAATGAGTGGTAAATTCTTGGCAGGATGAGCATTATTCTGGTTTTGTCATAATCCATAGACATTGCTACAAAACTGTACTAAAAAGTAGTTGTTGACAATCCTGTAGAGTTTTTGTATTCAGACATAGCAGGTTATTTTTTCTTTTCTATGAATAATACTTTTGCCATTTTTGAAATAGCAGCAATGAAAATGTTATGGGCCATTTTGTGTACAGCAAATGGTTTTTACATTGTCGTTTTAGAAGGAGTCATTTAAAAGAGAGAAAGGTAGCAACTGGAAAATTCTGTGTTCATTTATTGTAAATTAAATTAAAAATGAATTTTCAAGGAGAGAATAGTCATAGGATATAACAGTTATTTTTCTCTACAACAGGTTTTTCCTTGGCAGGTTTCCTTGTGTTTTGTGGTTTTTTACAGATTTTGCTTTTGAGCACAACTGTAAGCAAATAGTATCCTACAAAAGCACAGCAAATCCGTCACCGATGTCTAACCTGTGTTTTAAAGGACAATAATTTGATGCCCACTTCTACCCACTACCTTGGTTTTCCAAGGCAGGATCTAATGTTCCCTTCAGGATAATACAGCAAGTACCTCATCCCTACATAGCCAATGGTAAAGTGGAGCTTAGCTGCTGACAAGCCATGCTTTCTTCCCCTGCATATTTGAGTTGAACAGCTTCACATTTGAAAGCAAGTTGTCATTTAATTATAGCAGTACTTCCATAAGTATGTAAATCTATTTTTATGACAAGTTCAAGGAGGGTCATGGAGTGATGTCCTTCTAGGATATGCTTCTGTAGAAAATATGAAAGACTTCACTTGTTAGCAGCTTGGGTTCATAGAAGGTAAAATTGGTTGTTAAAAACCATTCTAGAGCTCTTTGTAACAGGGTGTTGGTTAGTTTGGATTAAATACTTCAGGGCAGAGTGCAGACATTTCAGGTACTGCTGGTAACACAAGGTTTAGGAGTTATAGGTCTGCCTTAGGGGAGGCCAAGGACTGTGTTCTTCACAGAGGTAGGAAGCAGTGATATTGTGCTGCTGGCACCACCGTCATGCGCTTAACTGGACTGCAGACTTTCACTCAGATGCTCATCTGAAAAAGGTATTTTTCTGGAAAACAACAAAAAAATTAGTCTACGAAGAACAATTTTCTACAATCTAATTTTGCATCTAATATAAAAAATTTGGCTAAGTAATACATCAAAATTATAGACACTAGCAAACTGTAATATCACTGAAAACAAGAAGCTGTCTTGGGTAATTGGATTGTATAACAAAATACTAAAAAAATATTTGTTTGGAAAGCAGAAACATCTGCACAGAAATAATACCAGCAGCTTTGTGTGGCTGGCTGTGATGTTGAAGAATGCTTCTCAACACAATGTGCCATCACCCTGCTGCTGCTCAAATTTATATAGATTCCTTTTTAAAACTTATGGAGCAGGTTTATTTTAGATTTAATCCTAGTTTGTGTCATTTAATTTATGTTTTCAAATTTTGGTGTATGCAATAGATTAAGCAGTGCACTGACAGAAAAGAAAGAAAATTGATAAAAATCTGGCTATACCAGGAAGCTGAGGAGTTAAAAGAATACTGTAAAATTGTTAAAACTGAAATAATATGTTATGTAAACTAAACAGCTTGGCTCTTGCTATTTATTACTATGGCCCTGTTTTCCTTCAGAGACGTTTCAGGCTTTCAAGGTAAATGGATTCTACACCCAAACATTTGCTGTACTAAGTATGAAGTACACTAATGATAGGTTTAAAATTGGATAATAACAAGGTTATAATACTAGTCAAGAGGAAATACAGAAAGGAAAATAGCGTGCCTTATATGGCAAAAAGAAAGTAGGACGTGCATTCATTTTGATCTGTACAAGATGTGATTAGTAACACAGTTAAGTACTACCCTGTTCAAATCTTTTCAGTTTGAGAGGAATGATTCAAGTGCTCACAGCTATATCAGGGATGTTTGTCAGCATGTGGATAGAAAACCTATCCCTGTAGATTCAGTGGAACTTGACTATTGTGACCAGTGGGAGCATAACCAGGTTGTTTGTAAGAATGTACTGTTAAAGGTTAAAATGCAAAGAACTCATGAAAATAGTTTGCTTTGCTATCTGCATGTTACTTATAATTTGAAATTTGTGTGTATTACAATCCCCTTTATATTTGGCAGTCCACCCCTTAATAACAGTTCCAAAATGCTTTGAAATCCTGTGTATTTCATATAAGCACACGGTGCAGCCTATTTTTGTATCTACTTTGCATTGTACTCCAGATGGCATTGGTGTATTTGTGGGTCTTCTGAGGCCAAAAAAAAAAGGAAAAAAAAAAGAAAAAGAAGAAAGAAAAAAGGAACGATAAGCATATCCCTCAAACTGAAGATGCCTTTCACAATGAAGTTTGTGTATTATGCTCAAAGCAGGAAAATTCATTAAGAAAATCTATCACATGTAATGGAAGGATCATGATTACTTTTAATTTCAAGAGCTTTATCTAATTGAATGAGGTGGTAGTTGACTGAACAAAACTCCAGTTTTGTGAATATTCATAGAGCAAGTCTGCTTGAGAGAGCTGTGGACTCTATTTTTCATGCTTTTGCTTGATGGCTAAATTGTTTTGTTTTGAATTCTTTCTCCTTCAGTAAGATAGCTGTCTTTAGCTGGAGTTGGAGGATGGGTTGTTGTGTTTATTTTTTGGAGGTTTTTTAATTTCATCTGGGATAAATCCTGTAAGAGTTAGCTGATTGTGTGACCTCTGCTTTCTGCATACTAGCTTTAACTAGGAAACAGATACATGAACTTGCCAAAGAAAGTAATACACAGTAAACAATTCCCTTTATGTACATGAATTATAGGAACTATATTCTTTGTGAGTGTACCTGTTCATTCCAAGTGAACAGCATCATGTTTGTGGGTTTTGAATCAATGGGTGTGGTTCTTTGATGTATCTGAAAGAAGCTTATGTGGTAATATCCGGATAGAAGATGGCTTTTAAGCTCTAATACATCACGGATCAGAGGAGCATCTGCACTGCCTGCTTGCTTCTGTGATTTGTTTTGTCCATCCAGTTTGTGATACTCTTAGTCTGTTTTGTCAAGCTGAGTTTTGTATTTGAATTCATTCTGTTTGGTTCAAGCTAACGGAAATGGACTAGATTATCCTGAATTATCTTTTGGTAACAACTGGTAAAGGGGAGCTTTATCCTGTGTCCAGTTAATCAAATCTGCTCCCAAAGAGAAGTTCTGTTAAAGAGCTGGGAGCTGTCTCTCCGTGTTGATACTGAGTTAGCAAAAGGGAGGGTGAATGTATCAGCATCTTCACTGTTAGTGAATGCTGTGACTGAAGACTGGACCACAGTACTTACTCGCAGTGCTGCTGGAGCTGAAGATACACAGTCATGATTCCTAGCAAGATTTTAGTCTACCACAACCCTTCTGGGGGCACTCGTACAGAAACGTACAAAAGTACTAGGAGGCGTAAAAAATCTCATGGCGAGTTGTTCAAAAATGGATATCGTGTCAAAGCTGGACATGCCGTCCCCGAGAAGGAAGAGCAGCGTACTTTGCGGAGCTCCTTGGTGTCTTGTTACAGGGTCGGCTCCTACTGGGGTAAGGTCCAACTCAGCTTTTTCTTCAGAATTGTAGTTTGTTATACTGTCTCTGGTGCTAGTATTACTGTATCTTCTGAAATAGATGTTCTGTTTTATTTTTTGACTTTAAAAAAAGCTGCAGTATTTCACTTGCTTTGTAGGAAGAATTATTTCCCAAGCTTATGCACTGCAATGTGCTCCAGTCTCCCCAGTAAAGGGGTTCATTGTCCACCTAGAATCAAATTGAAGTCTTTATTGAAGGATAGAATGTAATATACTGCAGTGTTGGTGTCATCAAGAAATTTTTTTTTGAAACTGCTGTCCTTATTTAAAAGGTGTAATAGCAAGTCGAAGGAATGTGCAGCAGAGAGATTTATTAACAAATCTTTGATACAGCACTGTTTGAAAGCAATCTATGTAGATTCTAAACTTGATTGTAGTTTCACTGTCCTGGTCACAGAGCATTTATTTTTTTCATGCTGCAGGCTGTTCTCCCCACTTGTACTGTTTCATAACAGAGGTGGGGAAATGTATAAAAATATTTTGTCTGGGTTGCTTCCAAGGAGTGACACATCCTTTTCCTCCCATTCTGTTTCTTGTCTTTTTTTCTTCGAGCTTTCATTTTCAAGCCTATCTACAGTGAGTAAGATCTTAGATAACTCTGCTGTACTCTGTGAAGATGTTCAAAATGGGATTGTTTTGCATCCTAAAAATTATCCCTTCATCCTGTGTCTCAAAAAAGGCTCTTAAATATGGATTCTGGGGTCTTTTTCAGACTTAAATAAACCATGTGATCTTAAATGAAATCTAGGGTAGAAGTAGCCATTGGTAGGTTTGATCAAGATGCTATTCTGATAAATGGATGAATGGTTTGTCAGGAATAGAAGTGGTAAACAGAATCTCTGTAGATTGAACCCTTACATCAATATTTTGGATATACTGTTGTTTATTAGAAAAAAAAAAAACAAAAACCACAGCCTAAGACAGTAAGAAAGGGATTATATATCTCATTGGTGAGAAACAATGTAATGCTTGGTGCTGTTCTCGTGGGTTCCCCTTTCATGTTGAATGAAGAAATATCCTAGTTCCTGTTTCTATTTATTAGAATCTCATTGAAATCCTATAAGTATAGTTCTTGTGATTTTCTTGCCTTTCCCTTTAAAGATTTAAAATGGTACATTTCCTTTTTTTTTGGAGGGGGGTGTGGGGGGAAGTGGGAAGTTTGGGGTTTGCAACCTATAGCTAATCCTGGTTGCTTCTATATGTTAATCCAGTGGAGAGAATCACTTCAGCAGAGAGGGTGCAAAACTGTCTGACAGATAGGAAATTCCCTATTGCCTGTGAAGTCACACAAAGCTCTGAATAATACTGTTTGCTTTGCTGTAAACTTTATAGATAAAATAATTTTCTACTGTTATTGCATTGCTACTGGCACGTAGTTTATTGGCAATGTCAGGATCACAATTCTGTACTAAAGAATCCATCCATTTTGCTGGGTCCTTAGTAAAGAGTCAGAAAAAAAGTACCCATGCAATATTCTAGATGTAGCCTGGTAGTTCAGCATGGTATATGGCTTCCTATTGAACAGATAATTGATTTCTTTAAAACTGATTTCAGGCGGTTTTGGCAATACGCAGCCTCTCCTAGTGGCCATTTTGTACAGATTTTTTACAGATTTTAGGTTGAACACCATGATATGAAAGAATATTACATATATATTTTACATTTTCAGTGTTTTTTAAAAACGGTCTGCTGCACAGGCAGCACAGTAGCTAAAGAAGTATTTTTGCAGTAAGAAAATAATCCTGTGGTAGAATTGAAGGTTTATTTGAATCATCATACCTACAACTCAGATTATTGTACTAGAGGTAGAAACTATTGACTAAACCACACTGTCTCATATTGTTTAAGGAATCTGGTTTATAATCACAAAAGCTTTTTCTGATCTTGATATCTCTGAATATCTTAGCTTTGTCCTGGATAATGCGGCTGAAATAAACTCCAATTCCTAAGTGTATTTTAGTCATCCATTTAGAAGCAGAAGACTGAGAAGCTCAAGAGGTCCTTCTTTTATTTTGTGTCTATTTTTTCTCTTATTAGAGAGATTTTCTGGATAAATTAAATATTTTGGTACTTATTTTTTTGTATAATTTGTAGTGTAGCAGATTATATCCTATTCTAGTCATATCCAGTAAGAAAATTCCAATGTAAAACTCTTTGCCAAGAAAAACGTGAGATATGTGATGGAGAGAAAGTAGCAAGCACTTCCTGAGCATTCTGTTCAGCAGTTTACAATTAACTTTGGCAGACAGGGTCCATGAAATGGGCAAAATTAGAATGGATTCACTGTAATGCATAAGAAACTTACCATCTCTCAACTCTTGATTATATCATTTAAATGTAAAACAATTTTGTAGCTATTTAGTAAGAAAAGAAATTCTTCTTCTCCACTTCTGTAAAACACATTCCTAAATATTGCTAAGGAAAGAGAGCTGTACACATTTGTAAATGTAGCTGAAACAGCTTTGGGAAAGGGGGAATTTTTGTTAGTGATTTCTATTTTTGATACATAAACGAACATCAGCCGTGTCTGTTCTCAGTGAGGTGGTAGCCCTGAGAGCGGTCACATCATCTCAGCTGTGAGACACTGGGTTTGGGTGCACCCCCAGCGAGTGTGCAGACAGCTCCAAGCTGAGTGCTGCACTTGGCATGGCTGGGGGCACGGGGTGCCATCCCAAAGGAGCTGGGCTAGTCTGAGGAGTGACTGTGGGGACATCCTCGGGCTCAGCCAGGGTCCTGCACCTGGGCTGGGGCCATCCCCAGTGTCGACACAGGCTGGGTGAGGAAGGGGCTGAGAGCAGCCCCTGCAGAGGGTTTGGGGGTGCTTACAGATGAAAAGCTGCATGTGAGCCAGCAATAGGAATTGAGCCAGTCGTGTCCTGGGCTGCACGCAAAGCAGCGTGAGCAGCAGGGCAAGGGAGGAGATTCTGCCCTCTGTCCAGATCTGGGGCCCTCAGCACAAAAAAGGGGATGCAAGACCTCCTCATTGGCTGAAAGGGTTGGAGTTGTTCAGCCTGGAGTAAAGGGAGATTTGGGGAGACCTTACTGTGATCTTTCAGTACCTGAAAGGGCTTTTTGTTGAACCTGCTGCAATAGCAGAAAGGGTAATGGTTTCAGTATAATAGATGGCTGTTTAGAATACAGATAGGGAATTTTTTTACCATGAACATGGTGAAATACTGGAACAGGTTGCCCAGAGAGGTGGTGGATGCTCCAACCTGGAAACATCCAAGGTCAGACCAGACAGGGCTCTCAGCAATCTGATGTAGCTGCTCATTACAGGGAGGGTTGGGCAAGATGACCTTGAAAATTCCTCTCTACCCAAAGTATTGTGTGATTCCATGAAAATCACATAAAATGAAATACATACAGGAATATAACAGCAGATTTGTTTGTGCCTAGGAAACTTCAGGATACTGGAAAGAATTAATTTGTCATGTAATAATTCCTTTGGCTTTTATAATTAAGCCATTTCTATTTTGTAGTTAAACTGTCTAAGAAAACTCTCTGGCTTTTTTGTTTTTGGGGTTTTTTTTCTATTTCTATAATCTGAAGGAAAATTTTTAAAATTATGTGGCTGCAGCAAATACAGGACTTTATCTATAATGATTTTCTTCTTCCACAAAAGATACACTGAACCCATAGTATTTTTCTTCTATCATTTGATATCTCAGCAATTAAAATGTATCTTAGTCCTTATAATAGAGATAGACGTTTCATTGCTAACTTAGTCACTTCTCAGGTTTCTTTTTGAAACATAGCAATGATTAACTTCATCTTATCATTAGCTTCAGATGCAGTGCAGAGCATTTGAGAGGCAGGGTTTTTCTTCCTTCACCCCAGCCATTTTTCATAAAAGTTCATAGGGAGTGGAGTGAGGAAAGGAGCTGGATGGAAGAGAGCTGGAAAGTTTCTGATTGCTGGTAAGGATCCTCTCCTTCCCTGTGTAACCACATCTCTCTGGACAGGAGTGGCAACTCTGGGAACAACTGGAAGTGGAACCAGGGGATGTGTCTCTCACAGTTTCAGCAATATGATCCAAAGTTATCATTCTCTAATTGCAAAAGGATCTGACATTTAGCATTATTAAGCCTCATTTAATTGCTTTTCATTTACCTGAATCCATTTAGCAAGTTGTGATTAATTTTCAGAGTTCCCCACAGTAATTAAAAAGAAACTTTATATCCATATAATAGACAGAAGTGTACTTCAACACTACTTAGGAGTCTTAACAAGGCACAATATAAGAGCAAATATTTTATTTAACAACTTTCCAAGAATACTGCAGGAAAAGCGTCTTGATTTAAACACGTCTTGCCATATGCACCTTTGTGCTTGAGGGGAACCTCTTATTCCAGTGGGAGGATGAAAGTTGTCACCATATCTGCCAGGATCAGTATTTCTTCAAGTTTCTAGAAATAAAAGTGTTTTCTGGCCCTGGAGATGGGTAAGAGATACCAATAAAGAGAATGTATGAGAAGAGGCTGCTGTGGACCTTCCTGTAACAGTTGCAGTACCACATTACACAACTTTTATGTAACTCCTGGCTGTATTCTCTAATAAAAATTATGCTTCAAGCTTTACTTTAATTTTATAAGCTGTGCATATGTACAGTACAGAGTGTACTTTTATTCATATGCCAAAGATCTGCAGCCAAATCATTTACTATCAGTATAAGACTATTTTAATAATTTAAGCCCTTAATCTTCTATATTAGTTTCTCTTGCACACACTCTTTTTTTACTGACTGACTTTGTGGTTGTCTGGGAATTGCTATGCACGCAATCTGATTTCAACATAAAAATGCTATTTCTTTGTAAAAATACTTTTACAAAATAGTTGATAGGTAACATATTCCTATAGTTGTAGACTGATGGAAAGAATTATAGTAAATTTGCCACTTTAAAGAGAAAAAGTGTAATTTCTCTGTTTTCCTGCTTGAGTTTTTTGAAATTAGAGTGGAGATAGGGAGCATTATTACTGTAAAGATTTTACGTCATTAAGATTTACCAAATTTAATCAGGCATATACAGTCTACTTTATCCAGGTTATCAGATCTCTTGCCCATGATCTGTTATTTTTCACTAAGCAGCGCAGGAGCTTGGAGGATTGAGATGTTTCAGACCTGCCTGTGTCTTTGACAGCCTGAAAGACAAGGACATGTGCACTGCAACTGCCAAGAGAAACCTCAGTGAGGCTTTTCCCCCTTAGCTTTCAGCCTGTGTGTCTCCTCCCATTATTTCCTACAAAAACTGAGGCTTTCTGGTAGGATAAATCTATTATTAGGGAGATAAATTCCAAACAATTTGAAAAAGTCCTGTTAAGGATCCTTGAAAAATTAAATATGGAGGAGCATTTCAAAGGTATTTGGCATTTTGTGTGTTACCTGTGATGATTTAATTGATGACCGTCATTGTGATATGCTGTTACCATTTGAATTATTCTTTACTATAACTTTGTGTTCTTTTACTGCAGGTTTAAGATTTTTAAGAGCCCTTAGACTGATACAGTTTTCAGAAATCTTGCAGTTTCTGAATATACTTAAAACAAGGTAAGAATTTTTCTTACACGATGATTTAGTTGTATTGGTTACAGAATGTAAATGGCTTGGATTTGGGGCCCTGGTGATATGTGTTTTTCTTTTCTGGAAGCCCTATCCCCCCTGCCCCCCTTGTTATCTTTTCTGCTGATGAATGATTTGTCAATGACAGCATCTTTTGCTATGTGATCATTTTAATTGATGTGTTGTTATATTTGAAATACCAAGCAAGGTTATGTGTTGAATTACATAGCTTTGAACTGATTAAACATTGCTTCTTTCCATATAATCAGTCCGTGTTCTGCTGTCTTGAAAAAACTGAAATTAGAATTCATTCAAAAGAATACAGTTAAAAAGTATTTTGAGAAATTCTCATTGTGGCACTTTCAGGTTTTTTGAACTGAGCATCACTTTTCAAAAAACTTAAAAATTACACTGAGCTATCTTTATATTGTGTTCATTAACCTTAGTATTTCTTCCATATAATAATTAAAATACTCTAATTAACCTTCTGACTTACTGGTTCATTGTCCTATTAATACATGAAAGTTGTGCAGGAAAAGCACAATTTTGGACAAAAGATCATTTGGAAGGAAATAGAGAGAAACCTTCCCATGCCTTGCAGTTGAAGACATTGTTTTTCATCTTTCTAAAAATGCTCCAGGGGAAGTATTGAACCCAGCTTCCAACAGAGTTCTCTATTTCAGGTGATCTGTATTTATATGAAAAATGTATGGAACTGATTTGACCTAGGCATTTCAGTGCATTTGCCATTAATAACACATAACTGTGAAGATGAGAAACTGATGGAGTATACTGAGCACTGCTGTGTTTTTAATATTTAGTGCAATTGCAGAGAAATTTTCTTCTTCTTTTCTCCAGTAAAGAAAAGCATTTACTGTAACGTATAAATGAAAATTACTCCTGGAATTATTGACTGAGATATGAGGATTAAAGGAACATATATTGTTTACACAGTGAGCAGAAGGGCCATTCCAAAAAGTGGAATCCAGTGAAAGAAGCTGCACAATTTGCAAAGTGTTAGGTGATTATTAGAATATCTGAAAAAAAAGCTAAGTATATTTCAAAAGATCCTGTACGACAAAGCAAAATTTTACAGTGGCACTTTAAAAGCCTGTACTCTTCTGAGGACCCATTTGTTTCCCTAATTTGAAATCAAGTGTATTTTATTCGAGATTTTTCGTTCCCATGTTTTATGAAATTGAATTCTACAGTTTTTAGTTGAAAAATTTCTCTTCATTGTTTTCTAATATATTTCAAAAAAACTGCAGGGGCTTAGGCAGGGCTCACAGTAAGGGATTTTGCACAGATGTTGGAAAGAGCTTAAAGAGGGGAAAATGTTTATGAGTTAATCCTTCATCTATATTTAGCCTCTGGCAGAAACACAGGAAGTATTTCCTAGAGGACAGACAAGGTACAGTGTTTAATAAATCTTCAAAAATCACATGTACCAAACAAGTAATGGAAATAGTTACTATTAATGAGTATTACAGTGATATGAAGAGACCAGCAGACATGTAACTTTGATCAGGAACACGTCGTGTTCTGAGTTCAGGGGAAGGATGGTATTCAGCCTTTCGTAATGGAGCTTGGCATCGGCATCACTCCTATGATTTTGTTTAATCTAAGAACCCATTGGTTAGGCTCCTGTGCTGTAAATGAATGTAACCACTAAGAAAATAGAGACTTTAATCAAACATAGTTTAAGAAAGAGAAAAATAGGGAATATATGTTGATGTTGGTGAACACTAATGACAAGACTGATGATATACTATTTTATTTTTGAGTACGATATTAATTCCATTGTCATATTACCCAGTCATGTTCTGTTTCTTGCACCCCCATATGTCCACTAACTGTAACTTTTAAAAATATTTTTAAGTAGCTGTACTGGTTAATTTTACGGGTTCTTTTCACAATTTTGTTCAGAAAAAAATGCATTTTATTGTCCTTAAAGTAGTTAGAAATATTGATTAATTCTACTACAAAAGTATTACTGCTAACACTGATAGTGAATTTTTCCCAATTTTTATATTTATTAATGTATTGCTTTAAGGATAATTGTAGGGTTTTTTCCTGATAAAATATTTTCAATAATATAATTTCAAAATTATATATAAATATTTTCAAAACCATGAATGGGTAAGATTGTTTAAACACAGTCATACATGGATTGCAGTTCCTCATATTTCTGTCCTTCTTAGGACAGTGACACTTGTGAGAAGGGAGGTAGCAGGTTTTATTTGTATTTCCTCCAGAAGATTTTAAGTATGGCATTTTTCTGCTGAACCGAGTGAGGTCCTTGCTACAAAACCACTTCTGGCTACAATAGGGAAAATATTACTCAGTACAACTAAAAAGTATTTGGGAGTTTTTCATAGGTTTAAATGATACCTTTTTCTTTTTTTTTTAGAGGAAAGAAATGTGAATGTGAAATATGAAATAGTCTAATTTCATGTGAATTTTCCATAAAGAGGTCCATAGGAGTTCATGCAAGCAGAATAATATGAAAAATACTTAGGATTTTACACAGGAACTGTAAAATACCTTAGTTCTTTAACTTGGGCATCATGATATTCTCATCTATTTTTTATGTATTTACATGTGAATAATTCTGAGTGTATAGCAGTGAAAAATGAAGAGGTGAGTGTACTGAGAGGCAACCAAATTATCTGTGAAAAAGCATTATTTATTTCCATTTGTTTGTTTCTGACTAATGCTGTAGCTAAGGTTTCTGTTTGTCTTTCTGCTCACATACATTGTGACTATCTCTTCTAGCTATCTAAATTATGAAAATGTGAATTCTCCAAAGAAAAATAATACATAATGTACATAAACTTTCGAAAAAGTTTTTTTGAGAGTCTGTTTCTTTTGGGAAATAATCATCAAGTTCTTGAGTCTGAAGTATGGAGTTGTATACAGATATCTGTAAAAAATGTGTGACAAATTCTGTTTTAAGTTCCTGTTTTCTTTGTTTATTCCCAGTAATTCCATCAAGCTAGTGAATCTGTGCTCTATATTTATCAGCACGTGGCTGACAGCAGCTGGGTTCATACATTTGGTGAGTGCATGTGAGAACATTTCATTGACTTTTCCTGGCGGAGCGCGAGCGCTCTGAGCCGCGTCGCTGCTGACACCGCGCTGCTCTTGGTGGTGCCGTACCCCATCGATGGAGTGCACTAGAGCCATCCCCGCTGCCCCCAGCTGAGTTCTCCTGTTTCAGAGAGGTGTGAGCAGTGATTTTGGACATCCCTGGCCTCAGCGGGGTGGTGGTGGTCAGCAGCAGGTGGCGGTGCTCACCAGGGAACGCCCTTGACGGGACTTGCGTCCGGCTGGAGCTGTTCCGCTGACTCCTGAGCTGCATCCAGCTCTGTAGGATTACCTTCAAATTCCTGCCTTTCTTGCTGTTCCAGTCATTTATTGTTCGTCCTGGTAAAGATGCACAGTGGTTTTGAATGTTTTCATTTATGATATATTTCTCATTCGCGTAGAACTGTATTTTTATGCTCCTCTGAGCAAATGTAGCATTTCTATCTAGAAATAATACCTTTTTCTATTTTTGAGCAAATGGAGCATGAAACCCCTTAAATATTACATCAAGACCAAGGGAATGCTGTTTTCTAGAGTTTGGAATTTTTTTTCCTTTGTTTTTCAAAAAAAAGCTTTTCTATTCTACTTTAGGAATACTCAAACTACAACTTTTTACTATGGAACAAGTTCTAGGTGGCACACTCCTTTTCCACTGACAAATTTATAATTTTGTCTCAACAGTGGCTGGCTTTTTGAAAAAGTAGTAGCATACCACTAAAGGTGCCAGCAATGTCTTCAACAGCTACATAATCTTTTAAAACAAAAACACTGAGGAGTGTAATAGCATTATAGTAAGATTTACTCTGAAAATATTTTGAATATATTTTTATTAAATGAACTTACCTAACTACATGGGTAAGTTACATTATTTATTGGTGCCTGGAAAAGACACTTCCCATTAATGATCTGAGTAGCAAGGCTGTATATATTGGCAAAAGAGCTGCAGTGCTCTATTTGGCGCAGGGTCAGATTCTGTATTTCATCAAAATAAATCACGGGAAAGGATTCAGAGTTCATATGATATGTCAAATAATATATCTATACACACACAGAGGCACATGCATGTATGGGTAGAGTTAATTAGGGTTAATTATAATTAATATAACTCATTATATGTTTTCTCGTACATTGTAGGTGGAGAACTCAGGGGATCCATGGGAAAATTTCCAAAATAATCAACCACTGACATATTGGGAATGTGTTTATTTGCTGATGGTTACAATGTCCACTGTTGGCTATGGAGATGTTTATGCAAAAACAACCCTTGGTCGCCTTTTCATGGTCTTCTTCATCCTTGGGGGATTGGTAAAAATTCTTCTTTATATTCCTCCTAACACTCCACTTACCTTAAGACTTGATCCTGTATATCTCAATGTTGTAATAAAGATTAGTAAAAGTTGTAATATCTGGATTAAGAAACTAAAATTAATTATAAAACATTAAAATATGTTTAATATGCATTTTTTCCTGTAGATAATTATTTTGCCAGAGCTTGCCAAGTTAGTCCAGAATTAGTCAAGAATTAGAATTTTTATAATCCATTTAAATGAGTAATGCATGTGAATACATGAAGTGCCTTAAAATTTCAACATATGATGTTATTTGTAGTCTTCTACTTCTTAGTGACTGACTGTAGAGCATTTTTGAAAGTTGCTATTGATATTTAAAGGCACTTTGCGGTTTCAGAAGTCCTACCCACCCTTCTGTGTTCCTTCCCAGAATTCCAACAAACACTGTGGCTTTGGACTGCCTTAAAGAGCAGCTTGCCTGATCTAGATGATGGCAAACCACATTCTCTTTCATGCCATGTAGTACAATTTTAGCTCACAATTTATCACATGACCATAACCAGTATCCTTTTCTGTCAGCAATTTCTCGTGTTCTTTTGTCCTGTACGTAAATAGCACCCAAGTTACTATTTGTTTTGTCAACTTCTCCATTATTTGTCAGTGCTAGAAATATTATTACACCTGTTGCAATGTTCTCTAAACCAGCAAGGTTTATTTTAGCATTTACACTGTGCAAGGTAAATGCTTTGCAGATGACTCGTGATGTATGTTGTGCCCATACACACATATATATATTGTTAGTTTACCCTCATCCATTGATTTCACATATACATATACCTCACAGAGGTGAGATATAATATAAAACCAATGTTTTGAATGCCATATATGAGACACACAGAGATACATGTGGCCATTACATATATGCATTCCCATCTCTGTTTATTGACATGTCAAATGGCAGTAGCTCTTCTAAGTATCCAGCCACAAGGAAGCTGTTTGTTGGACAAAACATGGCACAATAATTTTTATTTTCTCCTCAAAACCTTTTTTCTATCACACGTTTCAATCCCTTTCAACCCAAGAACTTTTGGAAAAGTTTTTTTTTGGGGGGAGGGGGGTGATTTTTTGTTTCTTGATGGGGAAATAACCCCTGATTTCATCTTGTTTTTGTCTTCTTTTAAATTCTTACAATGGGGGGGAAGAGTCTGTATTTTAAAACAGAAATGTAACAGTGATGATAACACTTGGCTTTGATTTTTTTTGCAGTGGGGCTTGGATAGGTTTTTTTCCCCATCCCCTCTTCAGGAAGAAATATACATAACTGTTTTTTGTGATTAGATACCAGTTCGAAGTAATTTTGTTCTTATTTTGTTTTATGTGTCCATTTTTCCTCTTTTGACCATTTTCTTTATAAGGTGTGTACCTTCTCCAGAACGAACTTTTACATTGAGCCCTCTTGTTTTGTTTAATGAGAACTTTTTCTTTTTTTTTTTTTTTTAAATTTTCTTTTTAAACAACTGCATAGATCTAATTCTTTTGCATTTTCAGATCTTAAAAATATTTATCTTCTGAAAATATTCATCATCCCCCTTTCTTTGGCCTCTCTTTTTAGTCTTTTCTTCTGTCTCCTATCTTCTTCTTAGGCCATGTTTGCCAGCTACGTCCCTGAAATCATAGAGTTAATAGGAAACCGCAAGAAATATGGTGGTTCCTATAGTGCGGTTAGTGGAAGAAAGTAAGTATCCCAAGAGGCTCTGCTGCCTCTGCTGCAGTAGAACACTCTCTGCATGCCATTTTCTTTTTTTTTTTTTTTTGTGTTTTTGTTTCGTGCATGTAGGCAATGTTTGCTCGCTACGTGCCAGAAATTGCTGCTCTCATCCTTAATCGGAAGAAATACGGCGGAACTTTTAACTCAACCCGAGGCAGAAAGTAAGTCCAAAACGACCAGGTGTGGTTGTGGGGCTCTAAAGAGCCCCTGAAGGTGGTAATAGCTGACTGACAGCTTCTAAGGCTGTGTTCTTTGACATCAGATGTTACCACTGGAGAGCTGTCACACTATAATTAGAGACCTGGGCTGTGCTATGGTACAAGTCACAACATTTTGTCCCCACTTCAAGAGAACCTGGATACCACTTAGACTACACTGGCATTCCTTGTAAAAAGTGCTGCTATTACAAATGCAGTTAACTTCTGCTGCAGGGGTGAGTTGTCACTTCACCATTTTGGGCATCAGAATATCGTGTGGTTTCTCTCTTAACTAAGTGACGATGATAATTCACATGATTTTCAGACAACTCAATTCTTCAGAAAACTTTGTTTTACTGGATGCAAAATAGGAAATGCAGTTTGTTCTGTTGGACTGACTGTGTAAGAAGTCTAATAGCCCTGTTTCTTAATGTTCAACCAGCAGATTCAGATCTCATGCAGCTTCTTTTTGACTTTCCATGGATATTGCAAACTTTCATGATTTTCAAATCTATGACCAGGGATTTTAAAGTGGTTCTCTTCTCTGTACCGTGTTAAGTGTACCTGCAGAGCAGGCAGTAGCCTTAATATCGAAATAGTATGGTAAAAAACCAAACCTACTATTTTTACCTGGTGGCAAAGGTTAAATTTTATTGGACCACATTACCTCATGACATTTCTATTGAAAGCCTGCTTGTTTTCCTGACCAAGTTATAACTAGGTCTTTGTGGCATTCCCAGCTCGTGGATGTGCTGGGTTATAGCTGTTACTGGGCTGGATGTCCTTGGTGATACAGTGCAGTACAGCACAATATCACCTTTAATGTTGCCATCCTTCATTTCATTACACACCATTGTGACATCCACTGATAGAGTGCCCTGAAAGTCTAGTCCTATAGAGACTCCTTTCCATATGATATAGATAAGGTACCGCAGGAAATTTATCTAATGAATTGTCCCTCTTCTTATTTTAAGAAGATAATTTTTTACTTTGTTCCTTTCAAATCATCACCCATGCAACTTTTTGTTGAAGTAGATTATGATTTTGTCAAGTTACTTGTCTTTTTTGCTACACAGAAAGACTGTGTACAGAAAGTCCCACAGAACTAATTCTAGAGTACTGTTTAATATCACTGTGTAGATAAATCAAAGTTTTAAAATCAGATATAACTTATACTGTTTTCTGTTCAATAATACTCAAGCAATTAGATAGTAAACTTCAATATGTACTGAGATACCCTCAAATGTCTAAGGTAAACTGTAAACACTGATTTGGAAACTTTCATCACTCACCTAGACAAATGAAATGCCTTGATTTATTTCTGGGAATGAGTAGTATTGTTAACTTCCCAAAATATGTATTTGTGACAGAGGCCAGGAGTCAGTTTTATATTTATGTTCATACTTGTTTTCTCAAAGAGAAGTTTCTCAAGCTCAGAACATATCCCTCTGTTTTGGAAGCTCCAAAGGAGTCAGAGCAGAGGGGGGTGTGTTTAAAGCCTGTTTTACACAGAGAGTTTGTCCCTCCCCTTCTACATTGTCACTAGTACCCAGCATTGCTCAGATGTCTCTAAATTTGGACCTGATCTTCAGTCAGAACCCCACATCCTGAAAAGCTCTACTTCAGATTACAGGCTTCTGCTAGC
Source organism: Brachypodius melanocephalos (assembly GCA_013398615.1). Classification (NCBI taxonomy): domain Eukaryota; kingdom Metazoa; phylum Chordata; class Aves; order Passeriformes; family Pycnonotidae; genus Brachypodius; species Brachypodius melanocephalos. The sequence goes on along the minus strand of VZSR01003794.1, from coordinate 10,125,833 downwards.
TTTGGGGCGTGCTTCATTTTATTTTTTCACTGTTTGTTTTTTGTTTTTCTTTATATACACTATCTGTTTTTACCTCACTCTGTTGTCAGTGCTTTCTCTGCTGGTCTCTACTGCTCATATAATTTGTTGCTTAAAACTCAGCTCTGCCGTCAGCATACAAACTGTTCAATTTACTTTATGCATTGTTTTCTGGTTCAATTATTAATTACTAAGTAGTTTAAAGATGTCCTTTGCTCATGTGGGTCTTTCATCAGAGAATCTAGACTTGGGAACTGCACAGTAAAAAGCCATTAGTGCCCCTTGTTTGATGTTGCTTTCGCAGTCAGTAGAACAAGATTGATGAAATGTTATGTTTGGCCAAAATTGAAGTTTTCATTTGGAATTCAGTGTTGAGAGAATGGATTGTCAGAACCAATAAGTTTTCCTTTGCTTGGGATATGGGCATGTGGTAGTAATTAGCAGTATAAGGTCTTTAGTTGAGCAACCAAGCATAGATTCTGGCAGCAAAAATAATGAGAAACTACAGTTGTTCTATTTCTAATGTGAGAAAGTTTCCAGATAAAATTAAATACATCTCCAATATGAAAACAGCTGAATTTTGGTGAAAGATATAGTTTCAGCTCTTAAAACAGCAAATGTGTGTACTTTTTAACTCTGTATAAAATAGGTAAATACATGGAATCTGCTTTGTAATGTCTATATATATGTTTATACATTGTCATGGTTTAACCCCAGCTAGCAACCAAGCCTATGGAAAGAACATTTTTAAACTGATGAACTCAGCCTGGATAACTTACTGATTTTTTTTCAGTCTTTACATTGAATTAATGACTTTTAATTCCATGGACTAAATTATTTTGTCTTTTTATGCAAAACTGCTATCAAATCTGATGCAAAGTCTCTGTGAGTTTGGCAAGCAGAGCTCAGCTTTCCATGAGTAGGTATGGCAGGGACAGCAGTGACCTGCCTGAGCAGGAGGCTGGCCCAGAAGAGCCACGGTGGCCCCTTCCAGCCTGACCCATTCTGTGCTTCTGGCCATGTCTGTATAAACTGTTCCTTTGTCACCATCCTACAGGGTTCTGCTAGACTTCATTACAGATTCAAAAGAGGTAAAAATGAATTATCCAGAGGCATTATTATAGGTAATATGTAAGATGAAAAAATACATTTTAATGAAATCCCAGTCCTTTATTGTATAAGGTCTTGGAGCCTCCTGTTTTTCTTCTCTCATGAACTGCTCTGCTTCCCAGAGATTTTTTCAGATTTCTTAAATTTACAAGCCATAAATTATCAAATCATCAACATATCAACAGGAATAATCATCTGTTAGAAATTCCTTCCAGAAGGGAACATGGGATTCAATAACTAAACTTCACAGAGGAAAATAAAAACTGTAGACAGATAGATATGGTAAACAGAAAGACAAACAGATAATTTAAGTTGACAGGCCATATTGGACTCATTAGACACTTGAATTTCATTACAAATTAGAAAAAAAAGAAAGAAAAGTTAAAGCTTAATGAAAGAAAAGGTCCATTTGCTGCAGTAATGAGAGGCATAGATCCAAAGAAAGTGACATTAAATTCTTATATTAAATAATTTGATGCAATATGTAAGATATATTTTTTCAGTGGGATGAGAATGTAATAAGAGAATGTGACATGGATTACATTATGATCCCAGGGGTGTCTCTATTTCCCATCTGCTAGCCATTCTTCTAATCTCACTTTTTCAAATGAAACTTCACTTAGTGATAAAGAAAATCTGATGAGTGTTAAATAGACTGACAGATAGAAAAAATAGGACAATTTTTAAAAAAAATTTTGTGTGCATATTAAACGATATCCATTCTTTTGAAAGTAAGAAAGGAAATATGGGAAGTGACATATAAGAACATTATGACTTTAAAATATGTATTTGAGTTTTCATATCATGTTCCATTCCTGCAGTAATAGCACTTATTTTATATTTCTAGTTGAAGTTGTGAAAATTCCTTTTCTCTGCTTAAACTTTAAAAAAACCCCGTTGGATTTGGCATCAGGTAGCAGTAGCTGCTGTTCAGATTTTGACCCAAGAAAGACCGAGTCTGGTTTATAAATCTGCTGATCCACCATATCCTAGAAACCACGCAGTCCATGGCATTGCAGGGTGTGTGATGTGAGATGGCAGAAGTGATTAATTGATCAGCAAGTTTGAGAGACTTCTTGCTTTCACTCGGGTTCTGTTGCAGAAAATTAGTCCTGACCTTTCGGGATGATTTCTGTGGAAAGAAATGCATTGGCTCTGCTCATGGATGAAATACTCAAAAATCTGAAGATCCTTTCTTAACTCCTGCTTTGCTTACAAAGGATCTAATTATTTTTTGACTCATTGAGCTCTTAAAAATCATGTAAGGTGATTTGAAAATGAGTAATCTTGGAAGGAAGAAATGTATTTAATAGAAAACATTTTCAGTTGATTTCAAAAGTAATCCCAGGATGGCTTGTGTGTGATACCTACCAAACAATATGTTACAAAAATGAAGTCCAGGGTTTGGAGGGATTAGAACAGTAGATTAAGGTCTGTTTGCAGGTGAGATGCTCATGCTGGAGGTGTAGATCACCCCTGCATTTTACTGTAAACTTTCTAGCAATGGCTCCTTGTGCATGCTATTCAGCTGTTTTTACTTCTGTTTATAGTAAACTATTCACTCTTATCTTTTGATGATAGATGCATATTGTGCCTAAATGTTACGGGATTTTTCATAAAAGCAAAAATACTCTAAATAATATTGCCATTCAGACTAAAAACCTAGCAGTAATAAAAATGTCTAAATTCTTAAATCATGTTTTTCAGTATGGCAAGGGACTTTTTTGTTTATAAAGAATAATAATAAAACAAGAAATAATATCATGTACTAGTTCTGAGGTTTGTTTCACAAAGAAAAGCTTAATGCAGGTATTAGACATTTCTGTTGACCATATAAATTTAATTCAGTGTCTTTCTACTAACCAACTCTTTTGCAGAAAACAAAAGATATCCACTGTCTATGTTGGATTTACTTTCTCAGTGCATGGGAAAAAAAATGGGTGTTTAAAAAAAATAAAAAAGTGAATACAATGGTTGCTGAAACAAACAGAGGAAGTTATAAATCTTCGAATCATATAAAGGACAGATTGGAACATTATAAGCTCCAAGTTTTCTTAAATAATATACCTAATAACTCTCTGTGGGCAAGTAGGAAATCTGTTTTCAATTTCTTTTACTTCTAAGCAAAAATATAATTTATGTTAAAGCAAGGGTTTTTGATGGGAGTTTTCAATCAAAAATGAATGCAAGTATCTTAAAAATATTCTTTGAAAGCCAGGAGGTTTTGTTGCAGTTGCTGTTCAGAACATGGCCTTGGACTGTGTAATAGCAAAGAAGAGAAGAATAGATTATGTTCAGCTCCAAATCAGGGTATAAAATGAAACCACAGTGCAAATGCCTTTTAAAACTACCAAAACAATTAGTCTTGATATCCAAATGCAAGAGTTTTTGGCAGCCAAATGTTTTATTTTCACTGGAGCAGATTGCTGTGAGTCCCTCCTCAGTGAGAGTCATAACAGGGTTGTACCAAATGCATCTGCTTTTAGCAGGACGTTTTTTTGTAGCAAATAACCTCTGGAGGTATCTGAGAGCATGAATTACTTTGTCATCATTTGATACTCTGATAATTTCTTCTGCAATACAATATTCTGGGTTGCACAGCTATGCTTTTAAAATGTGGGCTCTAATTAATGACAGAAGAGGACCCATATGAAGTGAAATCAGCCAGGGAGGTAATCAATTTTTTTTCCAAAGGAATAGAACAAATCAGAAGAGCATTCAGGAAGAGAGCCAGCTAAAGCTAACAGCACTGGATCTGTAAAAGGACTTCCCCTACAATCAGGAGTTATTTCTGCTGTCAAGAGATGTATGAGCTGTCCAGATGGAAAGTTCAGTTTCTTAATAGTAATAGATGGAGACATTTGAAGAAAGTAATGCCCATAGTTTAAAATCAGTCATCTTGGAAAATGTGCACAGACAGTAGAAGGAATACCAGTTATTATTTTTAGCTGCTATTTATAATTTCCCTGGGACATGGTGGGTTTTGATGCTAGGTGGGTTTACAGTCAGGAAAAGTGTTGGATATCACCAGACAGAAAGAACTTTCCTGTGTGTTAGTGTAATGTAGTGTACCAGTCTGTAAATCAGAATTTACATCAAGTAAACTACCAAGGTTTTAAACATCTCTTCAGAATCTGAAGCTTCCTGAGGTTTTCCATTGCTGTTTTATGTATAACAATGCACTAAGTCATACATGTACACCTCTGGCAACTCAGGCAAGGGGCCAAGTTTTCCATCAGGGAAACAGGGGCAGAGTCTGTGCTTACCATCTCATAAAAGGGAAAGCTTTAACTCATGTTTTTGTGTTTTTAAGCTTTTGCTGTTCAAGGACATTTATTGCACCCAAAACTTCTATTTAAAAAACAAAAAAATGGCAATGCAGAAACCATAAATGGAAAATTCAGCAATAAGCATTCATATATCAAGTCCTGTGTTCAATACAAACCAGCATGGCCAGACTCTCTTAAAAACTTCATTTTCTTGCCTATTAAATAAAATGAAACAATTGAAATTTTAATTGTTGCTATTTCTAAAATTGCATTTGAGTCCTGGTGATGTCATTAAGTACTCATGTAAAAGGAGTTACTGTGTTTCAAAATAAATGTTTAACACACTCTGCTCTGCCAGAAAAGTGGTAATAGTAAACAATCACTTTTTGTTGTAAAGTACTCTCCTTCTAGGATTTATGGTAGAAATAAGATTTATTATCTGGCTGCCTGTGGCCTGTGATTGGCAAGCTTTGCACTACCTTCCTTGGCATAAAAGTTTGCTTCAACTGTAGAAAAATATTGAATCATTTTAGGGAGATTTGCTGTCATAACCCAAAAATGTAAACACTAAATCTCATTAGAGGAGTTCAAGATATCAAGAAAGATGTGTAAAATGAAGAAATATGACTCTGAGAGGGACTGGTTAATACAGTGCATAAACTGTATATAACTGATCCTGCTCACTGTTAAATGTGAAATACAACATGGGCAAATGGCTTCACAGGTGAGAGCGTGCATATAAACATTTGCAGTTGCAATAAACCTTTTGGAATTGATATTTTCCCTCTCTAACTTTATGGGCTAGCATCTTGAGGAACATCAAGAAGAGACTAATGCTCTTTTTTCTCAAAAAGTTACATTTCCATCTCTGCTTGCTGGCTTGCTTGTTTTACCTTCTTTGGAAGAATAACTCTGATTTTTCTGTAACAGGCACATAGTTGTCTGTGGTCACATAACACTTGAAAGTGTGTCGAACTTCCTGAAGGACTTCCTGCACAAGGATAGGGATGATGTCAATGTAGAAATCGTCTTTCTGCATAAGTGAGTAATCTTCCAACATTGTTCTTATCATCTGTTACTGAAACTCACTAAGTTAAGCTGTATCTTCTGGGAACACAGAATATTTAAAGCTCCAAGTAACCATAAAATTAATATTTGCATTTATGTTTATTATCAGTGTGTCTTGAGAAAAGGGGGTTTTTTTCTGCATTTTCCATAACCCCGTGCTAAGTATATTTCTTCCAAGCAGACAGACTTCAGACCCAGTTGTGTTGCCTCTGAAGTACATAGCTGAATGCATAGTTGAAGTGGGGATTGGGTTATGGAATAAAAAATATTGACATGAAAATAAATACATCAGAGTTTTTTGTTTTTTTTTTTGGTGGTAAATATTCCTAGGGGAACTGCCAAAATTAGTAACATCAGTAAAGTTAATGAAAACCACTCTCTGTTGTACAAACTTATGGTATCTGGAAATACCTTTTTACCCTGGATTTCTCTAGGAAAAACATTTATTTCAAATTGCAGAGTATTTATAAAATGAAAAATGTAGGTGCAGATTCAGTTTTAATATAACAGATACTTTACAAATATATTGACAATAGAAATTAAATTCTTGTCATGGTGATAATCAGTACTGCTCTTTATTACCTGATATACACATACCTACACACAGGTGGTATCTTGCCTTTTTCTTATGTGGAATTTGGAAAGGTGTCTTAATGATGTTGGTGTTTCTTGCAGGCTCTACATGATGTGTAAGTTAATAGTAATTTAATAAATAATACAATGCCAAATAGCCATGCCTAGGGGAGGAGGTGCTGGAAAAAGCCATGTGATAGGAGACAGTGTCTTTTCTGTTCTGTAATGGCATCTGTTTAAAGGAGTTGCAAGTTATAACTAAGTAATACATGTGCATTCAGCGATGCATTCTGCAACATTATCAAAGAAAATTATTAAAAAGTTAAGGAATCATTTTTGATGACTTACCAGTGGAAGCTGGAAATTAAGAATCAGCAGCACTTGCACAATTTTTTCATCTAATCCTTTCAATTTGGAGCGATGATATCCTCAATTAACTGCATCATTTTTTTGCATTCTCTCTGTATGTAATAACAAGTGACCGTTAGAGGAAATTGGAGATCAGGATTTCCACAGTGAAAATATGTGGTGATAGGAATCAGGAGACTGCACATTCACGTGAAAGGAGTTTAGCACCTTGCTACTTGTTTGTGCCTGTAGCTATTAAATCCCTTCTATTTTAATGAGTGGCACCAGAAAAAATATTTATACTGTTGGTGCCACGTTATGTAATTGACTGTAATCCATTTAATTTTTCTTTTATTTCTGGCAAAATGAAATGAGACGGAAAGTCACAGCATCATTGTGTTTATTTTAATTGTAACTCATAGGCCACAGGGTCCCTGTCTGGTTTCTTTTTCTGGTTTTTAGTGATCTTGCACTGAGCTGTTTTATTCAGTACAGTCAGGCTTTGAGGGAGTGGTGTGGATGTGCAGAGGACGGTTTTGGTATTGCACAGTTTCTGGGTAGAAGGCTGGGAGAGGATGTTTTCAGATGTTTGCACCCATACTTGTGGATTCATATCCCTTGGAAATGTAGACATGATGAACGTGGAGAGTAGCACGAGGTGGGCCAGAAGCACTGCAGACAAAAGTAAGGCAGTGAAAGCAGTGTAGTGTTTGTCTTTTAAATAAGGGACTCTGTTTCCACGCCACAGAAAAAGCATCAGCAGAAGTCTGAATATCTAAAATAAATAACTGGGTGGGTTTGTAAATGCAGGAAGTGGAGCAGTTATAGAAACTAACTTGTCATTTGCTCTTGTGTTTTCTCCCTCTTTCCAATGCAGTATCTCCCCTAACCTTGAGCTGGAAGCTCTTTTTAAACGACACTTCACTCAGGTGGAATTTTATCAGGGTTCAGTCCTTAATCCCCATGACCTGGCGAGAGTGAAGGTAACAGCTCTGTTGTTCTGTTCTCCTGCTTGTTGACATTTTTCTAAGTACTCTTTGCGTTATTTGGAAAAAAAAAAAACCCACTAAAGCCCTTCTTCATGTAACCCCAAAAGAATGTTTTTCCATCTCTATTATCTTAAGTAATAAATTATATCTATCCTAGTAAATATTTTTTCTGCTGTCTTTAGATCTTTAAAGCTACAGCAACAATGACGTAAGATACATTGTCTGCCATTCCATTGAACACTTTATAAAATTTTCATGGATGTTTCATTCAAAAGTGTATTTTACATTAATGTTTGATATAGCAAGATATTATCTTAGAGTAATTGCTTAAAATGCTGTTGTCTTAACTTGTCAGAATGATTAAAAAATACTTTTTCATCCTCCAAACCCTTTTTTCTCTTGTCTAGAATCCTGAAAAAAAAAAAGTGAGATAAGATTTGGTAGATAAAATTAGGTAGTTTTACTTATTTAGATATTTATTTTCTAGAATTTCTAAATGGTAAATTATTTTGTTATTAACACTTACTGGAGTACTAATCATATCTTTAGTCCATTTTGACTGCAGAAATTGCTTAAGATTTTTGTAGCCCAATGCACACTGTTTCAGTTCATCAGAGCATATTCTAATTATGACCATAAAATTGTGTGTTCTTCTTTTATGTTCTGTATTCCACCCTTCTTTGTGTTGGTATTTGGTTGTATACACTGGAAAATACTTTTGTCATCTACTTTGAGTTCTGTAAAGCTCAGGTTTGTGTGAATCTAGAGGTCCTGTGGATAGATCAGTTGTCCTCCTCTTGCTTTCTCTATCTGGTGCTCAGATTCTAAATCAGTTCAGCCACCTCTTCCTGTCTTGGATAGGAAGGTACCTAAATTCCTAAACAAAGCTGCAGGGCTCTGGGAGCACTGCACTGATGTAACAGAAACTTCCCACGGATTTAGAAGTCTAAATTCCAGTATCTGTTTTACAAAAGATTAACATTTCCACCTTTGTGGGTCAGCTGATACAAAGAAGGAGTCTTCAACTGAGCTGCTGACCTGCTCTGATCCATAAGCAAGTTTCAAGAAGTTCTCTGTGTACATGAGAGTGGTCAGAATCCCTGGCATCATGTTAGCCCAGCAATGGTTTTGATTAGCAGGATTGAGAACTGACACTCACACTCATGCTGCCAGTGCTGGATTCCCGGATAGTTTATGAGGAAAGAAGAGCTGGAAAGAGACATTGCTTTATGTGTTTCCTTTTTCCTTGGTGTCTCAGATAGAGTCAGCAGATGCGTGCCTAATCCTTGCCAATAAATACTGCGCTGACCCAGATGCTGAAGATGCCTCCAATATAATGAGGTAAACTTCTTAGTTTTTAATAGCTTTCTGGTTCTTCACTCTGATTAGCTAATTTTATATCTGATCTGTTGCAGTTAAAGAACATTGTAGAATTTTTTTTTTTTTTTAAAGAGGACAAATTACAGATCCTCACAAAACTCCAGAGGTAAGAATATCCTAAATTCCTATCTCAGCTGTTTCGTCTGTCTTTAGTGTGTCAGAAGAGACACTTGGAGCCCAGGCTTTGGCACTCTCAGTCATTTTGCAGGAGCTAGGGTTGGAGTGTTCCTGGCTGAATGCAGAGAGGATGGGGAATGGGTGAGGGTCCTGTCTCCATCCTGCTTTTTAACACTGAAAGCCAATCATTGCTTGCTTTGATTGACAAAGCATTTACAACATTAGGGACCAGCAGATCTCCTCCTGCTTTCCTCTTTTAGTCTCTGAGGGGAGGAGATTGAAAAGTCTGTCAGTAGATGGCAGCTAGAGTTACAACAAACCTAAGCCATTCCATTTTTTGTTTTGTTTGTACAATCCTAGCTTTAATGAGACCTGCCTCCTTTTTAAAATTAAAATCTCAGTCAGTGATTGATTAAAATTCTCTAGTAGCATAAACAGATTTTACTGGCTTTTCAGATGTTTGCATGCTGTGTATTGAAAGGGAGAAATAAAAAAATGCTACTGAAATTGCTCTTCTGGAAAACTGCCACTGTGTGCAAGAGATGCAGCTATCTGAGAAAGACACAAAGCTGAAATATACCTGGGTTCATTTGACAAACATGAGTTGCAATGCAAGAAACTTTATTTTGACTGATTGCATAAATGCATTAAAAACATTCCAGTCACAGATAGTAGATTTAATACATTTAATGATATAAAATACAAAAATTTTAATGTGAGAGTAGAATTCTCTTGTGTTTTCTCACAATTTAATTAAGAATGAATGTTTAATTAAACGATTCAAGAAATGGAATATTAGGAGAAAGACTTGTTAAAATAATGCAATTTTTTAAATGTTTCCTGTTCTAGCTGTGATATGCTTAAAAGTACAAGCCAGACCAGTAGTTTACAAGATACTTTCTACAAAACACCAATGTGAACACTTGTAGCATTCACTCTTATGAGACTGATGATTCCATAATAAGTCTGATTTTTTTTTCATTATTTTATCTTTTTTTTCTACCTTTAGCTTTTAAATACAAGACTTACTTTTTTTGGCTGTTCATCGCTTTAATTTTGCTCAATTATTTTTATAGCACATCATCAATTCATGCATTTCTCAAACCTTTTTCTTTCCAGCCACCTAAAGTCTGTACACAGTTGAGTATATCTTAGATTCATGAAGTAATTTAGAATGCAGAAAATGTGCAGATTATAAAAGTAGCCCCATGTTTTATAAATTCAGCATTCAGCTGTCAGTTTTTATATTGATACTTGGGTGAATCCATCAAAATGAAGGTGAATTTGCATGTGCAACAAAAAAATTGTTATTCAAGATATTTAGATATTATGAATGTCTAGCAGTTATAAAAATAAATAATATGTGATGGGGCAGAAAGAAATTAACTTTTCTGGCATTTATCATTGGGAAACTTGATCAAGTATGTTGATTCAAAGACACAAAGATAATCACTGAGGATGAGTAACAATTCCAACTGCATTATTTTCTTCACAGAGTGAGTATCTGACCAGAGCTGCTAAAACGAGTCTCTTTTTCTGTACACTCCATAAGAGCAAGCCATTCAACTGAATATTTCCAGAGGCTTATTGCTCTCTAGTACTAGCCACTAATTCTTACCTTGGTTTCACTATGTGCAAATATTTCAAAGGTCTGACATTAATCAGTTTGCTTTACAGGCAGAGGAATAGGGGGGTACGATTTTAATGGTGGGACTTGACAACACAGTAAAATAGAGGTATTTTATATACTCTTTAAATACTCTATCAGTTCAAAGTTATTTTAATAGGTTTTTCCTTCTCTTTTTAGAGTTATTTCCATAAAGAATTACCATCCGAAGATCAGAATTATCACTCAGATGTTGCAGTACCACAATAAGGTAATGTGATGGCCAGTGTTTCTTCTCAGAGTTTTTTGCTCCGTGGCATTCACTCATACATCATTTCTCTAGTTCTGGTAACAGCAAGGATTTTTCTTTCCAAACTAAAATGTCTTAAAAAACCTTGTCATGTAATCCAGTTACAAAGTAATTTAGTTTTATTTATATATGCAAGGGACTTTATCAAAATCTTGACATTTATTAGTTGCCTAGGATCTAATTCTCAAAGCTACAGTGTCTATAGTTGTTATTGATTCCAGATGATCTTTCACCACTTCAATTCTGTAAGTTCTGCTCTTCTTGTCTTACTGGAGGTTATTGTGATTTTTTGATTCTGGTGTGACCATGGAGACCTGAAATTGCCTAGCAGTAGGTACAAAATAAATAAATTTACGTGGTTTTTAATATAAAACATATTAGGTCAGTTGTGGAATTCAGTACTAAGAATATTGTGAAGTTCAAAATTACAAATCCACTTTGGAAAGGAATTTGAAAAAAAATTTGACAGTAATTTTGTGACCCTTAAACACAAGGAAGTCAATTTATTCAGTCCTGAGATGAGGAAGTCCATGAACTGCTGACTAACAGTGTAAGGAAGGATACATCAGATAACAAAGTACTCATATATGGCCTGCTTCTTTTATTAGCTCTGAAAGAATCAACCACTGCCCAGTGTCTGAGAAAAAGCTTGACTGGGTAAACCTTCATTGGATGAAATACACAGTAAATGTGGCACTAGGAAGGGTTGATAACAACTCCTTATACCTGTAACCTGTTACTAGAACAGGAACTACTCTTGCTTGTTCTGTCCTCTTCCCTGATGTTATGGAAGAAGCCTGTCTTTGTGTAGAATAAAAGTAAGGTTTTTCTCTGCTTTAGGCAGCCACAGAAGGGAAGTTTTTACATACTGCAGTTTGTTTGCTATTCCAATTGTTATGTCTTCAAGAATAGCTTTTATCAAAGTGCTGAACTGTGGAATTAACTTAGGAAGGGAAACAAGGAGGAAAGACTCTGTGCTTCCTTGTATCTGTGCAAATGTAAAAGTTAGATGTCAGAGAGAATCCAACAGTTATGCCAATAACTGAACAATATTTGTACTTATCTAAGTGGTCAGTTTCAATACTGCAGGTATGTCTTGCTCAGTTATTTTCCTCATTCTGTCCTTATAAATAGCATTCTTAGAAAAAAATTTTGGATTTTCACTGCCAAATGCTGTTCTTCAGGGTGGAAGAAATGAAATAGAAAAGACAGAAGACGCTGTATAAGTTTTTAAATTCTTGTATCCTTTAAAGGTTGCAGCTTCACATAAATTGTAATCTAAGTTGTATTAGCTTCCTGTATGTTATATCTGTTCCTTATCAGTCAGACAGCAGCTCAAAGTGCTGTAAAAGGAACATGCAGAAGGGAAGGAAGGCTTTACAATATTCTGCTTGTTCAGGTGTGAAGGATGGACCTGACAGAGTGCCACAGCCAGCATGTCTTGAGAAATGTAGGATTTTATCTCTAGTAGGTAAAAGTGGAACATTTCTTAGCAGAGAATTTCTTAGCTGTGAAACACTTGAAGTACTTCTGCCTACTCAGAAAAAGTCAAGGCATTAACGGAGAAAATCATTCACTGCTATCTTCTATTTCTGTTTCTTCACCTGTGGGATATTTTGTTTGTTCGTTTTCCAGGCCCATCTACTAAATATCCCAAGCTGGAACTGGAAAGAAGGGGATGATGCAATCTGCCTTGCTGAGCTGAAGCTGGGTTTCATAGCCCAGAGCTGCCTGGCACCGGGCCTTTCAACAATGTTAGCCAACCTCTTCTCCATGAGGTCCTTCATAAAGGTAATGCCTCATCTCCTTAGAACACCTTAGTCTGCAATCCAGGTTGTCAGAGACTGGAGTAGAAAACGTGACTCAAATGTGAAACAGAGAGAAAGACATTAACAGATTTTGTAAGACTGAAAAAAACAGCACACACTTCCATGCTAAGGTTTTTTGCTGAAAGTTGGGCAATAAGCCAGGTTCTATCAACTTGAGGGGTTTTTTTTAAATTTTTATTCAGCAAGTGTCTGGCCTTTAAAGTATTTTCCAAATAATCATCCATTTCCAGGGAGATATTTCTGGCATTGTGTGTTTTTGCTTTATTTTAGACAAACCACATGTTTGTCTATGAGAAAAGTTGCTGCTGCTAAAACAAAAATATGATTTATCTAAGTCCCATTTGGCAACAAAGTGCCAAGAAAAAGAGACTGGTCATTTTGGTCTTTTACATCAAGAGACTAGTGGACCTCTGACTGTGAGTAAATAAGGAACATGTGTTAGAGCTGAGGCCCAAATTTTCCACAATATCATTCATGTATTTGTTTCTCCTCAGTCTAAGAACTCTTTTGGACTTAGATTGCAAAATCTTAACCCAATTAGACTTCTGTGGCAGCTGTACTGTCTCACCAAGGCCCCAGTTGCAGCAATCATTGCATCCTTCCTGCTGCATTTCAGGGACATTGATTCCAAACATAAAGGGTGAGCACTTTCCAGTCTCATGGGTGTTATTAATAGGATGGGAAACACTGGAAAAAAAGGTAAGCCATGGTCTACTTCAAGTCCATTGTGCAAGTAAGCTGAAAATAAAAATACCATCATGTCCTGAGATGACAGTGCCAGGACTGTCTCTTAGAGGTGCATGTGTTGGTGCAGGACAGTGAGTCTTTATTTGTGTCTTATAAAGTCCTGGCATTATTGTGAAGGTATCCTTAGAAGACAGCAGGCTCCTATGTGTCAAAAATATTTCATACTATTGCATTGAATTAAAAAAACCCCAGTCTCTGGCTGTAGTGTTTTAAAATCATTGATCCTAGGAATTAAAACCTATTGTGGTTTAAAACCGTTGGCTGTGCACGTTACGAGCTGATCTTAATGCTGAGGAGGAGACTGTACATCTGCTTTCACTGTGCTATGAAGGAATTGTAACTGCACCATGCTTTCCCTTGCAAAATGCAATGGAAAATCCTAGGTCACACTGCAACTCTAGCATTTGTTCTCTGTCTTGACAGTGATACTTAGATCTTGGCAGAAGAGATTATATAGCATGATCAGGTTCACATACACTCAGTCTCTTTCCTGTAACTATTTTTGTCATTACACTGAAAAGCAAATGCTATGAGCAAGATAGATATTTTGGAGCTACAGAGCTCCTGATAATTACACTGCTGAGTGTATTAAAGCTTTTCATTTTCTTCTGACAATACTAATGGTTGTGCTTGCAAGAGCTACATCATTTTTTTGTATCTCTGTCACCATGTCTCACTAGGAATTGCTTGCATTATGTAAATATATTTGCTGATATCAATATTGTATCTATATATAAGATAGAGGAGAGCAGAGGAGTATCGTGACTTAAAAAAAGATTCAGATGAAAATTACATTTCTTCTCTTGGACTGCACTCTGTAATTTTCCAGCTATTCTTCAAATAGGCTGTTGAAGCAGTGGATAATTCATTTTATGACTATCGGGAGACAGAATTGCAGGGTGATTTAGTCAGGGAGAGAGAATCATTTGTTTGCAGTACTAGAGAGGAATCAGGAAGATACAGATTGAAGTTGTTGTGGTAGCATGGCCCATTCTGGATTGGTTCCATCAGTTACCTAAAATTTAAAATATCATCACAAAGGCTTAAAGTAGTTAAGAGCATAATAACTCCTAAAGTATTTTTCCTCACCAAAGATACCAGGCAGGTGACCAATTGGCTCTTTGAAATCACTGGGAAAATGTCATGGTTCAGGTGGAGATAAAACAGAAAGATCATCTTTAGTTGACTGTTCTAATCATCTTATAATAATATTTTATATCATCCCAAATATCAGCAATTCTTTAAATTATATAATCAACATTTCATGATCTCCTAACAGATGATATCTTAAACACTCCAGTCACTAGATGAAGTTTAATTTAACACTAACAGGCGTCTATGGAGCTTGATCATTGCTTTGTGAATGTTTGGTTTTTTCCAGTCCTTTCTTGGTCCTTGACTAAGGGTGAGTATTTAACTGTAGGTCTGATCTGGAGTTCCTTCCTCCAAATCAAAACCATCTGCCTAAAGAAAAAAAAGCAAGGGAAGAAAGTAGAAAGGGAGATATGTAACGTATTTGTATATTTTTTCCCAACCCCAGGTGGTGTCAATCTAAGAAAAAGCCACAAAATAGACCAAAAGTTACAAACATGCCCTTGCTATCATTACTTTTAGTTTTTTACCAAGCCTGCACTTTATCTCTCTTCTGTATATAGAATTGCTGATCAGTAACATTTGCGAGCTTCCTATAAATAAAAGGGTTATAAAAAATGTGATATGGCTTCTCTGTGTGTGGTGGGGAATAACACAATGCAAATCTCTTTTACCATCCCACATGGCCTCTGAATGGTGAAACAATTTCTGTGGAAGAAATTTCTCCTGATTGTTTGCAGCCCACTTGTCAGGCTGTATATGATTTGGAACATCTCCATATTGCAATTTATTCTTGCAGTCGTTTACATCTCCAGAACCAAAGTAACTGATTACTTGGCAGCCTGTCAACAGGAGGAGGGAATAAAACAACAATAAAAAAAGCCAACCAAACAAACAAACAAAAAAAAAGGCAAAACCCAAACAAATCAGAAAACCTGAACCCTACAAAAAAACCCAAAGAAAGGAAAAAAAAAATTAACTTATATAACTTATATTTCACCAGGTTTCTTAACAAGTTTCTATTCTCCTGTTCTTCAGAGCATTTTTTTGAAAGAGTGCCTTTTTTCACAATATGAGAAAAAGATTGATGATTTCACTCAGAACTCTGCATCTGTTTCTTTGGTTTTAGATTGAGGAGGATACGTGGCAGAAATACTACCTGGAAGGAGTTGCAAATGAAATGTATACAGAATATCTGTCTAGTGCCTTTGTGGGTTTGTCCTTCCCTGCAGTTTGTGAGTAAGTAAAAATACATTTAATACACAGAAGTGCTTCCCTTCTTGCAAGAGAAATCTAATTTTTTTGCATGAGACCTTTTCACGCTGCTGAAGTCCTAATGTTGCTACATCAGATGGTGCCTAATAAAATAAACATTAAAGTAATCACTGCATGGAAATATCTGAAACATTGTAATGCCTTGTTTCAGGAGAGCTTTGTAATTAAGTGATCGTAAATGAAAGCATAGATGTTTTTGGTATTAAACAAACTCATCAGCAATCTTTTAAAATTGAGTTATTTACTCACAAGCACTATGCTGTTATTTTTCTAATGATTCCCATTCTTTGAATAGTGGTGGTCAGCATGACCATCTTGGCTTATGTTCCATTCCAAGGAAAGTATTCATTAATTTGAACAGATACCATGAAGTCATATAAGCAATGTGGCACCCAGAGCTCTGTGGAAGTGGTTGCAAACCACTTGCAACAAGTGAAATACATCAGAGAAGATATGTGTGTTCAGTTATGAGAAAGATGCACATAGTACATAACCACAGCTTCATTTCTGGAGACTGAAAAATGCTTTTATTTATCCTAGAACGAGTCTGTGAATGAGAGATTTGTGTGCATAAGGTTTGTATAATAAATAGTCTGTCCACATGATCAGGTTGGTTGTAGTTAGCACACTCCTATTTCCTCTTGGCTGGCATTGCTCCTCATTCCAGCCATACTGAAAGGTCACCACAAGGGCTGTGGACAGCTTTTGCTGGGGACTGTGCAAATGATTAAAAAGAAACAGACCCTCCTTGGATGAGCTTGGTGTCAAACTAGTTAACATAGAAAAACTTCTGAAGACTCCATTCTTAGAGGAGGAAATAGCTGAAATAAAACACCATCTCTTATGTAAAGGAGGATGAGTATGTTTATACTCCTCTAACTCCCCCACCTTTCCTGATTTTTACAGCAGCAAAAACATGGTATAAGAATGAGGGGAAACAACTGCTAGACAAATGTTATCCATTTAAGAAATTATCTGGAATGTAGCTATGACAGAGCTCAGTCTTCGATTTGCTGGTGAAGTTTAAGGGGGAGTTCTCAATCCATCCTTCTACTGTGTCAGCCAAACTGTTGAGTTTACTGAGGGGAAAAGTTTTTTACTATAGGTACAAAAATTTATGTGAATTTCTTGAAACAGGAGATCTCATAGCATAATTCAGAAATATATGCAGAATGAACGGTAGTTTCTGCTGTTAACACTAGCTACAGTAATGAAAATTAAATCTTCACACCAAACCGTTTTAAATGTGTCAAGTGTCTGTATGAGTTTGTAGGAAGATGTGACTGAGACTGTATTTGACATAAAGCTGACATTCATTTGTCTGTGCTGGTAGAATGGAGATAGAATAATCACTAAGGAAAGGGTGCTTATTGAGATTTAGAAACATGTCCAAACTTTGGAGCTCTCCTCAAGCATTTGGTTATCTGAAACATTAGCAAACAGTGTTAGCTAGTTTAAGTGAAACAAAAAGATTTATCTCAAAATTTCCAACACACACAAAGCTGAAAGCACATTGACAATTAAAATGTAGTGTTACTTATTAATGAGCTTAGTGTGTAGGTATTTTCATTACTGTAAAAACTGGAGAAGTTTCCTGAAGAACCAAAGGATGAGAAGAGCACAATGTCCATGGCATTGGTTTGTGAAGGGGAAATTGAATCAGTGGATAGGCTCAGGGTATTCAGCTGCCCGTGAAATATACTGACTTTGAGAACAGGTTTTGTAGTGTAGCTTTTAAAATTCATGCAGTCAATGACATTTTAAAAGTCTGAAATTAAATGAAATGTTCTGCCTCCTCAGGTTATTTGTCATAAATGCAAGTCTAGGAATGTGATTCTTTTGTAAATAGGATGCCATACTGTCTGGATAACAAAGAGCATGCAGAGACAGTGAGGATGGGACACTCAATATTGCTGAAGAATTTCAAGCTTTTGATGTCAACACTAGGGTGAAGAATTAGATAAAAACAGTCTAATATCAGAAGTTAATATCAGTCTTCAAGTTGTATTTATAACTCCACCTGTGTGTACTGTGTGAACATGTTCCAGCCAATATATTTTCAATATGCAAATGTAGTTCCTGACCTTCTGTGCCCTTGGATATTGCTGGACCAGGTGTGGATGATGTTGATTGAAGATAAACTAACCAATCGCTCTCCCACTAGTGCAGAGCCTTCTAATATTTAGTAACTCAAGGCTGACCTTCACCTGGGTTCTTGGCCTACCATTCTCTACCCCCAAATTCTCCTAATGAAGCCAGCACATCTCTGGATTGACACTCAGCCTAGCAGCAGGAGCAGCCACCTGTCCTTGTGTGATGTTGGTCGTGGAAAGGGACTGACTGCTGGCCTCTTCTCTTCCTGCAGACTGGTGTTTGCGAAACTGAAGCTCTTAATGATAGCCATAGAATACAAGTCGGAGAAGCGCGAGAGCAGGTACGTCCAACGCCACCAGCCTCTGCCCTTCCCGAATGCACTGTCGAGAGTTCTGCCTGCTTTTCTTTGTCTTTTCAGAATGAACATAGCTGTTCTTTGAAGCATTTCAGAGTGTAATTAGCATGCCATTGCCTTGCAGCATTTCACACAGGACTGAAAGGGACTTACTTCTGCCCTGTTCCTCCCTAAAATTAACCCAATGTTAATGTTTAGTAAAATAACGTTTAGTAAAAAGAGCAGTGGTACGTATGTTTCATCTCCAGGAGTGATTCTACTTACTGAAAAACCTACAATTTTTGTGTTTATAGCGCAACACTTTTGATCAGAGGTCTAGCTTACGCTACTGAAAAGTGAAAAGTGGAAAACAGATGTGATATCAAAATTCATTATTTTGATACGTGTATTCTCAAAATACAAATTTCATTTAAATTAGTTTGGGAGAACCAATTTAGATACAATGCTGGATAAACAAATATAGGGTAAAGATAATATTTAAGTGGTATTTGATCTGATAAAACTTACTTGAATAACATCATAAACTGGAAAATATTTATTTAGCCTTGAAATAGCCAATTGGCTGGCCACTTTCATCAACCAAAAAGAAAAAAGAAATCATTATTTTTAGTACAAATTCACAGATGTGAAGTGTTTCATGGTTTTTTTGTGTGCAAAGGTTCACAGAAACCTGATTGAACATTGGAGTCAATCTTCCATCAACTTGTTCATCAGTGCTTTAAACAATATTCATTTTTATGTAACAAAAATGTTACAAATGTTCTCTGCAACGTGTGGAGGGTCATATAATAAACATATGACAATACTGAGTCTCTTGAGAGGGATTTGATTTTCCTCTATCAAAATTGTTTTGTACTGCTGTAGTAAACCTGGAGTGATACATACTAGTTCATCTTTTTGGCCACTAATTACCTTTCAGTGGCCAAAGGGCACTTTTGAGGACAGTTGCTTCTTCTCACAGGAGAACCAATTCTTTCAGTTCACACAGTTTCTGGGGTTTGAAAGTTTAATACTTAGTATTAACTTTCATAATTTTCTTTATTAAAAGAATCTATAAAACCTACGTTAGACATTTGACATGGAAAAAGCAGTGTTACAAATATTTGAGTATTTCCATGCCCAATAGTAGATTTTGCTGGATTCTTCCATATGTTATAAAATGAAATGTGAAGTGGTGCATATACTATAGGATATCATTTTTGTTCACACTATGCTGATTAAGAAACCCTTTTTTTTTACTATAAGATTTTTTAATGCTGTATTTAGCTCCTTTGGACTCTTAAAATACTTCTCCATTGAAAGACTTCATACTGCATTAACTAATGTAAAGCAAACAATTTATTCTTCTGTCTATGAACAATTTAATCTTCTGCTAGAAAAAGAAAAAATATGATTGTAACAGCAGTGGAATGATTTACCAGATTTCGTGTCTTCAGTATTAAGAAATATTTGGTTTCTGTTTTTCTCGTAACAATTACTGGCCAGTTTTATATTGCCATTACTTCAGTTGTCATTTACTTGCATTAGTGCTAGTATTGCAGTCTTTTGCAGTAATAACAGATTGTTCTTGGCTTTCATATCGTTCTTTGCATTAACTTCAGTGGAAGTTGGATTGAGTTCTTAATCAAAAGGTGATGCAGAGGATCCCACAAAAAGTTAACCCTGTGTGTGTGATACAAACATGTATTTCTTACTTAAAGCCACACAGTAACAATTTGCAATAATTAGAGGGGGAAAGAGCCTTAAATTGCTGGAAGCAATACTAACAAAGGGATATTAACAGCTGGATTTGTTGAATATGTATGTAACAAGAGGAGGGCATATAAGGTAGAAAGTCCTGATCCACAGTAATATCTGCTGATTTTATCAACCAGTGATCATTTTATAGTCACTGATCAATCACAGAGCTGCCTGCAGCATATCTTTACTACTCTACTTGTTCCTGCACTCTTCAACTCAAATACCTTAAGTAGATATTTGTGGTTTTCTGATCCTTTAGTCAAACCAGAAAGGTAAAGCAGCAAAACTTGAGTTTCTCGCCTCCTAATTATACTTGCATTTACGTGTACCTTGTTAAATGAAAAGGTGAGGAATTAAAATAAAAGTTAGAATAACATCGCTTAGAAGCACAAGCTCTTTTTGAGCAGTGTAAATTTGTAATTTTTCAATTATATTTGTTGATGCTGATATTGGAAATATTTTACTCTGCTCATATCCAAATTGCTTCCTGGTAATTCTTCATAAAAGTGAAGTGGAAACTGATGATGAATATTCTTTTAAGCTTTCAGTCTTTATGAGAGTGATGAAAAGTACATACATGCTGATTTATAATTATAATTGGCATTCATATTTTTTAAAACTATTACAGAAGAAGTTTTATATAATTTAAAATTCAGAGAAACAATGTTAAATATAACTAAAAATTTAGAATATTATGTAGATGGCACCCTTTCATTAAGAGCTAATGCTTCCTGCCATAGCTGAGACAGGTCTCAAAACTGTATTTTCAGAAGCAGAGGAAATTTTCAAAGCATTCTTCCTCTACTTAAAGGATGAGGAAAATCTTACTTCCAACTGTTTAATTTTTGTTACGACTCATAATAAAATGTCTATATCATTAAATTATGTATTAGATTTTTCACTTCACAGGGAGTTTCCTTTTAAGATTAGTTTCATTTCCCTTCATCACTTTGCGCTCAGAGCAAAAGCAGTGAATAAGATTCAGAAGTGCACGCAGCTCTAAACAGTAGTAATGTGAGGGCATTCTAAATTTTCTAATCCCTTCTTTAAATTTTCTACTCAGTCTTAAGGATAAATACTACTGCCATCCCATTGAATGGCAGACTTTTATTTGCCTGTTAATGTCTTTGTTAGATGCAGAATGGCATAAATGCTAATTTACCTCTGCATGGTTTTTTTGTCCAGGCAGTCACCTAGATTCTAGTTTTCTAAACCTTTCTGATTTACAGTCAGATTCTGTTAACTCTACTGTAAGGAATTTGAAATCAATAGTAATTTAAAATTACCAGAACTCTATCCAAGCTAATATTGCTATACATGTTAGTGACAGCTGAGCTTCCTCCCTGCAGATGGTTTTTTCCTTCTTTTTTCCTGACTACTAATAAAGCTACACAAAACAGAAAGCATGCTTTGATAACAAGTTATGTCAGTTTAGGTAGGTAATTAATGACAATTATGATTTTGCAGGATTAATTAAAAACAGATATTCAAGCCTAAATATAAGTAATATAGTTATAAAGATGATAAATGCATATTAGTTTTCTTAAAATGGGACAGTATCTAGAACGTATTTATCTTTTTGGGCAACTGCTTCTCATCATGGTATCTTAACGATTAATTTAAAAAAAAAACATGATTAGGATTTTTTTAACCTTTGCATTTAAGCATTTGATAATGTTTAAATTATTTTTCAGCTATCAAAGAAATCTCTGAGTTTACAAAACTCAATTTGGAGTGTTTCTGACCAGCTCCTAAATCTGCACTCTAGTAACTCCAGCTCACGATATGAATTAACCATTCCTTCATCTGTGATTGATTTCTGGAGATGTTATAACCTGTGATTAAAAACAGGAGGCACTTAAATGATTTTTTGTCTCCCTAATGCAAGCCAAATACTATTGCTTAAAAAAACGCTCTTTGCTCATTTGGCGATGTTGTGTTTTTTGTAGAAAAATGCAAAGGAAACATGGAGAACATGAACCTCAAAATATATCAATGTTAAATATATAGCAAAAAGTAACAGTTCAAAATTCAGACATTCAAACTCCTCATCTGAAACCCCTTTTAGAGAGATTTCTGCCTTCCTTTTTCCCCTGTATTTTTATTCTACATAATTAAGCAAGAAGGAAAGCCTAACCAGGATTCTTCCCTCCTGCTCCCCATTTATGCTCCTCTTGTAAAATTTTCTCTTTGTCTATCCATATATTTGTTCTCATTCTCAGCAGAAAAACCTTTAAGCCTTGAAGACTTTTAAATAAAGGGTTTTTTTGCTTTTGCTTTGGTGTCAGTTGATTTCTTATCAAAGTGTTTGATTTGCAATTTTTTTCTTGTCGTTTGCAGAAGCCGAAAGCGGTATGCCCTCTTCGTTACCTTTCCTTCCAACCTCAATCCTACCTTCACTCCTTCTAACTTCAGGACTAATTCCTTGCCAAGAACACAGGAAGATAACATCTTTGTCTATCTTTCTCTGTATATACACACACATATATACCGATATATATTCATCTATGTGTGTGTGTATATATATATCTGTGTGTATATTTATATATGAGCCCCCAATCTCAAAGAGGAGAGAGAGAACAGCATTTTGTCTCTCCAGTGTTTCTTGTGACTCACGCACTAACTTCTTTGCAGGAAGTACAAAATAAAACAGGGTTAGTTTTTAGGGTTTTTTTTTCCCCTTTGTGGAGTCATTGGTGTATCAGATTGTTGCATTCGAAAAGCAGATTTTACTGTTAATATCTCCTGTCTCATTTTGACTGTATCATGACGATGTGTATTTCGTCTTTACCAGCCCTTGTGCTGCCATATTGTTTTCATATTCACACCTTCATTGATGTCCTTCTTTCCCCAGAGTCTTCCTTCAAAAAACGTCTTACAATACAGTAGTTCATGTTCTCTTGCAGTCTCATCTTCCATTAACAACAACCAAATACCTGATTCTTTGCATTTCTGGTCCTGTTTTGAGTCCCGTTACTCATAATACAGTACTCATTAAAGCTGTTGTACTGTTCCAGTGAAAGTGCCATGAATAGTTTGTATTATATGTCACATTCATTTTAATGACATTTATTAACTCATTTATGAAGATGTTACTGAATGTATTTTTTTACTCAGCTTTGGGGGTTTTTTTGAGATGGCATGTTTTGCATTTTCTTTGCTGTACCATGCTGTGAGTCCCTCTCTAGTCTACATTCTATCATGCTGCTATTGGTTTGGATGAAGTAAATAAGGCATGCTCTTCCATATCCTTGTCTGTCCTCATCTCTTTTTCCCTGACAGCTTTTCTTTTTTTCCTAATTGCTTATAGCGGTCTGTCTGACAGTCAGTGATGGTCTTTGGAGACCTGCTCTCATTGTCCAGACATTTCAATTTGCTTCTTCATCATGCTCCATACTCTTCAAACTCTATTTTCCATGTCTGTTCTGTTGTGTATGTTGTATGTGTTGTATGTATTTAAGTTTCAGTCTTATCTTCCTATAATTTCTGAGTAGATATGTGATAAGAGAGGTGGCTTCCTGTCAGTTTGGCATTATTGATATGATCCAACTGCAGAGAAGTTACTGCAACACTTAGCATCTCCAAGGATCTGCAGCTGTTGCACCTCTACTTTGCTTCTTGCTTTTAAGTATATCTTATCTCATGGTGAAGGCATGTGTAATGCTGGCATGATGAGCAATATGAACAAGTGTTGTACCAAGTGAAGTTGCTTGCTCCCAGAATAAAGTATATTGTTCTGCCTCACTGTACTGATAATTAATCACTTCTGGAACCAGAAGGAATAATTCAATTGTTTCCAAGTGTATTGAGTTCACAATCACTGTTCAACTAGTTTGGACTATGCCCAAATAAAATACCTCATGCACATCCTGTAGACCATGACTTACCAGGTGCTGTTGTAAAAAAAATTAACTCCTGGGAGCAACCTTTTATATGCTTGTAGTAATTAAGCTTTAATATACTTTAGCATGTAATGTGCACTGTGTCTTTTGCCTTGTATTCTTTTTAGTGTCTTATTAGATTTTGCTGTATAGAGCAATATGGAACATTATGAATTAATGTCAGTGATAGAGCCCAGAAGAAAGAAACAGTACTTAAGAGTTACAATTAGTGTGAAAACTGGTATGTGCACAACTCCCACTATGAGATTTGTGCACCTACACTCACACTCCACTTCAAAACATACCCTGAAACAAAAAATACTATCTACAACTACTTTTATAGTTGGATGAATGACATAGTGT
This sequence comes from Brachypodius melanocephalos, assembly GCA_013398615.1. NCBI lineage: Eukaryota > Metazoa > Chordata > Aves > Passeriformes > Pycnonotidae > Brachypodius > Brachypodius melanocephalos. Next base: position 10,101,669 of record VZSR01003794.1, on the reverse strand, counting down.
GTTTTAAAAGGCCATTATGCTAATAGTGATACTTTTTATCTGGGCATAGCATGAAGCAATCAAGAATAATAGCTGGTTTTGTTTAAAATTGTGGCAGCTATAGTAAGTAATACCACATAATTTTGTTTTAGATAATGTATTCATAGTACTTAAACAATATTATATCTTCCTGATTACTAGATGATATTGCTACTGTTTGAGTTGCATGGGGAATGGTACAGTACATCTACCACAAGGTTTAAAACAGAAGTGTTACAGCTTTTGTCATTTGTTTAGTCAAACTTGGTGTTTGTGTTTCATTTAATTCTACAATTGGTCTTTTTCTTTAGAATAGGGTTACATGGGTAACCATGCAGCTGAAAACAAACAAACAAACAAACCAAAAAAAAGAAGTAGGGTTGCTAAATCAGAAAAGTTTCCAGGATGCAGGGATGAACTGTTCAGTTGGTCTCTGATAATGGGTTTCATCACACATGACTTCATCAATCAAAATGTTAAATGTCTAATCTCCTGTTAATTATCCAGACTTAGTCCATAATTGCAAGGGAAGAGAGAGACAGTTCTTTAACGTATTAGAATTAAATTCTAAAACAGATGGGATGAACCCCACCTTTAGTGCTGTCTAAAATGTAAAGTAAAAAGTAAGACCAAACAGGAATAGTACATAACAGAGGCATAGATAAAGAAAATCCTTAAAAGACCTCTCCTGGTCCGTGTCTCTATTGATTGACCTTATCTGTACTTTCAGTTTTTAGTCTTCATGCTGTGCTGCTAAAATGTCATTTCCCTTGCATATTTGCTGTGTTGTACTTGCTGGGCATCTCCACATGCCTTTGTCAGCTCAGTTTAAAGACCTTCCCCACACCTGTTCCGTGTTAAAAAGATCCCTCTTTTGTTTTTCTCAGAGAAGGCTGACAGTTATGCACACCTGAGAGTCAGCTCCTATGTATGGATTAAGAGCTGAAAGTTCCATCCATTTACACCCTCAGTAGTAGGGGGAGCTGTAACACTTATGTGACAAAAGAATCAAGTAAGGAAATAAAAAGTATTTTTCAGATTGAGCGGTACCCATTTGTACCTAAGAAAAACAGCCAACTCAAACTGTGCTACAAGACCTTTCACATTTTATAAGCAACAGTATAATAAATACATGAGATCAGCCTCTATAGAAGTTTTTTTGAGTTTAGCAGCTGAATTCTCAGTGTAATGGCAGGTGACTACATACTAGCAGGCAGGGAGGAGGAAAGGTGGAGATCAGGATGGCCAGTACAGCACTCTGCAAGTGCTAGTAAGAACTTTGTGGGTTCAGGTGACAAGAGCTTGTGCAGGAAAGCTTTCCAACCTGGTTTTGACCTGAGTAACTGCTTTTATGTGAAGAAATTCTGATGTGGTTGTTTCTTTTTTTTTTTTTTTTTTTTTAAACTCCTAGATATGACACTAGAGGATACTAGTTGATGATGGATGATACTAGTTTAGCTGTGTAACTTTATTTTGTCCCGTTTATCTGTGTGCATAATACAGGTGTTATTTATACCATCACATTTCATTTTTTGCAAATATTAGTAAAGCGTGCTGTGGAGATGAACCTGCTTTCTGTGGTGATATCTTCCAGTTCCTGCAGTTCTCCTCACTTTTTTTTTTCATTTGTTGCAAAGCTTGAAACTGTGAATGAAGGAAAGGGAAGGATATCTGGGCTTTCTTTGAGATTTAATTTCTGTTCCAGCCTCTGACACAGGCTATCTGTGTGAGAAGGGGATGATAATTTAAACCAAACTTTCTGCAACTGACCTCTGATTAAGTGTATTCATAATTCTGGGAATCAGAGGCTGGGCTTTTGGAAATGCTGAGCATTCCCACAGCAAAAGTTCCTAGAAAGTGTATATAGAGCTGTGCAATGCTAAACACTTAGAAAGAGTTGGTCTGTTGGCATCCCAAATTAATAAGTGCTATATCTCATAGTGACTTAATCTCTCCTCTGTAAAATAGGCGATACTATATCTTCATTCTTCCTGTAAAACAAATTAATGTTTGTGAATCTTTTGCAAGCTGTAGTGATGAACATTGCAGAAAAACACACAAGAAAAATAGGATGCTGATTTTAAAGAGAGATAAATTACGTGAAGCCATGCCTGAAGTAATGGCAGTAAAACACCCCTGAATGAAGTTTCAGATTGTGAGAAGGAAGGAATTTGTGGGTATTAAATTAAGAACTGTATCATAAGATGTACATAATGGGGGCTGAAATGCGACTTCATGACCAACCTTTTACTTCTGAACTCATGAGCACTTTATTTTGTGGCCTGCATATTCTTGTCATAGGGCTCTGCAGGCATGTGGAATTACACAAAACAATGTGCACATTATTAATCTTGCAGATATATTATGTTGTCATGCTAATTTATTCCTAATGTGTAGAGAATAAAAACCATATTGAATAAGAGATGTACTGAGATCCATTTTCCCTCCTAACAATAGCATGAAAGACTTTGGACCTTCAAATTTTAGTAATGTATGTCTGTTCAGCATTGTGCTTTATTTATTTTTTGTGTATATGTACTTCCCTAAAATCAATTTTTGCTAGATGGACAAGTGTTTAAATTCCTGATAGTCTTTATTTACTCTAAATTGCATATGCATATCATTACTACATTTTGAGTTAGAAAAGCTAAACTTTAATAAAAGACAAAAAGGAGGAAACTTTTGAAAAGCTCTATTAAGTTTTAGAGAGTCAAAAGCTGTTCATATATTACACATGAATAAGACTTACTGGAGAATATATTTGTATTTATGTGTATATTCATATTTATCTGGGTACTTTGCAAAACGCCTTACCTAAAGTCAAAATTATTATGAAAATAAAAAAGATATTTCATAGACATGGAGTACCTCACTTGTTGATGCCAGTTCCTTTGTCAAAGTTAGCTGAGGCTCTTCTGTCATGGTGGTTGGGTTATTTTTGTTCTGTCATGGCTGCATAGCAGTGTTTTAAAAATTTTCTATTCATTTTATGTTTTTTCAGCTGTCGTGACTGGTTGTCTTGTACCATTCCCCTTGAGTGTATGTGTGCATTTATTATTTTAAACAATAACATTGTATGTCCAGATAGGGGTCCCATTAACTTTCTATTTCACTAGAAATTGGCAAAAATTTGCATCAAAGGCTTTAGTTTCGTAAGTGATGTTTTTGTTGTTATTGAGTGGTGGTTGATGGTTCTTGCCTTTTCACCATGTTGTGAATTTCTCACCACTTTGCATGACAGAGCGAGCAACCAGCAGTGCTCAGCTTCACACTTCACATTTCTGAGAGGATTTGGTGTATTCTATATTTAAAGCAAAAAGCTAAGACAACAGATGTAAGCACTTAGATGATGTGATTACAGCAGAGGCATTTGACTGTCTCAGACTAAAGCTTTTGTAAAAAGCATGTGAATCTGTTTCTTGATTGTAAATATCAAGGAAGAATGGCTTAAAATTTCCTTGCAGACTTTCATAACTAGTGGGTCCCCTATAACAGAATCAAATAAAGCTAAATTGGAAGATTCAGTTAAAATTAATATAAACTTACTCTTTTGTTGGTTTTGTTCTTGTTTCACTGAGCAGTATATTAATCAATCCTGGAAACCACGTCAAGATTCAAGAAGGTACCTTAGGATTCTTCATTGCAAGTGATGCCAAAGAAGTAAAAAGGTAATTAATATGTTAATATGTTCTGCCTTGCTTTTTGCAGAAGGCTTTGTTTAGAAATATCCTGCCTCCCTTACCACATTTCTTAGCTGCTTTGTGCAAAACAGATGTATTTCAACTAACAAACCCAATTATGGAAAGAGTTAATGTCACCCTTTGAGCTATGAATCAGTCAGGAATATGTTCTAAAATTGAGGTCTTTTGGAGGGGGAAAATGATTTTTAAATAAAGCATAATTAAACATGTTTTATACATGAATTGCAAATTAAGTTGTTCTGGCTTTGTTAATGAAGACATTTCAGCTCCCTTATATTCATGTTTATATATTTATATATAAATTTATATATCCCACAATGAAATATGACATACGATGTTCAATTACTCTTTCTATTAAAATCAATTTTGCATTTTTAGAATAGTTTTCCATAAGAAGCAATTATACCTACAAACACTTATGCCTAGGTAAATAGCTTCACATAAAATGTTGACTGTTTAAATATAATACAAAGTACATGAATTGCATCTTCATTATTCTTCATTCATTTACATGTTAGCACCAGTGTCAGAAATCCATGTTCTTCAAATCCACTTAATTTACCCCAATTATGTAGAACAATTTTATTACAGTAATCACTTCAGGTATTTATTCTTTATGTTGGACATAGGATTGAAGATACCCTTTAGGAAAATTGTCCTGCAGTGAACTTCAGATACATGATCTCTAGAAATTACCAATATCCAGTTCCTGTCATGGAGTTTTTGTGAGGAACTATTTGTGGTGTTAATTCTTGTTTAATAAAGGGGCTTTGCAGTTGGACTGGAGAGAAATTGTAAAAATTTGAGGCAGTTTTCTCCTCCTGGCTTACATCTTGACATGGACTCATGGTTTGAAAAACATTTTCTTCTCATTTGGAAGTAGTTTATTTTCTTTTTGGTGCCATGTCAATATCTTGAAGACCAGAAACTTTCTGCAGCAAAGTATACGTGCTCAGAGAAGACATTTTCCTTACCCATTTGGCATCTTGGAAATGCTAAGGCAATTTCACAGCCTGAAAGAGTAATCTTCCTGGAAGTTCCTTAGAGAGATGAGGCGTGCTGTGTTTAGGACTCACATATTCCATTGGTAGCTTCATGCTGTATTGCTTTTAGAAATGTTAATGGCATTCAGTGAGGTCTCCCTGAAGTTTCAGTTTGTGTTTGAATCAATATGAAGCACCCATGGAATCCATCACTCCATGATCTTCCCAGGCACAGAGGTGAGGCTGATCACCAGGATCATCCTTCCTACCCTTGCTGAAGATCAGCGTACAGTGTCCATCATACAGTAACAATCAAATGTACAGCCTGACAAATTGCACAGGGTGCTAGACAGTCTTTAAAAAAATCACCCTGGTAGAGCTGATAAGAGCAAAAAATTCTTTTTTTGTGACAAAGTTCACTGGATGCTTTTTTTTCTAAGATGAAAAACAAATTAACTAATACATTGTGGCATAATTATCATACATTCGTCCAATCACTTTTCACATAGAAGTATATTAAAAGAAATGCCTATTTGGAGGCTTATGTTTGAAATTAATGGTCTTGCAGCAAATATTTCCTGCTTTAAATGTCCAAACCTTTTTGAAGATTAAAGGAAATTAGCATTGATGCGTTTCATTGATTGGTCACTGCAACAAGAGGAAATATGGGACTAATTTCATTGGTATGGATTAAGAAATGTGTCAGTTTTTCCATTCTGTCTCTCCAGGGCATATTTTTACTGCAAGGCCTGTCATGATGATATCACGGATCCCAAAAGGATAAAAAAATGTGGCTGCAAACGGCGTAAGTAATATTTCCATCCCTCCCTTCCTCTCCTTTTCATGAACTGTTCAGCCCTGAAGAATACCTGTACATGCATTTACATGTTTTACACAGTGGTGCAGGAAAGCTAAGAGATAAATGCAAGGCAACACAGTAAGTGCTATTTGGGTTTCTGAAGTCCATATGTTTTTATTACATTTCACACCACTCACACCTGTGTCTTCATTAAAAAGTAAGTTCAAGTCCAAAGCTAACAAAACCTGAAGGATTAAGCCAAGCTATATATACCTGTGGAGGTTTCTGAGTTAAGAATTAGCTAGCAGTGAAGTTTTTCTCTCATTCAGAACATGCAGAGATTCCGTAATTTCAACAGTTTTCTGTAAAGAACTTCTGTCTGTCTTGGTGAACTTGATTCTGCAAAAGAAGAATCTAGGGGATTATATTTTATCATAAATTTAGTTAAGTTCTTAAACTGTTTGAACAGTTTTTCATTAAGAAATAATTAAGTTTTTGAATGGAGATGAGACTGCATCTGAATTTCTATCAATATGTAGCAATCAGCATTTTACCCATATACATTAAAAGGACCTTTTTCAGGAGCTGTAACAACCACACTTCAACCAAAGATGTGTTTGACCCATGCACATTTGTAATACCAATAGCAAATCAATAGCAAATCAGTTTAGGAATCAATTTCTCATTGAATATATATATATTTATGTGCATTCCATGATATTCTGCCATGAAAAAGATCATTCAGTTCCAAAGTACTGATTAGGTAAATTGAAAGACCTCAGAAGAGTTTGATCATGCCTGTTTTACCATTAATTTTTAAAAGGGGAAAAGCTCTCTTATTTGTAGGTTGAGTCTGCATTATCAGTGCACTTTATAGAGGATGGAAGAAAGCCTAAGCTGATCATTCTCTACCTTTTGGAGTACCTGAAATGGATGAACTCTTGAAGATCATTTTAAAAAGAAAAAAAAATGTATCACTGGAGATTTTTTATAAAACTCCTCTCCTCCAAAACACCAAGAGTGTGGAACAATCTTATGATAGGGAAAAGCAGCTGGAACTGACAGGGAATGGTATTTATCTTCCCAGTAGCCACAAGGAGAGCAAAGCACATGGGAAGCATGCCTGATGTGGAAAGAATGTATGCCTTGCCTAACACATTGGAAAAAAATTGTTCAAGAACAGTTTATCCATGTGAGAATGTGACCTTTGAACTGCTGCCAAAGCCAATGAGTCTGCTGAGTAAGTTCTGGTAAAGCCAGTTACAGATGCCTCAGGGTGCCTGTAACTCTCAAATGAAATATTTTTTCCAAATTACTCAACAGTTAAAGAGAAATATGTTACCTGCTTAATTTTATCTGGTTCTGCCAGGAAACAAACAAACAAACAAACAAAACCAACCAACCAACCAAACAAAAAACACCACAAAAACAAAAAAAAATTTTCTTCTCTAATCCTCCTTCACATGGTGTATGCTTTGTAAACATGTTCTGATTAATAAAAGAATAAATCCAAAAGATCTCTCAGTTTAATATGAGAACTACACTTTTCATTGTCATCTGTTATAGGATAGGAATCAGAAACTCACATTATAGGGTTAAGAACCCTTTATTATACAGTAATGAGAATCAAGGTAACCATCTCAGTATTTTGAAACCAGGGCATGACCCAGCCAACACAATGGATATTGCCAGCAGAAAGGCCATGGAGAGGCAAGAGTGTCAGGCTCTGTAAGCAGCATCAGAAGGGTTACAAATGGCATGGTCACACATATCAGCCCAGTTAATGAAAGGGCGCTGGGAGATGAACAAACAAAATGATTGAGTCATTGAGGCAGAAGGAGGTGACATCAGAGCTGGTGCAGTGAGCACTGAGCACTAAGGAGGGAATCCTCTGAGTCAGGTGAAGAATAATGGTCAGTGAGAATAAAGTCTTCAGTTTGGCTTTCATCGTCTCTCCTCTCCTCAGTGTGCCCTCTCTCCTCCTGTTTCTTAGGCACACAGGGGGTCACAGATACCATGATAGCAGGCAGCCCGTGGCAGAGCTGAGAACAGCTTTCAGTGAGGAGCACACTCACAAGGATTAGAAATAAGACAGTTACTTCGCTTTTAAAGAGCTGTCAGTCAGCAGAAAAAATGAAATTAAAAATTTCAATAATAATTAGTGATTTTTGTTTCTCAATTTCATTGAGAATTTTGAAATTCCTTTCATGGGATCTGCTTTTTGGGTTTGGGTACATTTTTAAGGTAAGTCTTTAGTGCAGCCTGTTATTCACATAAAATGTTTTAGCTTTCAAATCACTAATCACTTTTGAAAAGACTTAGATATGTTATCCATCTGTAAATTATGCAAATCATCGGTCTTAAAAATGCAGTTCTAATCAAAACAAAGCATAAATTGAGAAAACTTCCCCTATTGCGTTAGAAAACTCAACTGCTCTGTCAGCATGTAATATGTCACTATGCCAATTTGATTTTCAGCCCTGCATACACGTGCATCTATATCTCTATATGACAAATACATGCTTTAATGAGCGAGTAACACGGTAATTAGAGGCAGCCGAATGTGGAAAATATGTAAGATGAAAGGAAAGGTTGTATATAAAAATATTGACACATTCAGGTGAATTAAATATGAAAGAGTATCTTTACATGGAAAACTTAATTGTGGTGGCTCTGATTAATGCAGTTTCCCATAATGCTTAAAACTCATATTCTTTAGTAATGCATCTGAGGTTGCACCTCAATTTAGATAGTTTCTGAACATTAGCTTGGGATAATGTTGGGTCTAAACGTCAGTCTGACCTATATAGCCATTTGTCCAAACTTGTTAGGCCTGATATTAATAATTCAGGGCAGATCAGTACATTTCTACAAGGCAAAGGATAATTCATGTAATCCTGCTTTCCTTTTGCAGTTTCTTTACCATCCCTTTCTCCTTACCCACCCCACTCCCTAAATAACACATAAATGCTGATGGCATATTGTCCGAGAAATACTTATGTGGAAATTTTATTCGCAAATTGTTAATTTTTTTTAATGTTTTCAATCTCTTTCCTATTTCATTTAACTGTAGTTTTTGCAGCAAGAGGCCAAATATATGTATATATTTATGTAAAATGCAGCCACGTTGGGATGAAATCTCTAAACCGGATGACCTATTCCTCCTGTTTCTTTAATTTTGTTCAACAGCTATGGTCTAATTCTCTATATATTTTTTCCAGTGACAGTGCTTGCTGTGAACGGTGGGGGTTGAACCCCAGAGGGGACAGTCATGTGTACATTGATGTGTTTGAAGGAATTTCTTGTAATCGATGACAATTGACAAACTTTTGATTTATTTTTCCTCTTGCTGCCTTGGAACACGGCCCCTACTATATTTTAACTGCACACTGATAGTGATCTATTGTGAGTAAAAATGGGTTCCCTGTAGCCCAGAGTACAGTCCAACCTGTCTTTCTCTAGCGGAGAGTATTTTTGTTCAGTATTTTGGTTCTTTTCTTTATTTATGTTGCATGTAGCAGTGACGTCATACCCACAAGTTTCTCATTGTTTACACCAATGGAGATTAGGGTGACGTTGAAGAAAATACAGCAGTTTCCTCTTCTTCCACCTATTTGCCTCTTTTTTCCACAAGCTTATTTTTTATCCACAAATGAAAATGAGATCTTGGCAGTAGTATTTCCTTGAAATTATTCTGGAGATATCTCACGAATTTTTAGGGATATTGGTCAGGCTGGGGTAATTGCCACTATAGCACTCTTTGCCTGGTTAAATACAATTCCACTGACAGGTCCCTGTTCAGTTTTTCAGTACTGTGTCCTTTCCATCACACAGCTGACACAAAGAGTAGCACAGCAGTCTTTTACTGTCCTTATCTAACTTTTTTCTCCCCAGTGATGGGACAAAAAGAGTTACAGGAGAAAGCCAGACAATGAATTAGAAGTGTGGGTTTTAATGTATAAACCCAGAGATATCTTCAACAGGAAACAAGCTGCAGTAATTATTTTCCTGAGCTTGCTGGTTTTGACATTACTTACATAAGTAGACACACACTGACTTTTCAGGACCTTAGCTGTAAAATTTTACAGTATTATTATATATAGAATATGAGTTTTATGGACCACTTCATGTCAATCTAGGTCATACCACTTGAAAGGGTACAGAATCTATGAAGGCTCTCATCAGCCACTTTCTGTGTACACTTATAGTAAATACAGCATTTGGGACATGGAAAGAATTTGCTGCTTAGAAATACAAGTGCTGCAAAGAAATGTACTGGTTATAGGGCATTGTTGGGATTATATGGGCTTGTTCTTTCAGAGAGCAAGAGGGTCGAGTATCTCATAGCTGCAGTGCCAGGTTGAGGCTCTAACTTCACTGTGCAGCTGTTCTAAGTAAAGGAGGCCATGAAACTTCAACATTTTACCAGATATTCTGAATTTATTGTGTGAAAACACTTCAGGTCTTAATCAGAATCGAGATATTTTTCCCCTCCAAGCTCTTTACACTGTAGGATTGTGCAAAGAATCAAGGAATAATTTAATGCTCTTGATAAAGTTCTGGCCTTCTTGAAATTATGGTGGCCTGCATTATGATTATCATTATTTACTATTTATTTTATTGTGGTGCCTGCACACTACAGTAAAGGATTGAGATCCTGTTGTGGAAGAAAATACTCAAGGAGAAAACAGAAATTTCTCCAAACATCTGTTTTTAGCCAATAGAATGATACAGCATAAAGATGAAGCGGCAGGAAAGAGCAGATTGTGAAACAGGTCAGCATGATAAGAATCAACAATAAAACAAATAAATAAATTTCTGTGGATGAAATGGTGAATCCTATTGACTTTGAGGCAAAATACTGGAAGTAATCTGTATTTATCTGAAACAATGTATGCATTTAAAATATGTTGTTTTGTTGAGACAATTCTGAACTAAAGAATTCATTTTAATGGTAATAAATAAAGAAGTAAAGGAGTTCTTCATGCTGTGAAAGAACTAGAAAAGAAGAGCTCATGTAGTTTTGTTTTGGGGTTTTTTTTTCCATTTCCCCAATAGCTTGTTTAGAAATGCAGTTTGCTTTGAGAGTACACTGGCTGAGAGTCTTCTATAAGGTAATGAAGGAAAGGTCATGATCAGATTTGAAAATTAAAATTAATTGGTCTATAAATGTGCCATTACATCAACACTTGTGAATCATTCTTATATCTACTAAAATAGGAGGGCAAGATGTCCACTCAGATCTTCTGCTGCTTTTAAAATTTTGACAAAGAGCAGCGCCAGGGGATTGGAGCCAACCAGTAACCTGTTGTCTTTGATGGCAAAAATTGGGAGAGTGAACAAGCTCAGTTGCTAGTCTTGAAGTTGTCTTGTAAACTTTAAATAAGGAAGGGATAGATTTGCCTGTTGTGTTAAGGTTAGTAAGTTCTCACCAAGGGTTTAAGGTGTGCTGCTGTATTTTTCAGGACACTGAAACTGTGCTGGGGGCAGTCCTGTCTGTGTTTCAGTCTCATGATGCTGCCCAGCATTGCTGCCCGGCGATCGCACCGCTCCGGTCGCCCTTCAATGCTGATGGTTTTCCACTCGTACCTTGGATCATGAGAACCTGACGAATTGAAATAACGCTGTGCATTTCAATTCTGAAGCGTTTTGGGACCTTTTTGTGCCATTCTGTGGTCATTCCGAGCAGCTGCTAGCGGAGGGAGATCCACTAGATGTCCTCGGAGCTCCACTCCGGCTGCGCTGAGCGCAGGGAAAAGCGATGGGAGCAGTGTCAGGATGGGGTACAGCCTATGCTTTACAAAAAAAAAACAGGAAAGAAGAAGGAATACTTTGTTCTGCTTTCTATAAAGAAAAAAAAAAAAAAAAAAAAAGGAAAAAGGAGCTGTTCCTTGACATTTTAGGTAGAGAATAGTCTACAGTTTCCTTTGCTTATTTTTGCAGCTGGAAATATTTCCCATTACTGTTAGTGAACTCTAAGTAACGCTTCAGATGCAGGCAATCTACACATTTTAACTGTACTTTTTGACTTTTCGAGATCAGGAAGTAAGGTATTATGAGAAGTTTAGACATCTGGGGAAATATTCTTTCTTTTATATAATGGAAGGCTACTGCCTTCTCTGAAAAATTGCATCTAAAAGTTTCTAGAAGTATTTAGTTACTTTATAAGTAATTGAAAGAAACTTTGCTCTCCTTTTGCTCTTAATGAGTAGTTCATATGTGCCTTGTTTTGTAAATTATTTAGGCAGTCTTAATGTCCATAAAAATTTCCCCTGATACTTTTACTGATTAGTTTTACAAATGTTGTAAATTGTCATCATATTAAGTAGAAGGATCTGCTCTCTTTTTTTTCCCTGTTTATTATAAAATTGAAAATAGGCAGGTAATTTCCTTTATGTCCCAACCTTTGTTTTCACCAGTATCAAATTACAATTCTATTCAACATTTATAACACATCTAGGAATTGAAATTAGTTGATTCTTGTGCAGGTTCTACAGGTGTCAAATAAATTTAACACACACCCAGAGGCTGTTTTTAAGGTCCCCCTGTCTCTCTGATGATTGCCATTTTCTGTTAATGTTTATGGAAGTTTTATAGAAAGTGGTATGTGTGTGGCTGAACCATTTAAAATCATCTCTGTCCTGTCTTTGATCTTGTCACTAGTCATCCCTACTAGTAATGCGTGTTTTGTTTTATTTAAAATAAGTATTGTATTTGGTGTGACTGTAACTGACTGTATAAAAGGAATGAAGAGTAACAGCATGTTTTCTTTCCAAAAGTTATTGCTGTGATATGCAGTTGCTTATATACTGGTTAAAACCCTTATGGCAAGTCCTTTCTGCTACTTGTATTTCCAGGTCCAAGCCTGTTTCCTGCATGTTCATGATTTGAAATATTCAAATGATGCATGATCTCCAGAACAACTGACAATAATAGTTAAAAACAGTCCCTGAAGGGCATTGCTTTTGAGAAACGCCATCATGTCCTTCCCCTATTGAAGAGAAGGCCTTAAATTTGCAACTTTATTGGTTTGAGTCTGATGAAAATGATACAAAAAGTTTTCCTTCCCAGCCTTCTTTGCCCTTAAGAATTATTTCTCTTTAATTTTCATAAATGTGTCCTATCCTATTATTGACCGTTGACAAGATATGGCCAGAAGTAAATGAAAACCAGGGACTGTTACTAACCAACAACATAGCAGTTGAGAGTTTCTGAGCAGTGTGTTTTGCTACGGTGTTTGATTAGAAAAAGTCCTTCAAAACAGCTATAATTACAGCAAAATGGGCCTTTTTTTTTCCCCCTCACCTACTGTTAGTGTGTCTTACAAATGCCCTTTATTTTTTCTTTCATTTCCTTAAAAAATAAGAAAGTAGCCATACTGGAAAGACTGTCACACTTTTGGTAACTTATTTCACTTTTCTTTTGCTGTCCAACTTTTCAACTTTAAAGAGTGTGTTGGGAAGAGTTAGACAGAGGGAAAACATGGGAAAATGCTGTTTTGAATTTTCTGTGTGGTTTGAATGTGTATGCACCAAAAGCTGCAGTGGAAAACCTTCTTACTAAAAGCCAAGCTCTGAGGAATGATGTACTATGCAATGAAGCCTGATGCTGCATGATGAATTTCTGAACAGCTGTAAGATAACTCTACTAGGATGCTGAAAGAACATGGCATTAGTCATGTGAGCAAAGTTTGAGAGGAATGGAGTCGCTGCTGAAGAGATCACTCATTCATCTCCCTCAATGCCTGTTTTCCACAATCATAATGTTACCCTTGCTTGACAAGTATACTGTATGGCAAGCCATCAAGGCCTTAGAACAGGACTTGACCCATCTGAGTGATTTCAATCCCTCTTTCCTGGTGACTGTGGGATTAAGAAACTGGAAAAAAAAATTCTTTTAAATTTAATGTCATTACCGTAATGCAAAAACGGCATACCTAAACTGAAGGTACAGGCCAGAGAAGCATTACCTTTTTTCTGCATTTGCTTTTAAGGTTTTGTTTTTGCCTGTCAGTGTTGTTTTGTTTTTAGTATAATTGAGTCAGTTCAATCTAAACCATTACCAAAAGTTGGTTCAGTGCAACATGTGAAACAATCTCATTGGCCTTTGAATTTCTTGAGATGCAAACATGCCTGATTCAGATGATATAAAATATTCCAGGATGGTAATTATACATGCATTTATAAAATAGATGCTCTGTATTTCTAGAAATACATAACAAGGACATTCAGATGACTGAAAGATAAAGATATTCTGTCTAACCTGGCACTTGTTTTGGAACTAACACCTAATTCTACATTCAGTTATTTTGTTCTTGATTGACTTGCTTTTGAATCCAGGGCAGAAACCATGCCAGTGATTGGTTCAGCATGTTTCAGTGGACCAATGCTCTGTGTGCTTTTGGTGATGCCTTATTTGTGAACTGATCTTAATGTCGAGCATATTTGCCATTTTTAGTTTTGTCTCTTATATGGGCAAATTTTGGTATTCTGTCAAGAGTTAATTTGAATTCCTGAAGATATAATGTAAGCAAAATTAATTTTTTGGAAAATTTTATTAATATCTTGTAACTCTTTAATAATGTGTGATTAATTGCAGTAAAGGAGTTCCTTGGCACAGTTTAATACAGAGAAATTATTATAATATGTTTAAGAATAAGTATATTTATATATATGTATATATATGTGTGTGTATGTATAATGCATATGTGTGTATGAGTGTGTGTATGTAAGAATATGTGTATGTGTGTTTCTGTATGTGTATATATACATATATATATTTATATATGAAGAAATCTCTGATTTTTACAGGTAACAGGATAGGCCAAAAATGTCTAATGGACTAGCAACTTTTTTTTTCATTTTAACTCGATGGTATTAATTGTGCCAAGGGAGAAGCATATTCTTAGTCTTCTGTGCTTTTACTGTGTTTTATTTTGATCCAAACCCTTGACTGTAAACAGTATTTTTTCCCCATGACTGCGGTCACCCTCTAAGACTGAACAGAAATAAAGAGCAATTAATCTTTTGCCCTACTTTTAATGTACAGCCAAACTGTTATCAATAATCTCATTGCATTTTTTTTTCCTGGGTCAAGACTGTTAACATTAACTAAGGCCTGTATTAAATCCCTTAAATTACCTTCCAGCTGCCTTGTTATATATATAACCTTGCCATTAACCTGCTGCTCTTCCTCTCCTCCCATCCAACACATGGTTATAGCCAAGATGTCCATCTACAAGAGAATGAGACTGGCATGTTGTTTTGATTGCGGACGCTCTGAGCGTGACTGCTCTTGCATGTCAGGCAGTGTACATAGTAACATGGACACCCTTGAGAGAGCCTTCCCACTTTCTTCTGTCTCTGTTAATGATTGCTCCACCAGTTTACGTGCCTGTAAGTTTTAACACCAACACATGCTGTTCCATGTCTGTGGTGTCTGTGGTATCATCCCTGTCTTGTGTCGTGCATTGTAGTTCTGTGAGTTTTACTGGGCTGATGCTTTTTTTTAAAAAAAAAATTCAACCCCAGATTTGATTACAGCTCTGTATTTATATTTCTGTTTTTATTTTTAATGCAAAAAAGTGTAAATCATTATTTTGCTTCTTGTGCTCTTTATGAAGCATCCTCTTGTAATAGCCTGTAGGACCTTAGTAGTGCACTATGGTAACATCTTTTTGTATTTAATTCAGGCAATACAAATTGTCATTAATTAAGCAATAAGTGCTTCAGTGGAGGACCAGACCTGGGTCTAAATCTGTGACTGGTGCCAAGCAAGTAGCTTTAGTAATGCTGGCACTAGAGCACCATACAATGGGAGTGAAAAAATAGACAGGATAGAGCATAGTAGCTGAACTGTAGTGGCTGAAATTCTATTCTGTGCTGCTACTTTTATCTTTAGTTTTGTTTGTAGCTCTTCATTCTCAGTAAGGCAGGATCTTCCATCTAATACTGAAATGTTTTTGTAGTGCCTTTTTAGAAAAATGAGGCTGAGACAAATCCCTGGTACAAACATTTTGAAATTAAATGTAGAATCTGTCCCATAGGACAGTAGCATTCTGGAATGTGCCCTGAAAGCTCTTTTGAAAGATCAGAGTTTAGAGGGAGAAGAGAACCTAGAACAATTCTGCATGGCCATTAATTCTTCAGACAGACTCTAGAGATTCCAAAGCTTGGGTTATCAGTGTGATGTCAACAACTGAGAAAGATTGTTAAATAGCTGTTTGTTTGTTTGTTTTGTTTTCTTGTCCTCTTTAGTCATTCTTAATAGGCAAAACTATGTCTTGGGACAGGAGCTGTTTTCCTTTCCCTACCCAAACGGCAAAGAAAAGCTATAAAATTATTCAGATACAGCTATGAGAATAGATTGGAGTTTTGATCAGGAAGCATGTCCCTTTTCCAAGGCAAGTCATTGTGGACAAAACTGCCTTCCACTGTGAAGGCTATAATGTGGTTTTTAGATTATGCACCTGGTTGTCTTTTGGAACCATATGTATTGCAGTATTTAGTCCAAGTGGTGAATTATTTTGCTTTAACTATGTTGCTTTATGAACTAATTTTCCAGTCAAAAATATAACAATCCTATAATTGTTACATTTCTTTTGTCTGAAGACCATATTAATTAAAAGTATTCTGATGGGGTTTCTTGGAGATTTTGCCAAAAATTATCTCTCTCTATCCGTTTATAAGCACTCTGAATATCCTACCTATCTACTTGCTTGCAACTCATGTATCACCATAAGGTGGATGGCTCCTAGTTTAAAGTCCTGTTCTGAATCAGAGGAGGTTTTATCCTTTAACAAGACTTTTATCAGGGTAGAATGTAGCAAAGCATATTTTGTTAAGGAAAGTGAACAAGAAACCTTGCTGTGTTGAGAATTGCCGCAGGCAGTTTTTGTAGAGTGTAACAGCCTCAGTAACACCGTGCCTGGTGGAGTTTGTACGAGTACAGACTGGGTCCTGGCACTGGTGTTAACAGCAACCAGATTAGGATAAATTAATATGTCCCCTGCAAGTGGGTAAAATTTCTGCCATTAGCACTGTTTGGCAAGGAAAGGAAAACTAATTTGTAGGTTTACCATAGCTTTCAAGTCCACTTAAGACTCTACAGAGGCAGATAAAGTAAACATTTTTGATTGTCTTGCCTGCTGAGCCAAAAGCCTCCACAATAATGGTATTATTTCCAACAAAAGCTTTTTGGGATACATGTTAGAGCTATGTTAAATTTTGAAGGGTAAGTGATATTGGCAGCTTTGAGGATTTTTAGCATCCTATACTTCAAGGCCCTTTCCCCCCCTTCATCACTCCATCAAATCAAAAGAGATCTCAGTCTTCCCCTTGTGAGACTAGTCACCTTTGACTGTTAATAATAAGTACGAAAATCAATACCAATTCACACTCTCTGCAAAGCAGCATAAGCCTTTCTTTTCCAATTAAAATATATATATGCACGCAACGTTGCACTGGCAGGGCTTCAATAGAAATCCGTGTGTTTTCTTTGCACAGGGGTCAGACGATGCCCATCTTGACAGAGCTAGTTAGCTCAAAGAATGGTGGGGAGAGTCAGCTTTTCATTAAATATGAGCAGATGTGAAATGTAGAGTGTTTGACAATTAGAAATGGCAGCAGCAGGGCCCCAGAATCAAAGTGAGGTCAGATTGGTGGATCAGATTACCTCTCTTACATTCTTTAGTTGTTCTGAAAATCATTTTAAATTAGTGTCAGTGGAGCCATGATGGGTTTTGCCCTTTGTCTTTTATGCTACGACTGTATTGTTTCCCCAGACACTCATTAAAGGTCATTATACTATTACAGGGCTTGCTTTGGTCGTGGTGCCCCAGTTGAGTTGGTTTGCTTCTACAGTTGCTTAATGTACTTTCTTTCTTTCTTTCTTTCTTTCTTTCTTTCTTTCATTTTTTTTAAACTTTTGATTATAAAAGTGGGCTTTTTTTCCAAGGTAAATAAAATCACAGGCCATTGTATGAAGCTTCTTGAAACAATGAGTAGTTTTTGTAAGAATTAGCGCTGTTTCTAAAAATTGGATGTTGAGTAGAAGATATCAATTTACATATTCAGTGGTGTACACAGGATTTAATCTTCTAATTGTATAATCTGCAGAGAAAGTAACACTTGCAGTGTGTTTTCCACTGTAAATGAGTCTCTCTGTTATTATATTGTTGTTTCTGCTTCCAGCAAATGAAAATCATATTTTGCTTAAGTATAATTACATTACAAGAGCTTTTGAGTTTATAGGCTGTTTTCTAGAAAAAAATACTTACAATTTTTCAGAATGTAAGGAAAGGGAATTTTAAGTCTTTTTTTGTGTCTACGTTTTTTCAGGGTTAGCTGTATTTGGTAGATTGCTACATGAATAGCAAATGGTCCAAGTATTTTTTGCACTGGAGACTCAAGTCAATTAGAGTGAAGAGAGGCACTTAGCCACTGAAAAACCTGGGGTGGTTTATACGATGAAATTATGTTATTAACAAGTGTGCTGTTTCTGCTTAGGTCTGTGCCAAGTCTTGGGGGGTGCCATTCAAATGATGAATTGATACAGACAGCATCTTAACCTGAACCATTTGATTTCTGTGTTTCTCCATCACCATATGGGTGTGCTTCTCAAGAACATGAAAAGTTCATGTTCCTAAAGGAAACCTTTCCTAAAGTTGTTGCTGCACCCACTGCCCTGGGAATATAAATTTTCAAGAATATTCTTGATGTCTAATTCAGCTTGTAAGAAAGCATGCTCTGGCATGCTCTGGCAGTTCTGAGAAGCTTTATTAGAAGACTTTTGCTTTGGTGAATACCGGGGATCTCTGGAGACAAAAGATGAGAATAATTATTACTATATTTTGAATTCAGGATTCAGCCCAGACTCTTGGACATCTTACGTGTAAAGACTGTGCTAAGACAAGTTGATAAAAGCTTAACTTTTGGAAGAAGCAAAGCATGTATCTACCTGTATGCCAACCCCAGGTTAAAGCCATATATTCCATATAGTCTTCTGGTGTCAGCACGTGTTTTATTCTGTGCAGACAAAGGGTTGGCTCAGTGAAACCACTGTTAGAGCAAGCAGCTCTTGCCCTCCTGGTGTCCACCCTCCAGGTGATCCCCTCCTTGATCTAACTGGACTTGTCTCTGTATTGGTGACAGTGAGATAGAAGCAGTGATCAGAGTGGGCTGGTATATGCCCTCATGAGACTGCAGGTGTCTATTGCATCACCTTCTTCATATACATGAGTGCACCACGACTTTTGGGTTTCCTCTTTGAAAACTGAAGAGACAACATTAATTACAAAGGGAGGAAAAGTGACATGAAACAATAGGTATTTTGCAATAGGTGACTTCAACTGTGTAGTTAGGCTCTAGGACCAAAAATGAATCTCTTTTATTGTTCTGTACTTTAATAGAACCTGAGTGCTGCTAAATTATCTAAGCTTCTTTTGGGCATAGTTTTGGCATATAGGTGAATACTGAGATGTAGAAATGCAGTAATAGAAAAAAAAAACCCAGAATAATCCCTCCAAACTAAGCTGTTTCAGAAGGTAGAATGGTAAAAATGAGGCAGTCTGGCTCATTGCTAGATAATACAAATGATGAGGCATGCACTTTCTCAGGTGAGTTTTGTGATGCAGCATATACACCTATGCTGATGAGAGTGAGTTCTGCCCAATTTGTGATGGCTGTAACAAGATGAACTCACGTCATCATGGGGTGGAGGCACTGCTAAGTTTAGCAGTGAAACTTTTGAAGAATTGGAATAGTGGGGAAAGGAAACATCAAGAAGTCTGCCATTAATTCCTTTAGGCCTTTGTGTTGAGTGGTGATTCTTGCCAGGGTCACAGGGAGGGACCAGTGAGTTGCTTGCTTTTATGGGTACAAGCTGGGAAAGATGCTGTCTGCATCCTGTGGAGTGAGTTTAGCAGAGGGTCTTATGCAAGGTGACATGGAAATTATGTTTGCATTTTTAGTTCCTGAGTGTGGCTGGTTGTCATGAAACTCACC
This sequence comes from Brachypodius melanocephalos, assembly GCA_013398615.1. Classification (NCBI taxonomy): domain Eukaryota; kingdom Metazoa; phylum Chordata; class Aves; order Passeriformes; family Pycnonotidae; genus Brachypodius; species Brachypodius melanocephalos. Next base: position 10,082,165 of record VZSR01003794.1, on the reverse strand, counting down.
GTGACAGTTTCTTACCACCAGGCAGCAGATTCTTCCTGTTACCTCCTTGGTGTGGGACAGATGCTGGCCGGCTGGGTCTCCTTCTCTACTGCTTTCCAGCTATTTCAAGCGACAGATGCCAGAGCTGGCTCGGTTTCAGCTTGAGCATTTCTGTCACAGCCCTGCCTTGAGCCCAAATTCTGACCTTTACTATATGAAGTAAAGTATTTATGAGCAAGCAGTGGCTTGATCCAGAGCAGGCTTAGAGCAAATGTCAAGTGTCAAGTCAGTCTCCTGCCTGCTTATCCCACCTGCATTAGGAACCTGGATTGGACCCCAGACTACAGCACTGGCTGCCTTAGGCTTTAAGTGTCTGGAGCGACATAACTTATTAACAAAGAGTTATTAAATTTTTATCAGTTTTATAACGCAATGTAAATGCCTTCTATGAATCTACATTGTATTCATTATCATCTAAAACGTTAATTAAGTCAAAGTTACGTTTAATTTAGTTCTAAATGTGCCTTTGGGAGGAAGCTTTTTAAAACAGCTGCAGGATTGAGAAGCTCAGTGATCCTGGGAAGGTGTTAGTACCCTTTTTCAGGTTAGGTCCCCCAAATTGATTGCCATTTTGACTCTTAGCTGCTTTGTGTGGATGTTATTGGGCAAGGTCTCAATATTAAAACAACAACAGCAGAAAACTATAAGCACATGCTAATCACAGAGACACTTTGATATGTAATTCATGCTCTTTTCCAATTACTTCAAAACCAAAAATTTTTATACGTAAATCCTCTACATATCATACTATTGTTATAATTTACTTTCTTTTATATCCTTGTTCTTTGGCTCCTTTTATAATTCAAGGAAAAAAAACCATGTTCACTGACTCGGAATATTTCCCTTCAGATTGAGAGAAAAAGAAATCTTCTGGCTTATATCTTACACATTTCATGTAATCTGAAGGTATTGTAGTATATAGGAGGTGCTCAATGGAATATACAACAAACCACAATATAGTTTCAACATAAAAAGTGGAATCCAGATTAGTATAAAACCTCCTAGAATGAAAGCCCTTGCTTTATGTATGGCAGTGTTTTTGCTTTTGATGCATTTTAATGTAAAAACAGGAGAAATGTGGAAGAAATCAAACTCAGTGGATCCATTATCTGATTATTCCATGAAACCCCTAGCATATTTAATATGTGCATACCTTTAATCAGGTTTGTAGTGACATTAGGAGTAAATACTATATGGTTCATACTTCTAGAACTGGAAGCAGGGGCAGCCAACCTGTTTCTTCCCCAGGCTAGGAAAATGTATTGAATTAGAACAAGAGATCTTCAGATTTTATCAAGGTCAGTGTAGGTCCAGCAGAGTGGATCAACCCCCAGTCTGGAAGTCAGAAGCTGCTAACAAGATGATTTTTCTGGGTCTTGTGTGTGTATTTTCTACTGAGTACCTAGAACCTGCTGAGGTATTTGTGTATGCCAGGAAACACAGCCTCGTGAATTATTTATGTTTTGCTTGAAAAGAGGAGACTGTTGTCATATAACTCCAGATGTGGTTCTTCTAGTACCACAAGAGAAGCTCTCATGCTGTATTGTTGCTTTGATTGAGGTTATAGTAGACAGGAGAGGATTGGACACAACAGATGAGGAAAAGTTTTAATTTATTTTTAAGAAATCACAAATACATTTATTTCAGTATGTAAGTTCTTAACTGTGTTGATAATATACTTCAAAATAGGTTAAAGTTCAGTCTTTTTTTCACTATTTGAGACTATTCACCAGCTTCTTTTAGCATTTTTTAAAATAATACAATGATATATCTTTTCTTATGATTCTTAATATTGAATTAATATTCCTAAAGATTTTAGGAAGCATAATGTGTTGTACCTCACACAGACATGCTTCGCTGATACTGATCAGATCCTGTTAGCACAGCACAAATGTTCTCAAAAGGAAAGAGAGATTATTAGTGTGTAAGATGTGTCCAGTGTTATCTGGTCAAACACTCCTGTGTGCATTTTAGTTTGACTGGAAGTTTTACCTAGGCAAATGGGAAACAAAAGTGCCACAAGGCAAAGATCCTAATCTTGACTGTCCACTGACTTTCTACGTGACTATAGTTGTTCCTCCCCTCAAAGAATGAAAATACTGTATTCTCAATCTGTTATACTGCATTACATTTTGTGCTAAGAAGTGCTTTGAGATTTTTACATTTTTAAGTCCTAAATAGAAGCCTGAATGTCCTTTTGATATAGATATTCCCCTTCAGGAGCCAATTTTCGTATTTTCTGATCTTTGCTTAAGAATGTAGATGGACAGCAAGAACAAGAGGAGAGTGAAATGGGGTACAACACAGAAAGAAGGTGTGGGGAAATTACCATAACTGCCTTGCTGCTCTCTAATTTAGAGAGGTTTAGAAAGGGTATATGAGAGAGCAGGACTAACTTGAGTTTATCTGCATCAGTACAGAAGTATCTCTGCTGCCATATTTTTTACATAATCTGAAGCCTTTTGCTGCTTCTGAACTTTAATTGGAATGCAGACCTTGTTTACTGTGAAGAACTGCTGAAGGAAATCCAAAAATTCATTATAGCATCTTTGATCTTTGTCATGCAATTTCCTTTGTTCGTTCTTGCATAAAGGATTTTGCTTGCACTACGCGTGTTCCTTTCTCCATTCCCATGTTCCTGACATTACCTCCACTCTCTCACTCCATGGTGCTCTATGTTCCCTGACAGCATGGAGAGGGATTTTACATCACCCTGTGCTATGGAGAAAGGCTGGCAACAGGAGATGGAGGCTGTGTTTTTGGACAAACCCTTGCCTGAAGGAACAGGCAGGTATGCCATTTAACAACAGCCACAGTTTAGTCTAAAATTAGCCCCACTTCTGTCACAATTAGATGATTCCTTATGAGATTGGTCATTAAGTAAAAATAGCAGCTTGACACATGGACAGTAATTTAGAAGTCAAGATAAATATTTGCCTAGCTGGTAAAGTTTTATAGGACAAAGATAGGACAAAGATTCTTCTTGAAGACAATAAAAACAATTGCAAGATTTGAGTCTAATACAGAGATGATGCTTATTCCAGTTCCATGACCAATATGTGGCAAATCCATAGGGGCAAGCTGATGCCATATTTCATTAGCAGGCATTTGTCCAAATGTTATTTTTTTTCTTTTATTCGTGCTTTACCTCTATTAGAATTATTCCTGATCTACCTGATCATGCAAGGACTTGCCAGGTTCTCTGTGATCAGTCAGTCACAGGATGGGTGGCAGCAAGGAAGTGATACAGTATTTATTTAGAATTGCAGGGTATGACAATGACTATAATTCACACAATGGGACAGCAGAAGGATGAGAAGAAGTGAGATGCACTGCTGAATAGAACAGGATGTGCTTTTCTGGCTTCCACTACATGCTGTCCTTTCCAACATATGGGGCATGTTTCCCAAATATTCAGATGACATGCCAATATTTCTCATCAACAATGGACTCCTAACCATTCTTGTATCTTGTCTTGGTTTTGACAAGAAACAGTGTTTTTCAGTTGGTTCTGAACAAAGCCAATAAGCTTTCCAATGAGTAAAAAACATAGTTGGCAAACTCTTGGATGCTAGTAACTGCTTTTGGTATTCCACAGAAAAAAGTATTTACCCTGTTGTGTGAGGTTGCACATTTTAAGAGTTCTACCGATGTTAAATTTTAATTTTTGACAAATTATGTTTTGTATAAATTGAGAAATGAAAGTGCAATTTTTGTTTCATTTTATGAATAAAATTCTGCAGAGAATTAAATCAGTTTTCATTTGCAAAAGATCTAAATTTTTCAATAGTTCTTAAAAGATGGATTTTTTTCCCACCAAAACTTGTGTTCCACAGAAAAGTTATTCAAGGAAAAATAAACAAATAATAGATAAACACATACATGAATAATTTAATTAAATATATTTTGATTATTTTTATTCAGGGGTCTCTCTGCCCTGAGTAACAAGGTGTACCTTGCTGATTTCTTCATTCAGACAAAGGAGAAAAGATGAGCAGACAGTAGGGCTGGGGTAGATGTCAGTCTCAGCAGAGATTCTGTAGGGATAATCATGGTGCAAAGATTGCTGAGCCTGGAGTCAGTAATGTGATCCTCAGTGTTTGACAGGATCCTGCCATACAAGGAGTCCAAGGTGCAATCTTACACTTTGGAGAGTTCTGTGACTCAGCAGAAGCCCTTGGTTATGTTTGGGAGAGGAGTAGATGAACAATTTGCAGTGCCAGGGAAGACTCAAGCCAAGAATCCAGTCACGTAGTCTGGACTTGGCTCATCTTAGATCAGTGTGAAATTCTGTAAGAGCAGGGATTGACATTCTTCTAACTCACTGGCACCAGATCCTTTTGCATGTTAATTTATGAGCTATGAATTCTGTGCCCTATCTGCACTTCAGTATGCCATTGTCATATGGTTACAGCATTCTTCGAACTCCCTACACCTGAATTTGCCTCTTTCAAGCATAGGATTATTTAAATTTTTGTTTCAGATTTTCTCTGTTACCACTACCACATGTTGTTTGTTATTAATGCATGGTCTGTGGAGAGCTTTCTGTCTTTCTGGTTTTTTGTGAATAATCCTTGAAAATACTGGCTCCTGCTTTGATGGAAGTGCCTACTCAGGTTTTGGATTCAGGATTTCTAGTTGTTAGCATGTCTAGTGGCTGATCAAACTTTAAAGGTGTTTTTGATTGGCTGATTGAGTCTTTGAATGCTGCAGCTCATTCACCCACAGTTTTACTGGTATTTCCACTGTTAAATAGCAAAATTCTTGGTTTGCATTTAAAACTGTGGCATGAGGGCATGCCAGAATCATATCTTTAAGTTCATACACTCAGCCTCAATACTGAAGCCCCACATACTCCTCAGGAAACATCCTGAAATTGTCCCTTGGGTCTCACAGATTTCCTCAGCAGTATCCTTGAGTTCTGCCCACAGGGAATATAAAATATGTCAAAATAAGCATTTGGTTTTAATCTGCCTTTAGCATATGAGTCTTTTGTGTGCCCTCTTCTTTCTCCTCAAACAGGACAAAATAAAACCCTCAGAGGTAAAGCTCCAAGCAATTTGATTTTGGAAGATGACTTTCTTGACAGCTGTCAGTGTCCCCTGAGCACAGGATTTCTGGATGCTTTCAGTATCTGACTCTCAAAACATCTGGCAGCAACACTATTTCCAAATATATTGGCATCCTGTGGCATTTGTGTTTGATGTAGTTTCTTTTAGGGTAGTAACTGACCTGTAAATCTTAGGAAATTTTAAACATCAATTTTTTCTTTGTTGGAGAGAGTTCCCCAGCTCCAGGTGGTTGTAGAGTTTATTGTGAAGTTGGTGTGATAATACATGGTTTCCTGCAGAATCTTGTTTCCTTTTTTTTTTTTTTTTTTTTTCAATTTTATCAGTCTTCTCTTTTCCTTATCATACTACCTACTTTGATAAGGGACATCAACTGTATTTAATTTTATACTCATAGTGTGGAAGTAATTTTTGTGCTGAGCACACCAAGTGTTCTATAGGACACAATTAAGTAACCTGCTAATTCAATGCCTTGACAATTCTCTCTCCAGGATTCTGGCACCTCCCTGTACCTTTAGGCTCAAAGTAAAAACTAAAAGGACAAAACATATGTAATTTTATTTTTTTAAAAACATGGATATCAGATTAGTTGGGTAGATTCAGCATTATTTTCTCTCTGTCTCTGTTGCTAGCCTGTGTAACGTTGTGCCATTATAGTTGGTTTTACACGAAGTGAGTGTGAGATGGCATGCTTTCCCCTCTCACACTATTTCAAAGGAGTTGAACCCTTGTTGCTGCAGAAATTTCAATTTTATCAGTAAAGAAGGTTTTTTAGTAATAGGGAAATTATCAGAGAAAATTTATTACAGTAATTGTTTTTTTTTTAATGTGGAGGTATTTTGAGCCTGCTGAAAATCACTTCTGGTAGCAACATTTCTATGTCTAAGAACAGCTGAGAAATACTGCTCTATGTTTATGCATGGGTTTGAAGAAAGGAAAACAGCACTGACTCTTGAAACTCCCTGTTACCAGCAGGTGGTGGTGCTGGCTTAGAAATCAGTAATGGCTGAGAAGTCTGCAAGAACTTCCTTATGTATTGCTTTGCTAAGGAAACAATTTTATTTAAAAAAAACCATTTCAGATGGCTCTTTTAAATTTTATGCACTTTTTTTCCATAAAGGTGTATACAGTGTAAGCACTTGTCTCTAGAGCCAGTGTCTGTGTAAATGGGCACAGCATTTTGTACTTTACATATGAAATGATGGGATGGCCACACAAGTAACAGTAGTGTGAAGACTTCCATCCCAAAGGAATTTTACAGCTAAGTCTGAAAGACTGTTGAGCCTGATCCTATGACAAATTAGTAAATGGAAATTTTTCCACTGCTGTGGGTGAAAACTGAGTAAGACTAATGATAAGAAAGCCAGAGTTAAATGTCAATATTTCAGTTCTTCTTGTTCAGAGACACAGACATTTCTACACCCTTTTTTTCTCCCCAAAGATAAACACAAGCCAAAAGAGATTGAATGGTATCGAATTTTACAAAGTAAAAAGATATGAATTAAGCCCCAATTTATCGGGCATTATTAACTACCAAGTTAAAAACAGAAACAGCCTCAGCCAAATCCTGGGAAGTGTGTTTTCAAAAGTAAGACAGCTCATGGGAAAGCAGAGGAAGAATTAAAAAAATAAATACATGAAATCTTAGATGTTAAGAATACAATCACCTGGATTTATAAGAAATGTAGGAGAATCTTTATTTCACTGTGGTATTGGCAGGAACCTAGTCTATCTTCCTGTAATGAGCAAGGTAGATGAAATTTTATTTCAGTTTAAAACTTTAGGATGTGTAGGTTGGAATTACACAGGAAATATGTATTTTTAAGGTGTAAAGATAAATTGGCACTTCTAAATGGAAAACAAATGTAATAATTCTAGTTAGATTTCTGCAGGATGAAATCTACACTTCCCAGTGTTCACAGGAAGGAAAAAGTTGCAGCAAGACTGAGCTGAAATTTGTGGAGTCCTGCTCCAAAGGTATGGAAATATTACTTTCCTGTGCACTGAAATACTCTTCCTGACAAACACAGTCTATGCTGTAAATACAAGATTTCTAATCCCAAGGAGCAGAGCAATCACCAGGGACTCCTGTGCTTACTTTTAGTTGCTTCAAGGCATTGTATATTTTTCTCTGAATTTAATGGAGCTAAGGGAGTGTAAACAGTAAAGTGATCATAGGCACAGTGACAAATTTAGAATTTTTTTTAATAGTAGCTTATTTTTTGTCCACAAATAGAACTTCACTGTTCTGTGCAGTGACTGATCAGATAGTGAGTGTGTTCAGTCACTAAGAGGAAACTTCCTTAATTTTGTAAAACCAAGACAGATTCCTCCCACAGTTTAGCAGAACTGCATAACTACAGCATGCCCTTGCTAGTGTTGCAGCTTCTTCCTCTGTGTCCCTTATAGTTGGTGCCAAAATCCTCTTTGAGGCAGTAGGAGAAAGGACAATAAATACACTTTGGGTTGCTGTGCATCGAAACAAGGATAGTCTATGACAATGCACGGAATACCAGAATTTTCTCTGTGTTGCTACTCTTAAAGAATCTCCCAAAGATGAACCTTTTGGCTTTCCATGTCATGCCTTGGGGAGCTGTCAAAGGGCTGCTCATAAGGAAATTAGTGTCCTTTAATTGACACAAATTTTTTTTAAGGAAGGAAAATAGAAACACAGAAATAAAAAGATGTTACAGTTATTCAGTGTTCGAGGCACACTTTTGTGTCTAATAAAAAACCCAAACAAACCACCAAACACTGTGATAACAATACACCCTTATCACATATGAATACAGAATATTTTTATGGAATGTATTCCAAATGTACTTTTCAAACAGCAATAGCAACATCTCAGTCTTACACCTGCTAGGTCTGAGAAGATTAGAGATTAACAGCCACCGTTTCAGATCATTTGGTGACTTGAATTCTAGCAAAATCTGTGGGTAAGAAAATCCTTTAAAATAGATTTGACTGCAAGTGAGCCACCCAAGGTTGTGTAACCCAGGATCAGTGGTAAAACTGAATCCCAGTCAGGAGATTCCCAGTCCTCTGCTCGTAGCCATGGGATCATCAGTCTGTTAAAATGTTAACGTGTGCCTTTGAGCAATCCTTTTGTACTCTGCTCTGCTAGAGACAGCAGCTGGGGCTCCAAAATCACAGTTCATAGCTGCTTGTGACTTGGTTGGAAACACGGGGTCTGAACAGCTCTTTTCTGACACATGGGGTAACACTTTCTGTAGCTCCTCCTCCATGTTCAGAGCAGAAGAGCTTGTTATAATGAAGTAATGTAATTTAAAATTTAACTCAGCATATTTACACTTGCCGTGCCGATGAAACACTTTGGCTTTCCTTATTCTCCGAAGTGCACTCTCAAAAGACAAAGTTAGTTCCCGTCACTCTGATGTTTCTCTGGAAAACAGACCATGTTCTGAGTTCTACAGTTTAGGCACAGCTCCATTTCTTCACCCTTTCCCAAAACAAACTTTGCTTTATCCAAATAGTATTCTGTATGGCTATGGCATATGGAGAAGTCAATTGGACAATTAAATAACAGGAGGGAAAAGAAGTCCACTGATGCTTTGCCTTTTTTTAACTTTTCATATGACAGCTTTCCAATAACAGTATAATGACTTGAATAAACAATTACAGAGTGAATCATAATTTGAAAAGGCAGTGGAGAATGAAGACTAAAAATCAAGAAAAATGTATGAGGGAATACTAAAATTTGATTTAGAAAAGAATGTTCAAGGTTCAGTGGACCTATGACTTAGTCTAAATATAAATTAGGATTTGATTAGGAATTGAAGTAGCTTTTTTTCCTACTCTGCAAACTTGGCAGGAGAAAGAGATGTTTGTTATGTACAAATAGTGTCCTATTGTCTATATAGCTCTGTGTTGGAACAAGAAATCAGATCCACGAAATCAGAAGCCTCTCTCCTCAAAATGGCACACACCAATGTGTGTAAAATGCTGTATATATGGGAAAGACTTGCTTCAGCATATCCATGAGATATGAACAGTACCTGATCTAAAGTCCTCTGAAGTCAGTGTATTTTCTCTGACTTCAGTGGACTTTGGATCAACCACAGTTTGGACAGCCTTAAACCACTTTTTTGCTTGCTGAGGTCATAGTGACAGAGAAGTGATAATAATTGATGCAGCATTCATAAAAGTTATGTGCTTGAATTAAACTGGAGGAGGAAAGAAAAAAAATCATATTTCTGTGGCAACCCTAGGGAATTGCTGTACCCTTAAAAATAAGTACAAATGGTGTAAACCCGTACACCAGACCTTTTTCACCAAAATATTCAAGTTATATATTGGGTTTCCAAACTCCTTTGTAGTCTGTTTTTAATTCTATATACAAGTTACTCTGAAAGATTAGGAACTTAAAGTTTATATTGATTTCACTGAGTATCAGAGCAGCCATCTTAAATTAATAACAGCATCCAGCATGGCAAGATTCCATGGTTGCCATTAACTGTCTTTTTTACAGCATTCAGGGAAAAGCAAAGATCAGGAATGTATCTGTGTCTGAGTTGCAGTTCTTTATGTGGGAGAAAAATTAAAACTGAAGGACCATGTATTATTAATACAAAATTTAAGTATTGGATGCTAATAGAAAGAAAAAGGTGAAAAAGAAAATAGTAGTAGACACAATGCATTTGTTTTGAAATTTTATGTGCCTTTAGCCAAAAGCTGCAAACCTGGGACCAAAGAGGGGAAAAAAGAAAAGAAAAGAAATATTTCTTGATCTGCAGTTTCAAAGAGAATGGCTCATGTAAGCACCATTCAGTATTTGCAAAATGTTCTGATGATGCGTTCTTGACATTCTTGGATCTTGATGTTTTATCTGCTTCAAGTGGCACACACTGCCACTAAAAGCCAGCCTCACCTGCTCCTCTAATAGTGCCAATGTGTAGAGATATGCAGTGCATCTTTTTGTATTGAGAGCACAGGATGAAATGCATTTCCCTGAGTTTGCAATGCACATAGGAGCAAAAGCAGCAATCCTGTTTCATTTGAATTACCATTTCAGACACCAAGCAAATGCTGCTCCGCAGATTCTAAAATTAACATTCTTGTATCTCATCAAGCACCATTATATTGTAGTTTCTACTCAATGATTTTGTTACATCTGTTACCACCAAAAAAATCAAGTAAATTTGTAAAATAAATAGTTCATTGGCACAAAATGATTTTCAGAGGATGGATAATATGGGGTGTTTTTTTCCCCCCAACAAATAACAAATGTTTTGATTAAATCATATTTCAATACTATGCTAAATTCCAACCCCGACTGATTTGGCGCATTTTCTTTTTTGAAGCTACCTTTGATAAGAAATGCATTACAAACTCATCAGTTTAGCTTCCTGTTAACAAAGAGACAGCAGCCGTCTGGATTATTCTAGATCCGCAGTGAAACTGCCACACTGTGTATGCTCAAAGTAAAGCTGTGCAAGTTTGACAAGGGGCAGATGAATCCAGGAGTTATTGTGCAGGGGTTTAAGTCTATGCGGCAGCTGACGGTTGAAATAATCATCCATACATCGCTCTGAGCTAGCTGGGGAAAGGTTGAAGCTGTATATTTTCAACATATCTAGCCTAATGGTTAATCTGTTGTCTTGTACAGGGGGTGCTGGGTGGAATCACAGCGATAGCTGACAGTTTGGAGGAATTGCTGTGGGTATTTTCAGTTGCCTGATTCACAAAGTGGTAGGTAGCAAAAAGTCTAAACAAGCTTGTCATTGAATGAGGCGAGTCGTGCTCACTGTCACTCCCATCAAAAGATCTCTGGTAGCCAAAAGCTCAATAAACATATTGATTATTTGCATTTAGTAATAGAGGGCTGCAGCTTGTCTTCGTCCCCTCACCCCTTGGAAGCTGAGCCAGATTGCAGAATGGTGACTGCTCCTTTGGAGGTCAGCTCGGGGGATGTTCAGGAGAAAGACATCGGTTAAGTTGGGGGAAGAAATAAAATATTTCTTCAAACCAAGATAGTTTAACTGTTAGAAACACTCTCTGTATTTCTAGTGCTGGATCTGACATATCTTCACAGTGACATTGCATTACTCACTGCAGAGATTAAGGGGGTGCAGTATGAATTAGACTGAAACAAAAATGAAGTATCTGCAAGTGACAGCTCTGGCTGATGGCTGACTGTGAAGGAAAACACTGTGCTAGTGTCTGGTGAAAAACAGTGCTGAAAGCCTAGCAGCTGATAGAGATGGGGGAGGAAAGGAGCACTGGGTATCCGTGGTGGTTGTTTAGAATGTCTGGTTTTGGTCAGGATATTTTTTCTCCTTTAAAACACATTTTCATCTTCCCTTCCAGGCAAATCATGCTGAAGCCAGTTGCAGCCATTTTGTTGAAAGCACTGTACTGGTATTCTGCCTTGTTACATTTAAATTAAAGCTCAGCCCAGTTTTAAGTAATGGCAAGTGTATGCTCACAAGGAATAAATAGAGATTGCCACAGGCATTAGTTTAACTACATTTGTTGTTTTAAAAATGTTCAGGGAGTTGCAGATTGCAATTCAAATTATCTTCATTATAATAAATAAAATGTATAGAAATAGAAACAGGCATGATTCCCTAACGCAGTCTGTAGGCAAGTGTGTATTCATTGAGCTTGAAAGGGAGGTCCTGAGGGTGGGGGTAAGGAATAGGAATAAATGCAACTTCAAAATACCTTTACAATTGCATTAATATATCACATTTTATACGTATTCTTTTTTATCTCTCTAATGGTGACAGGCTTCTTGGGCAAATTCTGTACAGCATTTATTAGAAGTAGGTAGTGTTCATCCAGGGTGCAATTAGAAAATACTACAGAAAATGGAAGTTCTTACCCTTACTCTGCTTTTATCCTGTTCCTTACTATTTGCCATTCTCAAAAAGTAGTTCATAATTTCCTCTCAAAATGGCTCTCAAAATATTCTTAGGTAATAATAATGCCTTATGGATACATGACAATGCACTGAACAGTTTTAAGGAATATTGGCAGCATAAACAATGCAGGCCTGTGACAGTTTGCGTTGGAAATAATGTCATATGTCATACTACAAAAAAGGAGATTAATCTAATTATGACTAGAAAAAGAGTCCTGTTTTAGTAGACTTGGTGGTGCTAAACCATCCCAAACTTGGAAGAGAACCCTGGTGGATTTGGAGGTTGTGATTTGATGTTGCACAGTGGTAGAACAAATTACCCCAGTCCAGACAGTTTGATTGCCAAACCTAGTGAGGCAGTGACAATATGTAAGGATGTATTTAGTTCCATGTAATTAACAGCAATCCCTGTTTCCTAAATATGTTTTCTATGGAAATCAGCTGACATAATAATGCAAGAACCCAATCGGATTTTAAAGAAATTATTAATAAAAATCAACTGTCTTTGCTGAACACGGGGATGCTCCATTAGTGGTTTAGGTTCTGCACACTATAGTCTGTATCTGCTGGAGCTGGCCTGTGTTTGTCACCCAATTGTACAGTCCTGATTAATCCAAAAGCTCCATGCTTGCTCATGGAGTTCAGGGTGTGTCCTGACAGCCCCGTGTGTGTGGCACAACCTGCACCTACAGCTTGGCAGGCTATTACCACTCAGAGTAACCAGCTTTACTCTTCTGTGGTAAAAAATATGTGTAATTTTAGGAGGAATGGAGAAAGAGATTATTATCTCTACCAAAGATAGGTCATTCAGATATTATTCAGTACTCCTTGCTTTTGAAGATTGAGTAAAAAGATGTGGTCCATAAACTGTTGGAGTAAGAAAGAAAATTGTCCTGTGTACAAAGAATTTCATCACTGATCCACTGTGGGACTTCTTCCATTTTGATCTGAGCTCTTGTCAGATGAAACCAGTAGTTAGAACTCTTAAATCTAGAATAATATGACCAAAAACAATTGGCAATTGTTATGCCCATTCTCAGTAATAGTACCTGTCCACACTATTGGAAGTAAGGGAAAGCAATTTAGGTTTTAAGCAGCTCAGTCTGCCTTCTTGCTGGACAAGGTCATGTGGAGCTATTAAATGTGGTGCCAAGCTCCAGATATGAAGCCATACCAAAAGACAAGGATTTTTGTTCTAACCCATGCTGTGCCACTGCAAGCACAAAATCTTGGGAAAGCTTGAATTTGTCTGCATGGAATATGCCATAAGACATGCACTGCTATGGAAGGTTATTGCTTAATAGTCAGGTCTGGTGTCTGAAACCATCACTTTTGGACTCCAGAAGAGACTGTAAAAAGATTATGGTGTTTCTTAAACGACTTGATTGGAGGGTTGATAAACTTAATGGATTCTGGTCTTCTTCCATTGCGTGTGAAGCTGCTTTGATACAGGATGTGGATTTTTAAAGATTATTTCCAGTACTACTATCTGCACTTTAAAAATAGACCTGAGTTGATGCACATCAAGGCCTTCAAATACATGCTTGACCAGTGGCATGTGTAGGGAGATAGATATCTGCAGATATATTTTATCATCTGAAAATTATTTCACTTGGAGGAATATCAAAAGTAGAAGTACAAAATTTGATAAAAACCCCAGTAACTCTGAGGTAAAATTGATACTTTTCAAGTAGTGTATTCAATATTTTGTACAGTATATTTTATTTTTGTGGCAGTATTGCTAATCAAAGATACATGGTCTCCTCTGATCGTTTAAAATATATGTGAGCTCCGGTGAGTATGCATTATTATTATTATTATTATTATTATTACTATTACTATTATTATTATTATACTTCCAATGTTACTTCTATTACTAAAAATCAGAATAACATCATAAATTAGTTCTTTCCTCACTGATTTTTCTATCTACCTCTGTCAGACTAGTAGCAAGCCATCAAAAGGTCACTGAATTGAAATGGGTGCTTTTTCACCAACCAGTTCAACCTTGTTAAAAAGTACCTTCAAATGACTCTTGTAATTCCTATACACCCAGCTTTTCCATGAGAGAGACAGATTTTGTGCTTGAAGAAAAGTGGCAACCATGGGAATGCTATTTTCTTCTCTTTCCTGTTACCAGATGGTGTTTCTAGCTGATGGTAAACTAAACAAAGATCCCAAAAAACATGCTGACCTCCTCAAATACTTTGCCTCTACTCTCTGCTCAGTGTTCTCCACTGAATCTTTGAGGCAATTGAAACATATGGAAAAAACGCTGCAAGTAGATTAGTCCAGCAACTACTGCCTATCTAAACTTCTTACTTCATTTAACATAACCAAATATAAGGTCTGAGTGGCTCAATCATGAATCTTCTTCACTATACTCATTCAGAATTAAACAAGCATTAGGACAGGATCTCTATTGCGTATTTCTACCAGAAAAACGTGTTGTTGGTTTTCACTAAGGATGCCCTTTGTTAGAGGTATTATTAGGGGGGGTAGTGTTTAAATAGCCTTGATATATTATCAATGGAAGACAAAGAATCACAGTTTTAAGCTAAATCCGTATTTAGAAAATTGAATTCCTTAACTTCCTTTTCAGAGGTACTGTGTGTGACCTCCTGAAATTCACAGTATGCAGCACTGTTGAATACTCAACAACTTTTATGTGGGTTCCTTAAAATAAGTTTAATTCCACAAATATGCTGGCACAGTTTTGAAGTGGTGACCTTATGTTTTCTGTGATTCCTTATTTATTTTAATAGCAGCAGAGTGCTTTACCTCCCCTGTCATTTTCAGTAGTTTCAAAGAAATAAACATCCTCCACAGATAGTAAATCTCAAAGCCCTTATCAACATGGGGGAATAAGTATTCCCTCAGACATACTTACCCTAGCATGGGATTATTGCTTAAAGCTGATAATATTGTTGAATAATCCTTTTATAAGTATTCTTTTATAAAGAGTCATTTTAGAGGAGGAAAAAAAAAAAACCAAAAAAAACCCCATAAGAAAGCTGCAGGTATAAACCTTTATTTCTGCTGTTGGAACTGATACCTTAAGCTTTAATGTCTGTATTTCCACATAATATCAAGATTGATTCATGCCTGTGGTTTGAAATAATTTCTCATACAAAGAAATTAATATAAATTTTTTCTTATTATTTAGAAGTAAAGAATGCAGCTAGATCAAGTTACCCAAAATGTTCATATCAATTCAAGAATGCAACTACTAATGCACTGGTTGGTGCCAAGTCCACTGAAGGAATCCCGGAACCTGTTCCACTTGTTAATAACCGTAAAGGGAGCCTCTTCCTACCCAACAACCCCTCGCTGCTGCACCTTAACTTACTGAGTTCTGTTGAACAAGGAAAATCTACCTGCTGTAGATTGCAAAGGGCACTCAGCCTGCCTGTAAAATACCACTGCCACCCCCACAGCCCCGGGGTGAACCAAGAGCTCCGTAGGTAGCCCAGTAGCTGGATGCATAAGGCAATTCAGAATGGTTTGTGCATGGTTTTGCAGTCTGTTTTCAATGTGACCATGACATTACTAATGCTCTGTTCAGTGCTTACGGATGTGGGTTTCTCCAGATGTGGTGATTAATAAGTTAATCGAGATAGCTAGTTGAACTAATGTTTCTGGGTGGTTTGTGCTTTACCTTTCAAAGGATTTGATTGCTTTGAAGCATTTACATGCTAGGCAGAATTAACTTACCAGGTATCCCAGTTCATGTGAGGTTCAGTAACACAGATGTTATTTCAAATTTCAGCTCTTTTTGGTGTCTAAAATAGTATCTGTAAACTAGTTCAGCTAGTGACCTGGGAGAGGCAGTCAAGGAGACAGTGTTGTTATAAAAATAGTTAGAAAATAACAAAGAAAAAAGTTATGAACTTGTCCACTGTTTTGAAAGACTTTCCCTTTGTTTTGCTTTAAAAATGAAATGAGGATAAAAGTCAAGTAATATGTTGTTACAGATGTTCAACTCCACATTAAGGCTGTTAAAATTACCAGCACATCTTAAACCAATTCATGGAACATTGTCTGGAGGTTATGTCATTGAAATAATGAACACTCTTTACTCAAGAATAAGCAAACATGTTAAAGCATCAGTGTAACTTTAAATTAAACTCCAGCATAAAACTGAGTGTCTGAAGCCTCATTAGACTCGCCTGACATTTTTTTAGCATTGATTCTTCCTGAACTGCAAAACTGTTATTAGACAAGTGAGCTCTGGGTTGTTAGAGCAGTACAATAAGTGTTATACTTAAGGATGTGCAAAGAAGCTCTTGAATGTTATTAGAACTCAGAGGCTGAATTGAGTTCCAAATCTATAAAACACTGTGTCCAATTCTTGAACTTATTTCCAATTTTCCTGAAAGCAGTTATAAAAAGTCTGCGTAAGATACTAAGGCTGTAGTTAATACAAATCTTGTAGTATAAAGACATAAAAAGTGGGGACTCATTCACAAAAGCGATCATACAATATCAGAATTGAATTGTCATGTATCACAGCCCCATTATTCAAATATGTTTGTTTTTCATAAGAACAAGCGAATTTAAGACCCCCTTTTAAATTAATGCAGACACAGAAACCATGAAACTAAAATATTTAATAACCTTACAAAAAATTTTGCTAAATCCACTTCTTTAAATAGACAGAAAATTGATTGGAGTACCTGAAGGATAATAATTAAATATGTTTTATATTCTACTTACTACAAAGAAACCACTTGTGAGCTATCACTGCGACATTTTTTGAACCAAGCCGTAGGTCATAGTGTCCATTAGATACTATTCACATATTTCAACTTCATGTGTTTCCTTCCCCATTCTTATAGAGCTGTGTTGCTAAACTGCAGATGCCCTGTGAACTCTGTGCAGAGATTTCAATGAAAAATAAAACTTGATTTTGTGTCATGTGATTAATATAGATCTCCTTTCATTGCTAAAGTGAGAATAAATGGCTTTCTTGGTTAAGCAACACATTGAGATCCCTCAGAAGGCTTTGCTGACAGGTATTAACTCGTGAGCCACATCCACCTTGGACTTCCCCAACAACTGGTGACAGTGACATAGTTTGAATATGGCAAGCACATATCCAAAAAGGAAGCTTATTTATTGTAATGCAGTACCAATAATAAGTGCAGATTAGAAATGTACTTGTAGAAGTTTTGTTTTGGATGATTACTAGTAAGAGTTTGATTTTAATTGGGCAGCAGGTTAGCATCAGCTGGCAGCACTGGAGAACACAAGTGTTGGACCATATAGTACAAACATCCTTATTGTATTAACTTTCAAAGGTTCAGACAGGAGTCTTATTAGCTAGCTGAAAACTTGGAAAAAATTACTCTTTAATATTGTTTTCTCTTGTTCAGAGAGAAAACAATATTAAAATTGGTTATAATTGGTTATAATATTGGTTAAAATTGGTTATAATCTACAGTTCACTTGTGTTACTGTAAGATTTTTGCCCATGGTCCTGATGGCTGTGTATCTTCCTTGAACTGCTAAAATTGTATAACAGTACACTTGTGGTGCCATACTGCATCTCAGGAGAAACATTCTGTAATCCCATGGTAACAGATTAATTTGGGTGAAATTTAGAATTTTTACTCCCAAGAGAGAAAAAGAGATCATTTGTTGTTTTCTGGAAGAAAGATTTTGCATGGTTCTTGTTAATTTGATCTTTTAAGTGGTAGAACTGAGTATTTATATCCAATGAAGAACAAGAGAGCACAGTGAATATCTTGAAACCTATTGCCTGTGTGGAATAATATGCAAATAACTTTTTGATAGAGGAGTTTAAAACAAGACAAAGTCATTTTCAAGAGAATAATTTGAAGAGGGTGTTCTGAAAAGTGCAAAGATTTGTACTTTTCTGCAATCAGAACTGCAAAGATATTGCCAACAAATCATTTCTATGCATGTTCACTTCAGGGTACATGCAGTTAAATACTGAAGCAATGTAGTTTAATATGTGCAAACTGTCACAGAAAGAAAATTTCAATTTGTGTATTTTTGAGAATTTTCTGTGGGTTTATTTGTCTCTCAGCCAAAGAATGGCATTTGACTGACCATCAAACAGCATTCACACTATAGGATTTGATTTGGAAAAAGATAAGTCAAATGAGAACAAAATTCCTTTGTCTTTAGGGATGCTGCCCAAGACGAGAAGAAACTTAGTGAATAAATCATTATTAGACAGTCATTGTTCTGATCCAAGTATGATCTTTTACACCACTTTTTGGCACGTTTATTTTGGGATTACCTTTGTTTGGTTGCTTTTTGGTTGTTTGTTTTTTTTTTTTTCTTTGCAGTGCTTTCTTTGGTTGCGACTCCCTTTGCTAGGTGATGCCAGGTTGTCTAGAAAGAGAGCAAAATCTGTCTTTTCAGGGCCCAGCCCGTTGGTCTTGACCAAGGCAAAATGAAGTTCCATGGTAGGCTTGGACAAACAGACAGACATGGCAGGCTGGCATGCAGTCTGTAATAAAATAGTGTCAGAGGAGGGTTATAGCAAAAGGCTATTGCTTCATTTCTTCACAGATGAGTCTGGGGCAGGTGACATAGATCTCAGCTTTGTTGGTTTTCCTATGTATCTTGTTGCAAGTAGTATTCTTTTTCTCAGCCTCTGCTTGTGCACTGCTGATGTGTACCAAGCTCTTTAAATATACCAGCTACTACTACTGCTACTACTAATGTCTTTCCTTTTAGCTTTAAAATATGAGCTTCCTAGGCATCAGCTGTATTATCTTCTAATTAATTTTTTGGTTAACAGTAGGATGGGAAAAAAATTTTTTTTTTTTTTCTTTATATCAGAATAAATTAGTATTAGCGTGAACCTGAGAAAACAGGCATGAGTTGATTCCCTTTGGTAGCACATGTAAAAGATTACATACAGATTATCAAGTGCAGTTACAATCTCAAAACACTAAAGACTGTGGTTAATTCTTATAGATGAGTTCTTAGGAAGCTGCACCTGTTTAAGCAATACATATTGCCATAAGTTATCCAAGAGTAGTTTATGACTGGCAAAACTGTAAGTGATTTTATATCTGGAAATTGATCTGTCCTTGCAAATGCACCTCATCCTCATTAACAGATTGCATAACACATGCATCCTCTGTTACACAGGTATTGTCTCCCCACTTCCATCCAACCTCATTCTGTTCACTCCTGTTAAAACTCCATTTTGTGAGGAGAGCAGGGAGATGAGGTCTGACTTGTGCTGGAGATCTGTGCACAATGGCAGGCTGCATTCACATTCCTGACTAACTGAATCATTGAACATCAAGGCATTGAATATTTTACATCTCTTCATGAAGACTCTGTTGTTTGGCATGTGAGGAGGGAGAACCAACTGGTGTCTAGTTCATTAGCAAAAGCAGGCTGGCAGCTGTTCTGTTGATATTGCAAATAGTACTTTATCTGTCTGGGAATACAGCAGAGCACTAATTCTATTTTTCTGTAGCGCAGATTAACTGATAATAACTCTAAGAATAACCCGAATGTGGTCCCCCCCGCCTTTGTTTTTGAAGTATGAAACCAATTTGAACACCTATGTTCAAAACCCTGATATTCTTTTCTGCTTCTCCTTCAAGCCAATCTCTTCGACTAACATGTATTTGATTTTTATTACTGTTGGGATGAAGTATCAGTGCGTGAATGGACATAGAGTGTGTGTTCTTTGCTACTTCACTTGTATTTCCCATTGCACTCAGAGCAGTACTTAATCTCACGAGTTCCTTGTATTTCCAGTTGAAGATGAGCAGCCGTCGACACTATCACCCAAAAAAAAGCAGCGAAATGGAGGCATGCGAAATTCACCCAACTCCTCACCCAAACTGATGAGGTAAGACTGCAAGAAACTCATATCTTCATCTCCTTTCTTTCTTCCTTCCTCCTCTCCTCCCCCCACATCAAAAATAAGGGGAGGGGGTGAAAAAAAAAGATTGTTAGATGGTTTCTGAAAGGCTGAAGTATTTATTCTGTCAGCTTGTCAGCAGTTAATGATAGAGCTGAAAAAAATTTCTGTCATGAAAAACAGTTTGAAAAGCTGTTTGAAAAATACATAGGCTTTAAAGTCTTAGCTGTCACCCTGTCCTGTCCATGTGTAGTTCTTAAACAGCAGTGGCACTAATGATAGCACTAACCAATCAGGGGAACTCATGTGGTTAGTTTGCCTCAGGCAATTCTCTTTTTGTTGGATTCCCTCTGAGTACTGTTTTCTGTACTTAAGGCCATATGTGAGATGTATCATCACAATCAAAAATGAACCTGAATATTACCTTCCTTTTATCCTGTCGATTGAAATCAAATTTCTGTTAATTGATTTAGACTGATGAAAAAGTCTAATAATATATGTACTTGCCAAAGCAAAGTTCAAAACTAACATAGTTTTAGTCAAGCTAAAAGCACATTAATTATGAAATACAGGGATTTTTAAGAGGGTAGTATATACTCTAAAAGTGGGTGATGAAAACAGCATCTTGTTAGTGATATTTTCCCCTGTTGCTATGTGTATGTTATTTTACAATAGTGCTCCTTTGTATAACTATGTAGTTTCCTTTCGTAGGACAAATTATCTCTAAGAGATTTGTTAAAACTAGAACTGCAACAAGAAATTGTAATCTCATAAAATATTATGTCATTTGCATTCTGTCTCACTGTGCTTTGCCTTTTACCTTCTCAAGTCAGTCAAAATGGGATCTCATAGTAGACAGAGTTTTCAAGGAGGCTGTTCCTGCTCTGTTTTTGCATATCCTATGTTGCCAAGCTAGACCCTCATTCCATAATTTTATCCATAAATACCACAGCAGAGATTTTCCACTCTGTGTGTATGTATATGTACACACACAGAGAAAAATGTAAACTTATTTACATATTTAAGCAGACACATTCATTCAATTTGAGATTTATGTGTGTATAACTGTGCCTTCTCACAGAGGTTAAGTGAAAAAAATTTGATACAAATACATAGTTCTTTCCATAAATAAAACCTCTCATGGTTTTTATTATTGACAATGATTTTGTTCCTGTAATGACTCTGGGTACAAGTAGGTGATATTTCTCTTTGTATTTCAGTCACTAGACTGGAATTTTCTTTGGGCAGTTACAGGAGCATCCATATTTGTTTATTGTTTCTGCAATATAGGGCATATTCAAGGACATAACTTCCACAAATCGTCTTCATCTCTGTTTAGACTACAGAACCAAAAGTGAGATTGATTCACAGAGGGAAAATGCACCCAGCTGTGGCTTTTTTTTTTCCTATTGACCATCTATTTCTGTTAAATGTATCATTAAAAGTTCTCTGCCTTCCTGTTAGCTCAGCCTTGCCCATATGACACTGATTTACATGCTTGTTTACAGTTTATGAGGAAAAATAAAATGAGCATACTGGCAAACTTCTCATTTTTATAGTGCCAGTTGTCATGCTAGCATCGTTTTCAATTTACTTACCTTTGGACAGTCCTCTTACCTGGTGCTAATTGTTTTAACTGCTTAAAATTTAAACATGGAGATTCCCCCCACTCACCTTCTCCCAGATTCTAATTTTGGGGAAGCAAAAGTAAAAAGAAAGAGAAGGAGAGAGAGAAAGAGCTGAAACATTTGGAGCTGAACACACTGTCCCTGTTTGCTATGTAAAGTATGCTTCATTTCTTTGATCTTGAGTAATAATAATTCTGGGGAGTTATACTGTTTTCATATGCTTCAAAGCTGTGTCAAAGTTTTGCTGCTTAAGGGTACTTCTTTATTCTACTGGCTCTTGGGTACTGAGATGACAGGTCCTCTGTACTAGGTGCAGGCTTTTTCAAGTCATAGCCTTCAGCAAAACATCAAATTACCAAATACAGGGTAACATACTTCTACACAAATGCCTTTCCTGTAGATATATTATACCATATATATTAAATACTTTAGTGTTACATGGTACATTTTATGTGCAATAGAAAGTGATGGTTTGAGGTAGCCTTAGGGGTACTTTTTTCCACAAGCAGAAAAAGCTAGTGTATACCGTATCAAGTATGGTTTTTACAGGACTTTCTGCCCGAAGGCCTTTGTAAATAAGTAATGATCAACAGATTGGCTGTGGGTTTTTGAAAAGCATGCCTGTGTCAGTTTGCATGATGGGGGAAGATTTTCAAAGTACAGCCTGCTTTCATTGCCTGCTGAAGAGGGACTGAGGGAGAGTAGTCGTCCTGAGCCTGAGCTGTCTGCTCAGTAGCACATCAGAATTGCTAAACACAGGTTGAGCAGTGAGTGGAGAACTTGCCAGGCTTCCAAATCCAGACATTGTTTTCCTCCTCTTCTCTGTTGCTGCTAAATTTATTCTCCAGCCCAGTGTTCGCACCCTCAGCTTCTCCCCAGACCCAACCATCTCTTCCTTTTACTCTTTATCTACACTGACTTAACTTTGGTCCAAGGTGCTAAAAAGACAAAGTGGATTGAATCAGAAGAGAGCTCTGTTAAGCTTTGTTTGTGATGGTCAAACTCTTTTCTCCTCTCTGAAACAAAGGTGGACTGTATTATCTGCTATTTCGTATCCTCCTAAATTACAGACAGTGACAGGTACTTGCTTTCCTGCCCAGAAGTCTTTAGTGTATGTCAGCTAGAAGTAGCCAAGAGGTAAATCAGCTAAAGGACTGTCATGTCTACAGCTGATATTTATCTTTGGAAGTTTTTTCCTAAATTTACTGTAAAAGCTCCTTTTTCAAGTTAGCTTTACCCCTGTCCCACCTGCTCAGCAATAGCTGGCTACTTTGCTAACTTTTGCTCAGCTGTAGTTTTAGATCCAGAGGATGTAGAAGGAGCCTGGAAGACGAGAAGTCTGAAGTATGAAAACAAAAAATATGTGAAAAATTCATTTTTAAATTGAAATCTGAACTGTGACTTTTGAATCATTCTGAGCAGCCCTACAGTTAAGATAATGTTGGAAATGCTGCATAGGTTTTAGATTCCCACAGTGGCAGAGGCATCAGGGAAGAGGGTGTTGTGGCATGAGACAAAACTTCATGACTTCTTGTATTGCTGGATTAGAAAAGAGGATGGAAATGGGATTCCCTGGGACCTCATGACAAGTGGTCTGACCTGGTCAGAGAGTGGGAATTGTTGAGATTTGCTAACACATGAGTAGAAATCTGCATTACCAAATATGACCCAGATAGATACATTGGAGACATCTTTTTAATGACATCTTTTTGATTACTCTACATTACAAGAAATTGCTAACTGATATAAAGAGACTACTGACATACAAATGCTCTTTGTGTACCTCAAAGATTGTCTAGACTCACATTTGGGAAGTCACTGGTCTAACTGAATGCTGCATCACATCAAGTGGCATGAGCAGAATCACTCTGATGCAATACTAGAAGAGTCTAATCCATCAGAAACAAATTTTTCAAATTCCAACAATACCTACAAATGCAAATTAACCAGAAAAACACTCAGCATTGTCATTACTGTTTTTTACCTGGTTTGTATCAGCAAAAGTCTGCCCCATTAAACCCACAAGAGCGTGGATGCCTTTTTGTAAATAACTGAAACTCCCACAGGAGAACGTAGATACTCCTCCTGTTAAGATGTGAACACAAGGACATCCTATTACAGTAAAAAGCAAAATTTAGATAGGAAATGGAAGGAAAAGGAAAGAAGGCTATGACTGGGAGAGTGATCACATATCAAGGGTCCTTCATGAGGTGGAGAAGAAAAGTAGAACTGATCAATGCCCCTGGTATCATGCAGCAAGATCAGTCCCTGTTCATCATCTCAGTTGCAGGTTCTGGTTCGTGTTATTGATGAGCAGCCACGTTAACCATGAGAAGGCTATGTCACCTGAATATCAAATAGCAAAGCTAGTTTTTAAAAAAATGTGTCATTTTGGATTCAGAATGACCAGTAAAAATGTGAAAAGCCCTGGATATGAATCAAAAAAGGCACTTAAATGATTGTTGCTGAGCCTCAAGTCTATACTTAATGCTTTGGTAGCTGCTACTGCATGAGCGGAATACAGTGACTTGAAGGAAATGTCAGCCCAGCTGAGTCAAACTAGCTCTTAATGCAAGAACAAATAGCATATGACAGGGCCCAAGGGGCCTGAAGAGCAAACAAATAGTTTGTCCCTGTCCACTCTGGATGTAGTGGTGTAGTTGACAGAGGCCTCTAGACAAGTAGCATACTCAGCAAAGGGTCATTATCATTAGTGTCCCTGATCACATAAGAATCAGAGGCACCAGAGGACACTGGGTTTGCAGTGTGTTGCCAAGGAGAATTTCATAAGCCTGAGGATTTTTTTTGATCGAGGATCTAAAATAATTCCCAACTAGACAATAAAACTTGCTCAGAAACTGTCAAGACCCAGCTAAGTGACACAGAAAAAAAGTGAGGTCTTTGGCATACGTTTCCAGAAGCCTAATGAGATTATTTATCCGAAGCTGAGGAGGAAACCTCCTGTCTTTTTTCCTGAAGTTGCATGTGATATTTTAAGTATATGAACAATGGCTGTGCACATTTATCTCCTCATCCACCCACTAAGCCACATACACTTAAATGTACATACACATTTCTGCTAGTGCCACTCAGCATGAATTTGCATTGTCTCTGCCATTGTAGTGCTGCCCTTCCATGCACTGAAACTGTGAGCTTTCTCCTAGAAACAAACAAAAAAGTCATGGCAGATCTAGGGAAGCATTTCTCAAGCTAAAACTGGTAAAATAAGTTGACTGATCATTTTCCATGACTCCCTTAAACCATATATATTAAAGACATGAAGGTAAGGTTTGAAAAGGTGAAAGCCCGCTGGTTAACCATAATAATGGTAGATATTGATGTCCCTCAGCCTTGGAAGTTTCTGTTTTGTACTTTCAAATTTATATCCAGATTTTATACAGTGCTAATATGCAATGATAACCAAGTTTCAGAAAGACTGTAGTGGGTTGATGCTGGCTGATGCCAGACACTCTCAAAAGCTGCTCTCTCTCCTCCCTCCAGAGCTGGACAGGGGAGAGAAAATACAACAAAGGGGTCATGGGTTGACATAATGGCAGAGATCACTCACAAAACAGACTTGCATTAGAGGTATTAATTGAATTTATTGTGAACAAAATCAGAGCAGGATAATGTAACAATCATTTCCAATTGGGCCAGCCTTGGCCAGCAGCATGCCCATCTTGGAGCTCTGCTGGACTTGGTGGAAGCTTCTGGCAGCTTCTCACAGGAGCCACCCCTGTAGTCCCCTGGCTTCCAAAACCTGGCCATGCAAACCCAATACAGTAGTTCTGTTATAAGCCATGGGAATAAGAACAGCATCAGGGTTTTTTTTTTGCTTGTTTGGGGTTTTCTTTGTTTTTTTTTGTTTTTTTGAGGTTACTTGAAATCTTGCACAAGTCTTTTTGAGATGAGGGAGCAGTGAAAGGAAAGGTGAATTTTCCAGCAGAAGGAAAATACTATTTTTATAAAGTTTAGGGTAAGAGAAGATCCACTCAGATCAAGGCAATAGAAGGGAAAAGCTCTTTAGCTATAAACTGGGTTTAAAGAAAAAAATGTGTTCTTACAAACATTGACTGGCAACAGTGGTAACTTTTATCATAAGGTCACACACTTCATTTAAGTGACAAAAACACTCCTGTATTTTATGATGCCACTTAACTGTGGGTTTATTTTTTACAAATGAGAAATCATTGTTTCAGGTACATTCTCCTACCCCTCAAAGATTGCTAGTTCTGCAGCTTCAGAAGATTTAAATGGGAAGTATTAAAAGACACATTGACTGTGTGCCTCTTCTCCCCCTCATTAAATTGCTTATGCAAAAGTCTCAAAGTTAACTATTTTGTTACTTTTTTATATGAGAGGCTTCATATTTCAGAAGCATATTCTGATCATGTCCTTAGGTATCAAGATACTTTAAAAAGCAAAATTCTTACAGTTAACAGCTTTGTATCAGTGTTTCTTGTTTGTAGCAGTGTATCTTGATAAATTAATGGGAAATCTTCACTAAGGCTTCTGAGAATAATAAAACCAACAATATCTGGGCAGAGTAAGAGGGAAGAAAGGAGAATTAACAATGTAGTTCAGCCCATAAACTGGACAAGGCACTAGGTACCAACCACAGTATTAGATGTAGTCTTCTTCCTAGATTTAGGGAAAAAGACAGTATGAGATTTTAGTAATATTAGGATAGCTTCTGGATATGTCAATTAAAGCATTTAGCAGTAAAGTGCAGATTTTCTTTCTCTTTGTCTCACTGGGGTTTTTTCTCTAAAGCCTGGTGCATCTGGGCACTGAATCCTTACAAATTTCGTTTCCGATTAACCTGCGAAAGGCAAGATCAGTTGGAGAGTGTCATTAGTGTAACACACGGAGGCAACAAATTCTCATTACACCTTAATGCCATCCACACAGGCTGCGGGGTCACAGGGAATGGCTAATGGTAGCCGACAAATGTTGGGTGTATTAGTCACAAAACATTTGCTGAATTCCATCAGAATGTCGTGACAACCTTCATAGCGAGTCCCAGCGAGCTGCTGGAGTCAGTGGAGTTTTCCTGTGACAAGCCGTCACTCTGTCTGGGTTGAGCTTTATAGCACCAGTCAAAGCAGTCAGAGAAGATTGAAGTGACAGAGGCCCACTGAGTAAATAGTGAAACATGCAGCACATCATGAAATATTCAGCCAGGGTGTAAAAGCTCTAAATGCTTTTTCAATTATTAGCACCTGCACTGGCTGCATACATCTAACACTAACAGCATGTTAATTGCCACAATTTGTTAGGGTAGTTGTAGGAGAAATTTTGAAGGCATGAGACATTCTTTAGCACATCTTCAATTCCTCTCTTACCTTCAGCAAAGCCACTTCTTCCTCCTAAAATTAAACATCTGTGTGCATACACTTGCTTAGACATACCCACAAACCTGTAAGGCAGGTAGATAAACTGAAAATTCCTGAACCACAGGCATGTTGTCTCTAAAGACCCTGAAACTTGTGCAGGAGACTGCTAAACATCTTTTTGTGCACAAAATCCAGATGTGTCTACCTGAGAAACGCACAATTGCAGACTCTAACAAATACAGGTTAAAGATGAATAGTGTTCCTCTCAGGTGTGTTTTGCATTCACTTTATATAAAGAGAATTTTATTGGAGGAGAGATTTAAAACTAGCCAAGACATTGTCTTACTAATGTGTAAAGCCTAAGAGATGACAGTTTATTTTCATACAATCTCGGGGTGCTCCCTTCTGGTCACGCAGTATTCTTGTTCCACTGCAGGTCAGGGAGGGTATGTTGCTCTAGTTCTCAACTGCATATGAATAATAGCAAGAGGGCTAAGACAAGGGTGACATAATACAAGAGTGTGTTCAACAATAGTCATTTAATGAGGCAGCCATTTAGTCCTGAATGGTCTTTGGAGTTCTGTCCATCCCCAGTCATTACCCAAAAGTTTTGGACTCAAAAACTCGGATTTTGTAGTGGTTAAAAATGTGTGCTAGGGAAGCAGTGCTCTTTAAAATGTAATGTTGATTTCCTTGCAGTAGGTTTGCTGTAAGTGGGATTTATGGTTTTGCTTTAGGCTGTTGTCTTCCGGGCAAGCTTTTTGGGTTTGCAGCTGTAGCGTGGCATTTAGCATCGTTTTCAAGTTTAATTGCACATAAGTGGCATTATATGCTCTTCAAAACCTAGAAAAGATGGTATTTTGCTCTTCATTTTAAGTCATGCGTATGTAATATCTGCCATAAGAACCAGAGAAGCTATTTTTAAACTGGGGTTATGGATGAGGGAAATTTAACTTTTGCTCTTTTCCTTCCATACAGGCTATACATGTCTTTTCCTGGCCAGAAGGACCAAATGCTTTGGTCATTGCAAGTCATAAAAACCAACATCTCAATTAAAACAAATACTAGGGGTTTAATTGACAGAAAGTGCATTTCTTCCTATGACTTGAATTCTTGAATCAGAGGACTCTGCAGCCCTGGAGAACACAATGACTGCAGTGTGAATATGAGCATCTCTGCAGTAACCTGCCAGTGTGACTCAGGCACAGCTGGACAAGGCCATCCTCAAGGATGAGGAGGCAGAGAGGCTCTAGAAACATTCAGTCCATGATCTGGTTGTAAGGGCAACAACTGTAATGCTTTGTGTAATGTAAATTTTAATGGGAAGAGGGTGTCCAAATGCCTTAGGCAGATTTGACAGCTTTGGCCTCTCTGTGTGTCTGTCTTAATTAATTTTTAGTATTTGCAAAACAGGTTTGGATCATCAGATTAATGAAGGTGTATATGTCCAAAGTAGTAATACTATTTTGTCACTGTTGTGATAATTCAGTTTTTAAATACCTAAGTCAAGGTATCTTCTGATACACTCAGTAACATCTGAGGATAAATTAGCAGTTTGGACCTAAGTAGCAAAGAGTTTCCAAGGTCCAGAGACATCTTCAGGGATCACTTTACTGACAATAAAAAAACATTGATTAAAGAGAGATTAAAATAATATCTTACCCTAGAAGATTTAAATTAATAAATGCAAATTAATAACTCCACATATTGTGAAACAGAATGTGGCTAGTCTTATCACAGAGTCTTTCACGGGCAATAATTAATTATCCTGGAGTAAAAGTAGTATAATAATATCTCTTAGCGTACATTCATGTTGTGTGTTCCATCCTGTTTGCTTCCTTTAAGGTTCTCACTTGCTATACTCCAAGCAGTAAAGCAGAGTCTAAACAGTTTATGATACTGCAAATAAATGCATGTATTGATTTAAAACAAAACAAAACACACAAAAAACCTCCCAAAAATCTAAAGGTTTAAAAAAATCACAACTTGTTACCTAAAACTTGAACAAGGAGTTGTATCTGATGATTCATATGCTTTGTTCTTCCTTCAGCCCACTTACATTTAAGCCTAAAATATTCTGATGAACCTTTGGCAGAAGCTGCTTTGAATGTTCCCTGTTAGGATGCAAAGCCCAAAAGAACTATGCTAGGCTTTAAGCACTCACACTCTAAAAAGTGTTTCTTTTTTCCAGATTAGTCTGACTTACATCATTGCCATGTAGGACATTGATTGTCTTAAAGCATCAGAAGAGTCTGGTTTAAATGGAACATTGTATTAATGGTTTCTCAACGTTTTTTGAGCCGCTTTCTTTGGAGTTGACCCTGTTTGAGTGAAATGCATGGGTTTTTTCCACTGATTTCAATTGATCACTAATTGATCACCCTGACTAATTCAAGATTATACTTTTCGTAGGAGTGCAAGTGTTGGTTGCATGGTAATTTAGAATACCATGTTCAAGGTAAATTAACTTATATCACACTCTATGTTCAAAGTCTTCTTTAGCAGTCCATGCAGTAGAGAGGGGGTCACCACAGAATTCTGGTTGAAATGGTTTAAAAGCAGGAAACTTTCCTGTTTTAAGGGCTCAGACAATATGGACATTACCTTAACAGGCTTCAAAGGGCAAACTCCTTTAAAATTTGGATACCTGTCTCAGAGTACTTAGCATATTCTTACATTGCAAATACTTTCTTCTTTGAAATGTTACAATCCTATAGCAAGATATTTCAAGCGTTCATGACAAAAGCCTGAGGTAAAGACTGTACCTTTCCAGACAAAGCACTATTAAATCATAGTATTGTGATTTTAGGGTCAGTTTATCCTGTACCTTGTGAACACAATTCTGCTAATGCTATTGTATAATGCAGTCACTTAGGAGTCTTCACCAGAGTGTGAGAGTGTTGGAGTCACTTAGTACTTAGCTTAATGTTTGATTTTAGCATATAAATTAAAGAACTCTATGTGTCTGTGCTTAGATGTAGCTGTGTAGCTGGAGAGCAAGTTCATAAAAATGTCTTTCATTTGCTTCTCCTCTGAGAAGCCCTGTGCTTTAAAATGTTGCCGCAGAAACACTTAGAAGGTTATCACAGGTAGAGTTGTCAGAGAAAATGGACATTGTTGTTTGGTATTAAAATCATGTATTCCAGATGTGGGCATTTGTTAGTCAGTCTGCTCTAAAATGACATACTGTTGAATCTTTAAAGGGCTTCAGTTTGGGAAAGCAAAATATGATTGGGCAAATTGCTAAAATATTTAAAGTGCAGCCTGTTAAAGCTTTTACTGTGAAGAGCATCACGTCAGAAGTTGTATGTGGTAAAAGCAAGTAATTGGCTTTCCATACTTATGCCATTCAGTCAGCATGGGGCTCTGCTCCTATCCCTTCTACTTCATTGCAGATGCCTATAGGAACTTCGATATGTATTTTAGAGGGGCAGGACTGGACAGAAAAAAAAACTCACAGGGTTGTGATGGTGTCAGAAAACCCCGTTTAAAATCAAATGCTTATTGGTTTAGAAGAGGATAGAAAGTCACTGAAACTGCACCCAGAATTTAAAAATTAGATTTTTTTGTTTATATCCAGCTTTTGTTTAAGAATGTTTTTATTGAAAGCATGTTAAAGTGTGAATACATTTCATTTTTTTATTTTTACCCCTCTTTGTACACAGCTCTTGGGATATCTTTCCATCCATAATTCATAGTATTTTCCATTTATGTTGTCCTCAACTTGTTTTTCCCCAGGCATGACCCCTTGTTAATTCCTGGCAATGAGCAGATTGACAATATGGATGCCAACGTGAAAAAATACGACTCTACAGGGATGTTTCATTGGTGTCCAGCCAAAGACATCGAAAAGGTCATTTTGGTAGGTATTGATGATAAGTTGTGTTTGAAAAGAGGCTGTTTAAACCACAGAACTGACATCTAATGGATGAATAAGTTAGTCTCTACTGTCACAAAATTTCAATCAGTGTATTGAAACCAGGAGCACAGTGATGAAACTGAAGATAGGATTTTGGTTAAAGAATTTTGATTACATAAATCTTTATGCCCAGTGCAACAATAAAACTTCATCCGGTATAGGGAATTCTTTTTTCATAAATTGAAATTTGTGTATTTGGTTTCAATCTTTAGAGAATTAAGATTAGAAACACTTAAATGCTTATGTACCCCACTTTTCTCTTGTACACAAGGCAGTACTGACTCTAACACAGGCAAGTGTTGTTTTGACTTACCTCTTATTTATTGATGTTTTATTAATTATTGTTAATTGATTTTTTATTATTTTTGCTCTCTTAGAACTTCTCTCTCAGTTCCCAGTATTTCAAGATGCCCAAACAGGCCAGAGCAAGTGGTGCTCCTGCTCTGACTCTAGCATGTTGCAGTGAGCCCTGTCTGTGTTTGTTTCATTTCTTTAGCTGGGAAAACCGTCAAGCTGACTAAAGTCATTAAAAATAATTAGGAGGCCTATCACAGTCTATTTTGGAAGTTTATGCCACTTGTGTTCATGTACTCCTACCTAAGAGTAGCAAGTAACTAACCCCACATCTCGTATGCAAAACTGATTATATTTGAAATGAACTCCCCTGTGGATCTTCACTTTGTCACACTCCATAAAGCTTTTCCCGAGCCTGCTCTCTCAGATTTTCCTGCACTGTGGCATGGAGTAGCCAACGATGGTGACAGCCCCAGTTATTCCAGCAATCAGGGGTTAAAAGCTTGTCTCCAGTTCTCCTCGGGGGTTTCTGTAATAACTCTGACATTGCCTGGAATTGCAATATCAGTGTTCAAATAGTCAAGCAAGTAAATTCCAAATTTTAGAGATGGAGCTTTGAGATGGAGTTTGCCTGAACAGCTTTAAATAGTATTGTTTATTTGTAATCTGCAAGCAAGAAGGGGTAGCCCTGCTGTAAAACACTTTGTAATAGAGATAGAAATCCTCCTTTGTGGTACAAACACATTTTGGCTGACAAACTACACGCTGCCCTACTTTGAAAAGCGTTCCTCCACAAATGGTGCTGGGGAGTGACTCAATCATCATCTCTTGGTTATGCCATGTTAATTTTTTCCACAACCAGCCTGTGAATCTGCAAGTCTGTCCAGGTTCTTTCTGCTTCATGCACCATTGCCAGTAAAGACACTGCCAGAAAAATGCTTCCCTACACCTTTTCAAGCTCACAGTCCACAATTTATGTCTACACTCATATCTATGCAAATTTAATGCTGTCCTTAGAGACCACACGAGTATAAATTAGTGCATAATTTGCAGATGGTGGGATTTCCTGGGTTGTCTTCTAATTGATACTTGATGATGTCCCAGTCAGAAAAGAGCTGATTTTTCTGCCCAAGATCCTGCATTATCAGGTAGTAAGAAGGGATTTTTGCCATACATGGATGGCTACATACCAATGTATGGCTGATTTATGGAGTGACATTTTTTACATACCTGCTTTCAAGATTTGGTCTCTGTCTTGTAAAGTCTGAGTGTTCCAGACTCATGGGCAGAGGCATGGGACAACTTCCCTGCTTCCCTTGAGGATTCACTCATGTCTTCTGCTGTTTGAAGGGCCAGGATGACTCTCTTGGTCAAGCTGTATGAAAGTCAGTGTAATTGCCCTGGCAGAATTGAAAGCTCATGCATTTTTTAACTGATGAGAAAACTTCAGAGTTCCCATTCTTTTGACATAATGAGCATATCTGCTGCATATTCCAATCTGAATTGCAAACCACCATGCTTCTGTAATTTAGAAAAATGACATATAGTGTGGATAAGTGAGAGGAAAATTTTGCAGCTCACCACTATTTTAGTTTTGTTCATTGGCAGAATTTCTGTGTAATGGTACAGAGTGTTCAATTTCTTGGCAATATGGTATCCATGGCTCTCCAGCTACTTGATGGAGCACGATGCCAAGACTGGCTCCAGAAATTAAGGTCGTTTTTTCCATGTGACTTTATTTCATCATCTTGATGTTTGAGTTGCCTGCTCAACTGAACTAAACAATGCTGAAATTAGTGCAAACACTGACACAAGAAGATAATTCTGGGCACTGTTTAAATACTCTCCATGAGACCTTTTTCCTCAGTAAGTCCAATTGGCCTGGAAATTTAGTGTTAGTCACAAACTTGCACTTTTATTTTGTCATTGAGAGAAACTCTGTGGCATATAGTGGGCATCCATTGTAAAGCAGAGCAGTGTAGAGCATTTGTGGATTGCTTCTCAAGGAAACAGAATTTTGTTAAGACAGCTTGTCCTTAAATAAGAGCTTTGACCCTGAGAGACTGTGGTCCTCAACTCACAAGATCTGAGTAATATCACAAATTCCTACTAGGAGCATTGGACACTCAACATCTTCCTTTTCAAATCGGTCCTGAAAAAAACCCAGCTAGTGATTTGCATCTCTTCTCTGTAAGCCTTAGCTAAACCCACAGTACTTTGTAACCAGAGTCACAATCCACATGCACAGAAACTTGCACAGGACCAGAATTTGGTCCAATACAATGTCTTCCCAAATGCTGAAGGATTTACAAACAAGAACAATTTTTTTTTGTCTGCTGGGCACATTTAGTGAAATATAACTAAGGATAAAATGAATAGCTGTTATCAAACTGCTTCTTTGTGCATGAACAATATTGACAGTTGTATTTTTCCTGGTTTTAACCTCAGTATATGATTTAAGATTCCCTTTGTTTCATTTTTCCCTTGTCTTTTTGTTTTGTTTTGTTTGTTTTTGTTTTTAGACTCGAAGTGAAGCAGCGATGACAGTTTTAAGTGGGCATGTAGTCGTTTGCATATTTGGGGATGTTAAATCTGCTTTGATTGGATTAAGAAATTTAGTGATGCCATTACGAGCCAGCAACTTTCACTACCATGAGCTCAAGCACATTGTGTTTGTGGGTTCACTTGAATACCTGAGAAGGGAATGGGAGACACTGCATAACTTCCCCAAGGTTTCAATCTTGCCTGTAAGTTCAAAAGCCATATTATTGATACTTTGTTATTTAGGACACCGACTGGACAGATTCCTATTGACTTTGATCTTAGGCTTTTTTACTTTTGTCTACTTATAGGCCTGAGGACTTAGATTTTCCCTTTACTGTGTCTATAAAAACAGAGCCCTGTGAGACCTTATTAGAAGATGTTTGCTGCAGTGTTTGGTTCCTCATCATCCTCATCGGATGAATTTCGGCTGCTATCAGATGTATGAGCTGTGTTATGTATTGAACAGTCACTGTAGTGCCCTGCATGGAGCCACTTCTGATGTTGTGATTTCCCTGACAGAATGACAGTAGTTATTTATGATATTATTTATGGTTTTATACCCACAAAACCTTTGAAAAAGTTATTGTTACTCTGTCTACGTAATATTTATATGTATTCATAAAGATTTCCTGTAGACTGGCCTGCTTTATAAGGAGCACTGCCCTGGAATTTCGGTTCAGAGTCCTGTATGGAAGTACAGCAAAACCCTGACCCCTTTGAAACCAATGAAAAGCTCCTACTGATCTTAGTAGGCACAGCCACTAAAACTGCAAAGGTCCTTTTTCTCCTACATATCATTATGATTCACTCATATGACCAAAATGTAGAACCAAGAGCTCCAGGACTAACAAATGAAGCCCTCCAAGCTGGTGATCTCAGGTGGCCATAGCTATAAATGACACATGGCAGCCCAGGGTATAAGTAAGAAAGAAAATGCTCAACATGTTAAATAGTAAAGTTAGTTTGAATGGTTCTTTTTAAGAATGAAAATTATGAGTTTACTAGTTCTTAATAATTTCATTTCAGTGGTTAAAAATTATTAAATAAATCAGTGATGGATGTAACCTTAACTGAAAAATTGGGAAAGTAGCTATAGAATGGAAGGACTGTCTTTGCTCTTTGATTAATTCAGACTGTAGGTGTTTGTTACTGTAAATGCAGTTTTAGTGTTAGCCCTTGGCATTTTTCTGTAACCTGATCCAACAGATGGTGTCACAAGATTCTCTGCTGTCACAAAAATGGTGTCAATATCAGATTTGGTCAGTTAATATCCTCTTCTTTCTGCCAATTCCTTTTAATTCCAGTCACTGTGAAGGCTAAAGACTAGGGAATCAGAATTAAATTGATAATACTGTTGAACTATTGAGCAGAATAGAATCCTGCTACTGCTTCCAGTATATAATGTGTATCCATTATTATTATAACTTGTTTTTTGCAAAGTTTTGATTCTGAATTCTGAAGAGGCATTAAAGAAATGTACACCAGCTTTACTTTCCCCAGTTTACACCAAAATTCAGAATAGCTGAGATTATACTTGTAGGAACCTGTTAAAGGGAGGCCACTTTCATACTTTTCTGTGCCTTGGTTCATGAGGCCAAAACTTGCTGCTGATATCTGATGGAGATGTGGTTACAGCTGAATATAAAAACATTTGTTCTGGTTTATAAAAAAAGTTGAATTTAAAGTCTGTGTTAAAAGAGGCCTTTCAGCTGCTGAGTAAACTCCTGAAAAGTAGGCAAATGCCAATTTTAAATATCCTTAGGCAGCCTTAATTCTGTCCCTTTGCATAAAATCATTAGGAGTGAGCTTTTAATTAATTACATGATTGCATATTATTTTTCCCCACAGGAATCCTGCTTCACTTGGTGCACAGTACAGGCACAAAGGGCAGGATTAAGGTGCCTGGAATAATCATATTCTAACTTTTGAGCAGTTTATAATGAAATCATAATCTGTTGGATACATACTGTTTTTCACTAGGCTTCATGCCTCAAGTTATTAAAAGTTACATGGAATAATTAGGCTGGCAGTCACAGAATAAGAATTGAGCTCTTCCTTCACTGTGTGCATCTTCAATTCACTTTTGCATTGAGTACTCTCAGTGGAGTTCAGGAGATATTCACCATGAATGATCAGGAGATGGAAGACTAGGGTCATGACTTGATTTTATGAAAGTCACTGCTTGACCCTGGGACAGCTGTGTCTCCTCATCACTGGGGACTTTGGGTACCAAACCATGTGAAGCAGCAGAGTAGAATCTCGTTTCCATTTAAAAAAAAAAAGAAATGTATTTCCTGGACCTCACAGCCTCTGTGATGTAGACTTAATATTCTGTAACTGCACCTGTGGACTGTTGAATGTGAAAGGCAAGTGTAATTCTAAACAAAAAATACCATGTTAAGTGTCATATCTCAGCTTTGTTAACTATGAAAAAAATCCACAGGCTACCACAGCATTTTGTTTTAATGATTCCGTTCTCTGATTGAGGACTGTGGAACAGGGAACGTTGCACAAGTTGTGCACTTTAGGCTGAAGTCCTGTTTCTGTTTCAGAGGGTTTAATCACACAGCTTTGAAGCTCAGTGTGTTTTCCCTCTAGAAGCACCAAAAGCGTGCTTTGAAAAGGATTAACCTTTTCTGTGTATTGCTTTAGGTAGAAAAAAATAGCTTTGTCCTGATTGCATTTTAAATGTGCAGGACACGTAATGCTTTCCTGTTTAAATTGCTGTTCTTTTGCCCAAGACCATTGTGACTTGGTAGTAGATAAATAGACATTTAAAACACCCCCCTTGTTACATTCAGAGAGCCAGAGGTTGCCACATGATAGCAACTTAAATCAAGACAATTTCAAGTCACCGATGAGATGTAGAATGCTGGCATTATTCCTGTTTCTTGTTTGTTAGTAATAGCTTGACTGAGTATTGAGACTGAACCCAAAATGCTGCCATCAGCACCAACTACCCTTTAGATTAGCACACATCTCCTATTCCCTGGCACATAGTTAGACCGGCTTAATGTCAGAGCATAAGAAAGATACTTGTTAAATAATTTCCCAAAGCTCCTTCTCGATCTTTAATTTGTTTTTTCCTTTTTTCCCCCCCCTCTTCTGCACCCCCCTTCTCTCCCCTCCCTGTGCCGAAGGGTACGCCATTAAGTCGGGCTGATTTAAGGGCTGTCAACATCAACCTCTGCGACATGTGCGTTATCCTGTCAGCCAATCAGAATAATATTGATGATGCTTCGCTGCAGGACAAGGAATGCATCCTGGCGTCACTCAACATCAAATCTATGCAGTTTGATGACAGCATCGGGGTCTTGCAGGCTAATTCCCAAGGTAAGGACTGCCCTATAATACTTCTCTGCAGTGCCTACAGGGGACAGGACCTGGCAGGAAGAATATCCCTCACTCAGTAATTCAAAGAGCCCTACATCAGCTTGCTTGACAGTTAAACCTGCTGATTGGTATGATGGCTTTTAAAGGGACAGTCACGTAGTTTCTCTGCTACATCACAAAGCACATCTTCTGGAGGAAAAATGAATGAACATGAAACTGGCATTTTTTCTCATTTTACAGTTTTCCTAGATAATATATAAAAATGTCATTTTTTCACAGTGGCTTGCTTTACAGGATGAGTTGCTGTTATATAACCGATGATAACTTGCAGTTATTCTTATAGAATACCTTAAGTTTCTGTCTAACAAAATTTCTTTTTATGTAAAACACATTTAAACTTCAGAGAAAATACAAGCTTGAGTAGTACAAACCAAAAAGTAAAATAAAAAAGAATAAAAACTTTAAATCTTCTTTACAGCTTTGGCACCTTCCTGCTCAAGAAGCCACTGAGAATTAACTCAAAGCTGATTTCTTCCCATGGTTTGACATGTACTCATCCCATTTAAGGACGTTGAACAAAATCTTTCAATCTTTCCTGAGAGTAGGGGACTGATTCATAGGTAGCCAAAGGCTATTTTACACCATATGTGCCTGTGCAAAGCAGCTGCAAAGCAGTCATAAGCACCCTGGCAAAGACCATCAGTGTAAAAACAATCATCTTCCCATCCCTGAAGGGTCTTGCAGCTTATGCAGCTGAAGTCCTACCTTTGATAAACCTATTAACTGCAGCAGTAAATATTCCCTCTGGATCTAGTTCTGCTGTAAATGTAGGTGGAAAGGATTGTGCTTTGGTCTGCAGTTTCCCTGTGAGCCTGATCTAGAGATAGTTTTCCCTCAAGGACTATGAGAACTAAGATTAAGTTCAGGTTTTCCTCTTTACACTCTAATCAGGAAATAGGAATTATGCACCAAAACTCAGAGGCTGCAGAGCAGCTTTTGAATATAGAAACTTCTTAGAATCAGCAAAAAAAAATAGTGGAATTTAATACTGGAATTAAATTGTACCAGGAAGGTAGAAGTTTGAAGTTTTCAAAGTCAAATTGGAAAGTTTTCTGGATAAAAAGTAGATTTAGAGAAGAAAAGTAAGAAACTGTTTTCAGTCCCGTGAGTGTTGAAAGTTTCACATCTGTGGTCTGGAAATAACCCGATCCCAAATATTTTAGAGTTCTTTCCTCATAATTTTGTGCAACCACCTTGCTCACACTGAAAGCTTATAGTCATGATTAGGAAACTCGTTGCAGAAGTGGAAGACAGGCACAGAGGTTCCTTGTTTTGCTGGTTTAGACCTGGGATTTGAAATTCTGTATCTCAAAACTAAATCTATACCTTCACTACCAGGCTAATTAAACCTGTGCTGTTGGAAGTGTTCTCAGGGCTGTCTGCATTGATTGTTTCAAAGCTGACTGGGCAGCTCCGTGGGCTTGCTCGAGGTTAGGGCTGGCTGCAGTCTCTAATGTCCTGAAAATGAGCTTTTGGAAATCATCAGGGCAGTTCATTGCCTTTGGGAGACCTAGAACCTGGATTCCAAGGACAGAAAGGCCAAAGTGTTTCCCACTGAAGCTGCAGCAAACTATTGTTTCATTAAGATATCTCAGATTTTGGAGTACAAAATGCTGTAAAGTGGGAGCTTGGCCCACCTCTTCACAGAATTATTTATAAACTCAACCAAATGTTTTATTTGTGACAGGGAAGCCCTGTGTTTATCTTGATTTCTTCTTGTAGGTCTTGACTGATTGTCTTCCTAGAAAGATCTGTAAAGAGGTGTGTGTTTGTGTTGGAGAAAAAGGTCACCCCTAGGTATTGGAGACTGGGTTTTATTTTCTTCTCTGTTTCTCATTCTGTTCCCTCAAACAGAAATTGAGATTATTTCATTGAGAAGTATTTTGGAGAGCAGACCAGAGAATATTAGATCCACAGTCATTACATGTGCTCCTCAGTCTCATTTTTCCAAAGCACCCAGGAGGACTGAGTATGGGATGGGTTCTGCCTTGGCTGTTAACTTGGGAGACCTCCAGTAATTATCCTTTCCTTAATTCTGTTGACATTTCCATCCTTTCTTCTTCAAGTATCATCTAGTGACTATTCCCATTTAGTTTTTTGTGTTTCTTGGGTTTTTTTCTTAGAGTCCTACTTGGTTGGAATTTACTTGTTATTTTATCCACCAGATGAACATGGCCCAACACAAAATATTTATCTTCAGTTGTAACTAAAGCTGCTATTTGGCTTTCTTCCCAAAACCCAGAAAGACAATTATACCTAACTGTTTGGAGATTTATAAATACTGTACCAGAGTAGCCTCTGGGTAGTAACTTTAGATATCCAACTCAATATTTTTCTTTTATTGGATAGTGATTTAGAGCTTATTTTGAATTCTATATAATAAGGGCAGTACATTTCATTAAAAAACACTTACTAAACAATAAAGAAAAGTGATCTTGTAGCTCCAAGCAGGTCTAAAGTACAGGAGGGGGAGGCTGTATGGTAACATTTTGTCCATAGACATTCTGAGACAGATCACAGTACAGCAGTGGAGACGTATTTCAGCAAAGTAACAATTGCAGCTGTTTTCTGAATGATTTCAACTTATGAGAATTTTCCCTAGGAACACTGTTTCAACACATGAGAGATCTTTTTAGGGCCTTCATTTACAGTTCTCATAATAGATCCTCCAACAAGAAAGAATAAAGAGCAAAACATGAAGATTGGATGAACTCCTGGGTAATACATTTCATACATCATGGCAGGATTCTTCTGGGGAAGATCCTGTAAAATCAAGTAAACATACACAGAGTTTTACACACTGACTTTCAAGTGTAACAGATTGCTCAAGGTAAAATAGCCCTGTACAAGTTTAGTTTAATTTGATTTAGTTCCTTTAAAAATCCCTTATGACTTCATTGTCACCTTGTGATGGAGCTGTCCTAAACTTTGAAAGCACAGAAACAGCCACAGAGTTTTATAAAATTAATTTCACAATCTGATCATTAATTCTCATATCGTTGCAAAGTTTTATGGACTTAGTCTCACAATTTGCTGCAAGAAATTTCTTACTAAAATGAATTTTAGATCTGCTTTCCATCTGCAGATAATATATTCTTTTCCACTTCTACTGATTGATAAATCTTGATTGCTTTATCTCTGAAATGTTAGCAAAAGGCAGAACAACCATATTATTGGGACTGAAAATGAGAGAAAATTCCTACATAAGGGGAAAGGATAAATACTGTCTGAAGTGCTTTGTTAGCAAAGGCTTTGTGCCATTTTTGGAGATAACTATATTTCAGTGCTGTTAGAGAAAACTTCTTATAAATTCATAGCAATGGTTTTATTCCTGAAGGGAATAAAGAGGAGTTCAGTGAATGTTGAATCTTATTTCTCTTATTTTATAGTCATAAGGTTTATATTTCAGAATATAGGTTTGGATAATCAGAGGTTAAGTTAATTTTTAGGCTTTTATGGAATTCAGTATTCTGTGACAACTCCAGTCCTATGTTTAATTTGTTATATTTCATGAAAACATAAGAATAAACAACCTTACTTTCAAATACAGAAAATCAAACTCTATTTAGCTGCATTAAATAATTGCAGAATGTAAGGAGCTACTTAACCTCCTTAGGCAAGCTTATAAGTAACTGTAGAATATTAAATGTAGATGTAATATTAAAAATAAATAAATGAATAGTGCTGACAGGAAGTGAAAGATTTGGGGTAGTTTTTAAAGTGTCAAAGTGAGCTATGACATTAGTTTTGTTCTTTTCCACATTGAGATCCTAACTGTCCTTGTGTATCAATGTCTTTTAGGCTCCAGAATGCTTGTTATACTTAAATCTCATTCATAATTACCTAATTCACACAGATGTTTTGAAAGATGTTCTCCAAGACAATATGAATCCTACCAGTCACATTTTCAAACATGTTTTTTTGCATTGACATCAGGGTTATTGGTTTGCAGGACTGATAGTTGAGAGTAGGAGTTAGCATCTGATTAAGGTTGTTTTTATCCTGGGTTCTGAATGTTCCTTGTATTTTTGTTAGCATCAATTGTTGCAAAAATAATAATGATCCAATTAACAAAATTTTCTGGTTTGTTGAGGGATTATTTTTTAGCTAAGTGAAATGTTTGTTGTAGTTTGGTTTCATTAGCACTTTTCAAAACAAAGCTGACCATCCTAAGTAATGAAGTTAGTAACTGAAAAATGAGATAAGGGCCAGACATGTCCCATATCACTATTTACTCACAAAAAATAGTCCAATTTTTGAAGATCAGGTCACTGTGATAAATAACTCAGTATTACCTATTTGCAACATGCACATAATTTCTTATCCTGCTGAACTAGATGGATCAGCTGAAAGCTGTTATTTATTTTATGGTAGCACACTGGAGCTCTAGATGGAATTAAGAGCTTGTTGTCATAGTCCTGATACATACAAAAATAAAATATGGCCTTTGCCCTGGCAAGTTTACAATCTAATGCCTTGCTTGTTCCAAAACTTATGTGTTCAATGTTATTCAGGTTAATAAATCTCCCTGACTTCAATGAAACTGTCCACCTGTGTAAAGTTAGATTATGTGCAGGTCTTTGCAAGATTTGGAATTAAATAAACTAAAGAGACTGGGTGGGAGTGAGGCTTTTCACTTCCCTTTTTTCCTGTGTTGTTTAAACCAGCTTTGTTGGGACCTTGCTAGGCTTCCAGTCCTCACATGAAACCCTTGACAGGAGGGATCCCATGCAGCATCCTTCAGACTTTTTGGTGCCTTTCCTTGCAGCTGGACACCAATGTTGCCTACTGGAATTACAGACACAAAGTAGTTTCCCACCTCTCTCTAAGTTTTCCTGGAAAGAGAGAAAAACTATTAAAGAAGAGAGGTTTTTCAATTCTTTTGCTTATAAAACACTAAAAATGTGTTGGATGAATGGCTAGGGAGGCACGCTCCTTTGACACAATTTCTCTGTATTTAAGAAATGCTGTAAGGTCCTAGCCCAAATACCTTTAAGTTTTCACAATTCCTTCTTCCTCTTCAACTTAAAGAATGTTCTGCTTCAGCCAGAGGAAAATAAAACAGGACGAAGGAGGTAGATAATACAGTACATTAAATATGTGATCTCACACTTAAACTATATTTAAGCATCCCAAACTGCTATAAATTTATGGTAACTCAATTTTATTATTATTTGCTGTTAAACATCTCGAAAGCAAACCCCCTATTATGCAGGTGTACTGTTCTGTGCATTTCTGATGCTGAGGAATAAGAAAACGCACTCTTTTATGAGCATTAATTATACACCAGGCAAGGAAGCAATTGCCTCTATGTTATGAAATATTAAATCAAAATGCTTCCTGTTCCCAGATGTCCCAGAGATAAATACAGCAGTATTTTGAAGCCCCACTTGGAGCTGTTTTCCCTGCAAATTTATAGTTTTGTCTCCATTTTCAGAAAACCCTGTTTTATGTGAAGTATAGCACTCTTGGTAGTTTTTAAGGAGCAAACTCCTCTGGAGTTGCCTATGTAGGCAACAACTCTTATGTAGATTGCACACAAGGGATCTGAAGTTGAAAGGCTCCTTTAAGATGACAAATGGGTTGAAAGTGTTATTGTCTTTGATTGCATGCCTTACATCATCTGTATGTAGGAATAAGAGAGCTATACTTTATCTTTAGCCATTTTATAAATATTTAAGTCCTTAGAGTTGCCTAAAGATATTAAAGCATATTTTACAGTAGTTGGAATATAAATATTATATATAGCACAAGATACCAAAGTAGTTTAATGAATTCATAATTTTCTGTTCACTTTTATTGGAATGTGTTTTATGTTCCAAAACTTCCATTTAAAGGATAAGAGACCATTGTGCTCCCTGACAAGATGTGAGCAGATAGTGAATGTTATCAAGGTCCCCTTAAATAGTGATATGAGGCTGCAATTAGCAAGATGAAAGGGAACACGAGTATTAGAATGTACTGCACCAGTCTCTGTGTTTTAACTTTTAAAAAACTACTTTTAAGAAACCATATGTAAGTCTTTAAGAAACTGTAAGGTGTTT
This sequence comes from Brachypodius melanocephalos, assembly GCA_013398615.1. Classification (NCBI taxonomy): domain Eukaryota; kingdom Metazoa; phylum Chordata; class Aves; order Passeriformes; family Pycnonotidae; genus Brachypodius; species Brachypodius melanocephalos. The sequence goes on along the minus strand of VZSR01003794.1, from coordinate 10,039,152 downwards.
TGCATCTCCCTCTGTGTATTTTCCAAAAGTTCTTAATTGCACAGGAAGATGTGTATCTAGATCCAATTATTGTAAGGAAAAATTTTTAAAATTTGAAGTTAATTTTCAGAAATAACCAACTGTAAAAAAAATTGATGGCATTAAATGTGTAAAAGGTCTGTGTTTCATGGCTTTGAATACAGAGGCGTGCTGAGGTTATAATTCTAAATCTTCCAAATTCCCATCAAATATAAAAAATTCTTTTTAATATTTCACAGTTTAACTGTTTCCCAGTAGGAGTCCGTGCTGGGTAATGCTTGCTAATTACCCACAACAAAAGTAGACACACAATGCTGGTAAATTACCTGACCCTTTGCATTTTAATGAGACAACAAGGATTTCATGAAGTGATGTTGTTTCAGTGGTTAATGGTGTCAGCAATGTTGTAATTGTAGGCTGAGGCACATTAGCTGCACAACCACATGTAGGAAGGGTTTCTCTCAACAGGCCCTTTGGAGAATAGAACTGGGTATTATCATTAAGCCTATGTCATTTGCATGCTGCTAATCACTTACTTTATTATCTTGTGTATCCATTGTCTTTCTTTAATTGCTCTTTAAATGAAAATTAAAAATAGTTCCAGTGCCCATGATACTTGTGATAGCATCTTGATTATGAAGATAACTTCAAGAAAATGGAACATATAGATAATGTATTGCAGGAATACGAGATAGTTTGAAAGTAATGTACCACAGCAGGCAGCCTCATGAGCATAATTCTGGTGTCTTTCTTTGCTTCACTACGTATTGTTTGCTTAATAAATGGTTATTTATATTCATAAAGGTGATGGGGTTTTTTTCAGAGATCAGTGTCACTGGTTTTGCTTTACTGTGGAAGAAGATACAAAGCATCAGTATCTAGCAGACTTTACCAGTCTGAGAACATTAAGGAAGAAAGCTAGATTTTTGTTCCTTCCACTTAAATCCTAGTCTGTGGTCTCCAAAGCAGAAAAGCAGAATCTATCACCTGCCAGTGATTTGCAGAACTTTGACAGCTTTAGCTGAAATTTATAAAATTCTTGGCATTCTCTTTTCGAGACAGACCTGTTGGTTTAAGTTGGACATGATTAAATATGAGACAGCCCAGAGTTCCCATAATAGGCATTTTCTAAAAGCTTGTTAGCTTCTGGTTATCAGGAACCTGCTAGTTCTTCCAGCATCTGCAGAATGGGATATTCAGGCTGACTTGAGGCACAGAGAGCATGACAGTTTGGGGTTTTTACCCCTATTTATGATGTTCAGTTTGAAGTGCTGGTAAAAAGTTTTGGCTTGCAGAAAACCTTTGTAGTGGCATGCTGAAAGCTTGAGTGCCAGAATTAAATTCCGTGTTAAAGCCTCTTTTAAAGAAGATATATTCACACATGAACACAGGATCCGTGTTCCTCCACTATAAGTGTTTCATAAAGCCCTGAAATCACTGGCCTGCTGCCCTCCTGGCACCTGACTGTGTGCATGAGGCAACCTGTCCACAAAAAGCTTCTCTAGGATTTGGTGAAATCTGGCAGGACATGTGCACAACATGCTCTCTAGTCAGCAGGCTTTGAGGAGTTGCATTTTACAATAATGCAGAGTAATATAGGAGAGGAGCTTTTGTATACTTGCAAATAGATTAGACTGCAGGAAATGTGCAGGAGGGCTATGAAGCATACCTGCCAGATAAATTAGAGGTGGTCTTGATCTGAATCCAACCTGTCTCAAAGCTCAGCTCTGGGAATTCAGTTCAGATTTCTTTGATAAAATGGGGCTTTAGCCTTCACAGCTCAATCTTTGATCCCCAAGACAGCCTTGAATGTGGGATTTTAGTTTTGACCCAGCCTGTAGAGAAATTAATGACATTTTACCATAGGTTTCCAGCTCAGTTCCAGCTTGAGTAATTTGCAAGTCTGCTGGCACTGTTTAGCCCACACAGACCATGAAGTCGACCGTAAGTAAGTCCAAGCTGATGGAAAAACAATATTGCTAGAACAGAGTGACAGATGTTGATTATCAAAAAATGTCTGTTTAAGCATTTTTTTTTTATCCATTTCCTCCCTGCAAACACCTGAATTTTTTTGTAGAAGTTACAAAGTAATTGTACTTAAAGACGTGGACTCGTCTGCTAAAGAAATTGTCAGAATATATATTCCAAAAAATGACTGCTGTCGTTATTACTGTTGCTGCTCAGGGGAGCTATTCAAATGCCTCATTTATTGGAGCTTAATAGATTAAAAGTCCAAATTGAGTCTCATGATATAAACCTAATCAAATTCTAATCTGCATAATTTTCCCATAAGCAGCAATGGGAAATTTGTTTAATTTATGTTTCAGTAGTTGCCAATCAGACGTTGGACAACACTGTTACTTTTATTTTTTCAAGTATTTTAATTGATTACTTCCTATGATATCTGGCTTCGCTCTTCCTTTTAGACTAAGGAAAAATTTACTTTTTTTGATATAATGACATAATGTAGAGTCTCATCTAACATGCTGGTATATCATTTTTAGTGGTGAGTTTTCCATTTTGTTTCTAGTTATTGAATACCTGTCTCTCTAAACTAGGTAATATAGCTTAATTTATTTGATAATTTTTATTGAGCACATTTATTTTTGCCTGAGGTCTAAATATGCAGGGTTGATTAATGATTAAAGTGAGAGGAGTTTGGCATTGTTGTATACTAAATCATTTTAGCTGCAAAGCTGTGCTACAGTTAGATGTTACCAACTTTGTGCCCTAGAAGCAGCTAGTGTAGAAAACTATTAAATAGTAAATGGAGAGTAGGAACAATTAAAAAAATAAAGTTTGTAAAGAAAGGTAAAAAAGGGAAATTTAATTTTTTTTACCGTATAGAGAAATAGAGTTTCCATTCAGGCAGACTTGAGGGAAGTGCTATGGCTGGTAACTATGTATTACCTTACCTAAAGTGAGAAAAATAGCAAGAAGTGAACATTGGGGCTGTGCTCTGCAAAGCATTAGCAAAGAAACCCCATTTATTTTGGTGGTTTTGGGATGTGTAAGCTTGTGGTGAACCTTGGCACAGTTAGGGTTTGGGTAGTTACCATGTAAGATTTTGTGAAGGGAAGAAAATTCCCACAAAGCCAATGACAAAAAAGAAACCCCAGACAGTTTCAGGTGGACTTCATTTTTTGGGGTGTGCATGATAGTGAAATTCAAAATTGCACTTAAACTGGGAAAAGATTTATATAAGTACCTGTGAATAAACCCCTCTAAGTTATACATGATTCTGCCCTAGGCTTAAAATATTATGGTTTTATAATATATTGTGCTGTTGGCAATTGAAGTGGAATCAATGTGGTGTGATTCAATGCTAGACCTCAAGATGATGAAACTCCAATCCTTCTCTTGATCTTTGTTTTAACAGCTCAATCCCACCTTGTTAGAGCAGCCCAAGAACCAGCAGACCTATAAATCATTTACACTTTCAGCACATGGGGCCACTAACTCATCCAGGAATGGATCCCACACTTTGGGGAGCAGAAACGGGCATTGATCCCACTGCCCTGTGCTTCCATCAGAGCTTTGATTTGGACATTTTCACTGTAGGTTTCTGTAATTCAGCAGAAAGTGAAGGAAGGGACGTTAGAGAAGGGCACTTTCTTGGCAGGAAGGTGGCAGCTGGTGCTCTGTGACATTGTCTCAGCGTTCAAAGCTCCAGGTGTTGTTCCAGTCCCAAAGCATTGGAGGGTTGCTGAAGCTGAGAAAGACATCCTTCTTCAGCCCCCACTCTCTGTGGATTTACTTTGGCCTATGTTTGGGCCTGGAGCATCTCTGAAGATGCTCTCTCTCTCTCCCTCTGAGAGAGCTGGGAACTTGCATAGTCACATCTGCTCTCCCATATTCCTCTCCTTTTCCAGACCTCTAGTGATAATCTTCAAGAGATTATTAGATCTTCAGCACAAATCGCAGCAAAAGTCAGAACTGAAGCCAGAATTTAGGATTTCCAGGTTCTCAGGCCAAACTACAACTCTCTGTCTCAGACCCTGTGAGACACTGAAGCTGGAATTGTTTCTAAATTGAATGGCTGGAGCAGATTCCCATGAATGTCAGCAGCTCTTTAGCTGCATGACTGCTGCTGAACTTTCCAGGTGTACCCAAGGGCTGTACTTGGGAGAATGACAGGTATAGTCTATCATTCAATTGAATTCACAGGAATATTAATGACATTGTCAGCAGACAGTAGCAAAGGGATACAACTGTGAGGTCCTTTTTGAGAATTATTTCTTTTTGGCTGGCTCTGCTTAATGAGAATACTTGTCCCATATTTCTGTATGATGACTTGTCGGGGCGTGTTTGGCAGTTCTCCACTTGTGTGTTATTCATATATGCTCAAAATGTTATTGTTATCTCATATTCCTTAGGTGAACCAGAGGTGGCTGAATGTATATATGCTTTTTAAATTATATTTGAAGACTTCAGGGCATATATCACCCAGTGAATGCCATGGTATCTTTCCCTAAAATAGCATTATTTAAAGGGCACTATCAATTTACAAGGTGCTTTAATAACAAGGCTACAACTCGCTCTGTCAAGTGGATTTTCAGTTTGGGATAGTGCCTTCTGCCTGCACAGAGTTCCAGCTTAGTAAAATGTATATGTTTAAAAAGGAAGGGAGGCAAAAAAGAAAGCAGCAGAGAAAAAGGGAAGGAGAATCATAAAGGATCCATTATGATCCTCAAGACCAGAAGATATCTTATAAATGTAGCATAAAAATCCATTTTTCGGAATATGCCCATCTGGGTCTTGGTGGAGTCAGTGGAACAGAAGCAGTGCACATCCACAAGACAAATTTCCCTCTACAGGAAAACCCCAGTGAACCTTTATTGGTCCCCTCAGCAAACTTTAAGAATATATTTGCTGCTTTGAAGAGCAAACTTTCCTGCATTTTGTGGGCCATTACTCAGTCAAGTGACCTGCAAAGAAATAAACATTGGTGGTTTATGGCCAGCACAATCAGCAGATGATTTGGCCGTCGGAAAACAGAGCAAACCTGGTGGTGCTTTCCGTGGAAAGAAGGCAGGTTTAACCATGCCAGCATTCCTTGATTTGGAGTGTGCCACTGTGGATCTGAGGATACCTGCAGGTTTCTGCTCAGACACAGTTAGTGTGTCCCTGGGAGCACCATGGGTCAGCCTGGCTCAGGAGGCACAGAGCTGACGAGCCCAGTGCTGCTCATCCCTCTGTGGGTGGGATTTTGTAAGGGACACTGAGGTTTTATGGCCACCTGGCCATGCTGAGCTTGGGGCAGGGGAGCATCCCCTGGTAAACAGAGCTTGCCTCCTGTTGGGGAGGAAATATCTCCTATGTTCTCTTTCCACAAAGATGAGAATATCTTTAAGACTTAGATTTATGCCTCTGGCATAATTGATTGTTTTCTATGAGCAATAATATCTTGGAGCTGGGAAATGCTCTTTGCTCAGAATCAAGACATCGAGCCATCACCTTTCTGCAGGGAGCTGCAGGGAGGCTCAGACTCCTTCAGAGCAGGTAACTGAGTTAGGGCATGGCCAGGAGAGAAGCAGGGACTGCTGGCTGCCAGGCCAGCTGATTTGGAGCGTGTCATGAGACCAAAACCTGTGTTCCTCTCAGAGCCGTGATATTCCTTACCCGCTGCTTGGCAGCATCTTGTTTCAGAGCAGACAGAGGGGTGGGCTGCCTCCTGCTGAAGCTTCCTCAGTTTGATAAGGGAGACTTTACTGCTCTCTCCAACTACCTGGAAGGAGGAACCTGTAGTGAGCTGGGAGTTGGTCTCTTCTCCCTGGCAACAGGTGAAAGGACAAAGGGAAATTGGCTGCAAGATGTGCCAAGGGAGGTTTAGATTGGATATTACAAAAAATTTCTTCACTAAAAGGATTGTCAAGCATTGGAACAGGCTGCCCAGGGAAGTGTTGGAGTCACCATCCCTGGAGGTATTTAGGAGACATTTAGATGTGACACTTGGTGACATGGTTTAGTGGTGGACTTGGTGGGGCAGGGTTAGTGGTTGGACTTGATGATTTTAAAGGTCACTTCCAACCTGAATAATTCTATAACTCTTATGTTGTAGTGATTATCACTATAGCCAATGGTGGTGAGTTGACTGTGACTAACAAGTCCCACAGTGAGAAAAAAGCTCATGGCCTGAGGTAAAGCCAGTTTAATAAGCGAGGAAAACAAAAACAAGCCACAAAAAAGCAAAATTCAAGTGATACAAAGTCAACCACTTGCCCAGTACAGCAATTTAGCACGGGATGCAGTGACTGCTGGAACTGGTGCGGTTTTGCTGTACGTTACCTCCTGATTGTTGGCAGAGAGAATTCCCTTCTCCAGCAGTCCCCCACTGTCACTGCATTTCCTTCCACTGGCATGTGAGTTTACTGTAGAGGTTGATCCTGTTAAGCAATTGCAGCCAGAACTCCCTCAGTTGTTTGTAGAACAAGGAGATACTGTGTTTGTAAGATCACAACTATCAGCCCTGTTTTACGATTTTTATGAGCATTAATGGAACAAGGTTTGGGGACTGAAGGAGAAAATGGAATATGAAAAGAGGCTGTGAGGAAAGCATGTCATTTCTAAATGAATGCTCTGTGCAGAGGAATTGAATCTTTTCACAGCTGAAAATGGATCTTAAATCTGATGCCTTAGCTTGTTTCAGCTCCTATAATGAAATAGAGTTTTCCTAATACCCTGTGACCTGAATTTCTCCCTGCTTTATGGGTGCTATTCCTTGACGTACAAACCTGTATTTTCTCAAGTCAGCATTTGATGATGGATGTCAAAATACAGGTCATGTATTATGCATATAGCATTACCGATTTAAGGTGTTTACTTGTCAAGTTGAAGAAATTCAAAAATGTCACATTCACTGAATCTGCACAGCTGTCACTTGTAGTTTTTCATGCCTTTAAATGAAAGTTCTGATAAAGCAGGTTAGTTTCCTGCACTTCTTTTTTTTTTTGTTTTCTCTTCTAGAGGTAAAAAATAGACAGCCTCTGTATGGAAATTAGTTTGTGACTTGGGAGCAGGAATGTGTCTTGAAGGTGTTCGATGGCTTGTGACTCAAAACATAAGCACACAAAATCCCCAAATACGCCAGTTTTCCTTTTCCTGAAAATACCCCAAGATTTTCATATTTCTTAAAAGTAAATTTCTAGAAGTGTCTGAATTAAGTACGAGCAAGGAAATTAAATTATCAGATACTTCTCACATCTTTTGAGACAGCAGGATGAAAAATATTAAGGCATGGGTCTATTTTTCATTCAAGGAGAAAACACAATCCCTTTAACATGCTTCCTGCATTTCAGACTGAATGCACTGTGTGTGCAGTGTGCAATTACAGAGCTTCTGACAATCTGTGTCTAACAAAAATGCCACGTTTACTTCAATCTTCTGACACCATCCCAGGAAGACAAATATTCCCAGGGTTACAGAGGTGGCTCCAAATGGCCTTTGATAGAGAGTGTGCGTGTCTCTGTGTATGTGCACGTTGCAGCGAAGGGGAGGCAAGAAGAACTTGCACATTTAGATGAGTTACACTAACTTACTTCAATTGTCTTTTAGCTGGGAAATACTGCCGTGCTCCTGCCATCTGAAGGGCCTGATTCACTAGAAGGTGGTTTAGGAAGTGTGTCCTGAGATGGGGGGAGAAAGGCTTCAGGAAAACAGGGAGAAGCAGAGCCTCCAGGGATACTCCCAGCAGTTTAAACCCTGGAGTGCATGAGAGCAATATTAGTTTTATCTGCTTTTAGATAAGTGAGTGTGAAAAGTCTTGCTGTTGCCATTTTGACTTGTAATTCAGCAGGGGACCCAACTGGGCCTGCCACCTTAGCTGCTCAAGGAATCTGCAGCTACCTGAGTTTTTTCTAATGTGACGAAGGCCATACCTTGCATCTCCTAAAAGAATGCATTCCATAATAGAATACAAGACTTGAAGCACTGGATCCTGCTGCAGAAGGAGGTGTCATGCTAATACCCACCTGTCCTCAGATAACATTTCCTCCCCTTGGAGTCCCACTTTAATTTTTCTGCTGTTGTGAGAGTGTCAGTGTTACCTGTAACTTACAAGGTGGTGGCTGAAGGACCTCTGCCAGACTCGCTTGGTAAGCCTGAGGAATCTCAGGCTCTGCCACGAAGAGTTAAACATTCAAAGAGCCAAAACAGCTCTCAGTCATCGTGCCAGATACAAGGAAACATCTGCAGACTGAACCTGGCTGGCACTGCAGCTCACTGTCACCAAGCTGGTGTTCTTGAGTTCAGCACAACAGGTGGCATTACATGACTGACTGTTAACATTTCCTGTTGCCTCTAAGAAATATGCTTTCTAAAGGTTTTCTATCCACTGGTAATGTTACATAGAACTGCTTTACTGACTTAGGTTTCTCTATGACAATGTTTTTGTCTTGCAAGTCTGTTGAAGATGCCATATCCATTTCTTTTCTCATGGGGAATTTCTTTGCAGACTTTTCACTCCCTTTTTAAACTGTCCTGTCTGTACAATCACCATGTTGCATCTAGTTTTCTTGTGACAGTCAAAATGAAATTCGTACCAGTACCTTCTGCCGAGCTAAGTCTCTTCCCAGTGATTCTAGCTTTATTACCTGGATATGATTTCTCTATGTGATAGAGACAAAACATAGGGATAGATGAATGGAAAGAGAAAATGCAATCCCATTAAATCAAGAAGCCCAGATTTAGTGGTCCTTGTAGTTTAGGGGCAGTTTAAGAATGATGTAATTATCACTGGAAGAGAGCTGTAAGTCCTTAAGACAATATAAAAACAGTGTGATATGCTAACAACTACAATTTAGTTTAGAGATTTTCTGGTTTTTAAATTGGTTCCCAAACTGAAGAAAGGTAAGGTAGATAATATCATGTCATCTTCCTCTGAATCCAAATGCAGTAACGGGTGCACGTATCAATGAATGTAATGGAGCGAAACAGTTTCCACACTGCAAGAAGATAGTGAATTTGAGTCAGGAATTAATTTGGCTGTGATTGGTTGAGAATAAGTGTATGGAGAATTCAGATCTAGTGACAGAGGACCAAAAGTTTGTCCCTGGATGTCAGGTGTGAAGTCAAAGAACTTGGGAATAATATGGCCAAAAAAAAAAAAAAACAAACAAACCAAACCAACTTTTTAAAAGAAGTATGGTGTAAAGTAACCTTGGCTCAATTTTATTCCTAGCAGACAAATATTTGTCTAAAAATGCTGCCTTGATATTGGTCTATATGAAACCATAAAGTCACTTTCTAGCTTCACCATCACTTCTGCAATGACATTAAACGAGCATTCCCATGTTTTCTATAGCTTTACTGGATAAGGAAGATGGAATGCATTAGTCTCAGTGGTGAATTTCCAGTCCTGCTATTGCTTTTGTATTACTACTACTATTTTTCACTACTTACAATCAAACTCCAAAAGGTTTTGCTGGGTATTTTTTGTTTAAAGAAAAAAAAAAAAAAAAGATTAAAAACGCTTAATGTCAAGAGCTCCATTTCAAACTGTAGAGCATCTGGCTGAAAACAGTCTTTTTAAAAGCATTTTTAAAATGTTGCTGGCCTCCAGATTTTGTTTTTTCTTTGAGTGCCTTCCAGTGTGTTTCTTCTCCTGCCTTTGTTTCCTTCAAATTGTCACTCTTTCCAATTCTTTTCAATTAATCCTCTCACATACCATTTGAAACCTGTGTCTTTTTCCTTTCATCCTTTCTGTCTTTTAGAATGGACCCTTCCATCCCAGTATTCCTACAACTGTGATCCTCATAGCAATGCATATTATAAATGGTACACATGAAAATTAAAAAAACCCCTTCCGTGTGTGGGTGGTAGTTCTCTTGGAAAACATAATTTTAAATCTCGATACCTGATCAAACCTGAAACTGGCTAATGGAAGCAGTTCGTTCCTCATGGTTCTACTACCATTTACAAACAATACTCTTTGAAATCTTAATTGCTGTTTAAGGAAAGGTGGAAAGGTGTTTGCATTGGGATTTTTCCTCTGTAAATTTTCTCTGGTTTTATCTCTTTTTTTTTTTTTTTTTTTTTTTTTTCCATTTTAGGTTTTACACCCCCTGGGATGGATAGGACATCTCCAGACAACAGTCCAGTCCATGGCCTTTTACGTCAACCCTCCATTACAACAGGAGCCAACATCCCTATTATAACAGAGCTAGGTAAGACAAGCTAACATTTATCCTTCCGTGTACATTCCCATGTCTTTTTTCCCTCTTTCCTTTTTATGGAGATCTTACACTGTTATGTTTTCTCTTTTGATAACTGTTTTGAATTAATCTCTCTAAAGAAAGTTTAGTAACAGTTGGTTCATTTTATTTGAATAACTGAAATATATTTCCCTCCTTTGGGTTTTCTCCATTTTCTTAAATAAATATTCCATCAGACAAGATGCTTTTTGCATAGTGTAACAAACAAGCAGGGGTCTTTGGGCTAAGGCTAGAAAAGGAAAAAGGCCAGAGTAAGTATAAGCAGATATTTCCTGTGCATTTAATCAATTGTAAGAGGCCATTTGTTTATTTCTTCATGGTCCAAAACTGTTTAATCATGTGTAACCAAACTCTGTATAATAGTATGAGATATTTCACTCCTGAGAATATGATGATGGTAGGTAACTAGACTCTGATTTCCACTCTAGCTGTGGGTATTTATGTTGTCAAGTGGTGTGATGTGAAGTGCAGAAGCTGTTCTGTTTCTTTCATGGCAAATACAAACTTGATTTGTGGTCCTTTGTCCTTCTGTTTTCTTTTTCAGTTTTATTTTTTAGAGCCTTACCTGTCTTTTTCCCTTACTTTATTCTCTTTCTGTACTTTCTTTTCCCCCTAAATACTTTACTTACTAGCTAAGCCTGGCAAACTTCTGCCTTTGGTTTCAATCAGTCAGGAAAAAAACAGTGGAACCCACATTCTAATGATAACTGAACTGGGTAAGAAGTGCCTTTTTCCTTCACATCACTGTCTTATTTTCTGTTGTTGTTGTTCTTCCTGTCATCAGCTTTTCCTTTATTTATCTGGCTGTATCAGAGGGGCTACCCTCATGGCACTGCTTTGAATGTGTTTTATTTGTGGTTCTGGTTGAAATTGACTGTCTTGTTCTGGTCTTTCTTAATGATTTTTTTTTTTCATGCAGCATCAGTAAACCTTTGATCACACTCGTCTGACCTGCCGGCTGTTTTCATAGCACCTCCTCACCAATTCATTTTTTTTGGCCTGAGTCCCCACCTCCCTGGCCCTCACTCTCCTACACCAATTTTTCTCTCCTCTTCTCTCTTCTTTCTCTTTCTTTTTTGTTACTTCAGCCTGTTGTCAATCTGGTGGACATGCCTTAGCAGCTTTTCAGAGGAAGTCCAAGAAGAAGTAAAAGATACCAGAAAAAACCCCAAACATCATACTTTCCCTCAAGCTATTTTTTTGTTTATTTTGTAGAGTAGGCTTTTTCTCAGAAGCTCAGGTTTTGAAGCTGTAGAGAAGCAGCCAAGCCTCTGCATGGTTCCCTCTCAACACAGAGTGCTCTCACCAGCCTTTGGAGCAGCGTTTGATGAGATTTTCCCTGTGGCACAGCAGCACCCCTTCAAACCCAGCTCTCCTGGCCCACAAATCCCAGTGTGCTGACTTGCACCAGGAGGACAAAGATGCTGAGGATGAACACACACCTGCAGGATTCACAGTAGATCTGCAGGAGCTGACCAGCATGGCCAGCATGGTGTCTGAGTCAGGTGTTAGTCTGCCAGGTGGAAGTGGGAAAAGGATGCTTCTGTCAATAATAGTGCCTCAACTAGCAAATTAAACTGAGGTACAAGCTGTTCAGAAAGTACAGTTTGAAATCATACAGCGGGCTTTCAAATACTGTATTGCTTAAGAATCTGGAGATTGAATTGATACGTATTGTACTAAAGAAAGAAGTATTGTGGATAGTGGTGTTTTCTCAGATGAAAGTCTTCTGTTTCCCAGGGCAGAACATTTATCTTACTACATTTCTAAGGTGTTATGTTTTAACAATTATATCAGGGAGTGCAAAGGCAAGAATTTTAAATTCTGTCCTCGTCTCATTAGGACAGCTATCATGAGCCTTTATCTGCAGTAATTCGTGTTTTGTAAGCTAAACATAGCAAGCACAGTATATAGAGAGTTGGGAAATGGAGTGGATGTACAAGAAAACAATATGGAAAGGAATGAAACTGTATGAGAAGAAGGATCAGAATAGCAGGCAGAAGAATTTCTGACTTAAGAAGTCCAGAGCTGAAATCTGATCAAGTTAACAGCAGCTCTCATGTTATTTTCAAAGTTCTCTGGGTTGGCTCAGGAGATGTGTTCACATGGGGAATAGTCAGTGTGTGCAGTTTCAAATGCTCAGAAAGTTTTTCATTTCCCTTTCTTGCATGGGAACTGAAATTAATTTGTCATTTAGTAAGTTGAAGGGTATTTCAATGGCATAGCTAAGCAGTCTGTGCTTTCATGCCTGAGGGAGACTAATATGGAAATGAAATATTTCATGAAATATGATCCACTTGATACACTGATCTCAAGGAAACAACTACTTTTAGTTGGAATGAGTTGGAAGCAGAGAGCTTAACTGTGACAATGAAATGCCAGAGAAAGTCAAAATGACAAATACTGCTTTATTTGGGCTTTTCTCTAAAACTGTCTGATGCAGATTCTTTTTCACACTGGCTAATGTAGAATTCGTGGCTGAAAAGTGAAGTTATAGAGACAAATATTTGAACAAAAGGCAGTGCTGCAAGAGAATAACTGCTCGTGCATTCAGATGGATGCATGTTAAAGGGACAGCTTAGCCTCTCCTGAGCCGTGAGTGCATTAACACCACTCCAGTTAGAATCACAGCAGCACGTCTAACAGATGCCTGTGGGCTATATCAGAGTTCTATTGACAGCCTTTATTTTACAACGGGGTTCTAACTCTGTACCTTGTGATAACACTTGGCTGTACGTGCATACAGCCCCAGCCACTGTACCCCACCAGAATACCAAGATTGTCTCAGTATACAAGAGTAATGTATCTCATTTTGAGTGCAGACAACTGGTCACCAAGCTACTTCACAGGAAAGGGGTAGGAACCTGTCAAGAACAAGTGTCACCTCTTACGAGCAAGATAACGAGCAGCAGATTTTTAAATGCACATTTTCACATCCATCTTGGTTTCATTTTCAGTGACGTCAAAGACACGAGTCTGTGTTTCCAGGCGTATGCCGTTTCTTTTTCTTTGACTGTGTGATGTGTAAGGTCACGTGATGGTGACCCAGAAACACCTTTCTTCTTTACTCTCAATGTTACTATTGTTATTTTCAGTGAATGATTCAAATGTTCAGTTCTTGGACCAAGATGATGATGATGATCCCGACACAGAGCTGTACCTGACGCAGCCCTTCGCGTGTGGAACCGCGTTTGCAGTCAGCGTGCTGGACTCCCTCATGAGTGCAGTAAGCAAACAAAATCCCCTTCATTCCCTTCTGTCAGACTTGTTGTGAAAGAGTGTGGAAGTTTAGAATCTTTCCCAGAGGTAGGCAGGAGAAGATGCTTTTTCTTAGATGTCAAGAGAATTTTGGAACCTAAGTTAGTTTATTTTCTTAGGTGGACATGGAGACCATAACTGAGATACCTCAGACTTCCATGAGTCCACAATCTTATAAGGAAGCAGTCTCATGTCAGGTTTTAAGGATGATGCTTTCCAAAAAAAACTGTCCCTTCCGCCTAAAATCCAGACCCAAATGCAGTGTGTCAGTCCCTGTGCTCACCATTCTTGTCAGACAGCATCAACTGCGTTTTGAGCTTTTAATTTCCTGTAGCTGTGAGCAATGCTCTGGGTATGAGTGCTGGGGGACACTGATGGAACTCCATGAAAGCCACTGTACACATCTCATGAACTCTGTCTGTGTGAAGAGAGGTTATCCTCTCTATTTCAAATTAATTTTCTTGTGAATCAGAACTTCAGTGCATGCCAGAAACTACAGATGGTGGCCTTTGGTTATGTCTGCTTTGGGGCTTTTGTTTTGCAGCCGTAGCTCAGTTCTGAAGCAAACCCCTTGGTCATGCTCCTTTTCATCCTCATACTGGCTAAGTTTTCAGAGAGTTTTGTTATTGGTGTGAATTACTGATTTTAGCTCAGTGACTCCTTGGGTTTGGATATATATTATTCCTCCAAATGAAAAAGAAAAGCAAGTGAGGTTTATAAATGAGGGTTTTGAAAGTGAAGTTTAAAATCGTGTGTAGTGGAGGAGGAGCCTGCTTAAAAGAAATTCTTCAAAAAACCCACGAGCAAACACAAAAAAGGCAGATATAACTTGAAAAATGACAGTTTTAGTGTAATTATAAATGAAAGGCAAAGTGCTATTAAAGTTAAAGCAATATTATTAAAAGATGTGCTAATTTTCAGTTAAATTTTCTCTAGAAGACCAATTAGTTTAAAAGACATGACAGCATTAACTGCAAAACATAAGCACTCTGGTAATTATACTTTAAAAAATGATTGAACAAATGGGAAAGCATCCTTGAAACGTTTGAAAGAGCTGTGCTACAATTCCAAAGCAAGGGCTAGGTGGCACTGCTGGCTCAGATATCTGTGTCATGATTTCTTTGCTGTTTACCCAGTTGCACTGCCTATGATGCATTTCCTTTTTCCCTGTGTTTAGAATACACCTACTTCATCCTCTCATTCCAGATGCCAATTAAAGTGATATCACACACATGTCCAAATGTGGGCTTTGGTTAATGACAACAGCAAACAAGTATTTCTTCAGTTTGGATTTTACATTCAACAGAAGGGACTCTTTTCCTTCACTGGAAAGTGCCTTGTTACTTTAAGTACAACAGCACCTTTCCAAAGACATTCTGTAGATCACTTTCTTATAAGTACTGGCATATCCAGGCCATGTACCCTCCCACAGAGCAAGTAGAAGATCACTCTCAAATTAATTTCAGTGTATTATTATTCCAAAGGAAATGGATAGCAGCTAGTTCAACTTTTCAGTGTTCCCCTAGTTCCAAACTGGCAAGATGTGATGAGGAGTCTGATTTTTGTGACAATCAAAAGCGTGGGCAGACAGCTTTTTGTTGAGGAGTGTTAAATATGTTAGTACAGAAGGAAGCAGCCCTATTTAGCAGAAGGTGACAAGTTACAGCTTCCCATTCACCCATATCTTCTTGCCTCTTGTTGGGCATTTTCTGATCAGATGTAATGCTGCAGCAGTTTGTCCTGAAACTTGGAATCTTTCCTCCCATTGATTGGGGGAAAAAAAAAAAAAAGCCAAAAAACCCCCAAGGAACATCTTTTGGCTGCACTCATCCATCTGATTAAATGGTGCCATCCATGTCAGTCATGGTGTGAAACCCAAATTGAGCCATTGTTCCACAATAAATGCTGCCTCCTTTGCTAGTGAGGGTCTTAGCTTTCCCTTAGAGGTATAGCACAGTGGGAAGAGCTGCCAAAGAGGGCGACTCTGATTTCATCTCAGGGACATCAAGGAAGAAGTAATTGAAAAATAAACAATCATGCCTGAATGTCTTCTCTCTCTCATGATGGCAATTCCTATTAAACATCATGTAATCGCTCCAGACTTACATTCCTGCAAGGGGTCACATTGATTTTTCTGTATGTTAAGATAGGTTTGAGTATTACACTTGAATTGTTACCCAGTGCATCCACATGTGTAAGAGCTGATTTGAGATTAGCTGTTGTTTTAGCCTAGCTGAACCTTCCTGAACTGCTTTGTAGTGAAAATATGTAGTGCCTTACCCAGGTTAACTTAAATACCTGGAGTTGATGAGATGCAAAGATTTGCTTTAGGGCGTGTATAACAGTCAGAATATGTTCCTCTCATTTTAATTTAGTCAACAGGTGAATGGCATATATGCCTATGTAAATAAGCAGAGCAGCTTGAAGTTAGGAGACTTGAATGTAAAGTGAAAAACATGGCTGTGTAGAACTCATTTTCTTCTGTTTTATCTGTCATCTCCAGCAAACAATGAAACTGAAGTTTCATTATACAAAGAAAGAATATCAAAGTAACATGGATAGGAAGCCAGTTCTGCTTTTTGATCTCAGGATAAAATATTTCAACTTCTACCTCAGTTTACCCATGTATTAAATACAGTTACATTATATGGATAGAGAAGTGAATTTCATTGAAAAGTATTATTTTAAAAGTCTTGTCTTTAGACAACAAGCACTGTTTGAGAATTCACAATTCATTTTTATTTTGTTGGATTACAGACATTTGTTCTAAGTCCTGAATTCAACAAAATCCAGAAATCCAGTAATGTCGATCCTGTGTACTCTACAGTGAGCTCATTTTTTCCTTTTATGTTCCCTGCACTTGCAAAGCTTCTGAAAACTCAGACATTGGTGGCATTATAAGTGACAGTCTTTCCTTTTTTTTGTTCAGTTTTTTTTCCCAGTACAATACATTGCAGATGTTTAACTGTGTATGTCTGAGCTATACCAGTATACTTTTAAGTGAACTTGAAAGTCATTCATCTGGATTTAAATTAATATTTTAAATACCCATTGTTTGCCTGACAGACCAGCAATGCTACAGATGCTGGCAAAGTGTCAGTGTGCAGTAAATCTTCCCTAATAAACCACACTTACCCTATACCCTAGAGTTTTTTAAAAGGACCACCAGGATCCCAAACTCATCATACATTTATCTGGAATGAACTCAAGATGTTTAATTGATACATGCTTATGTCTGAACACTGTCAAGTCTCGTAGTAAGATGTTTAGTACAATACATCGGTTAGACTGCTAGAGTCCAGCCACAGTAATAAGTAATGACATTTGCAGCACAAAGGCAGCTCCCCAACGAATTGGTGACAAGAGTAAAAAGGCAATCTAGCCTGTGTAAGCTTTAAATGTGGTCTGAATTTTACAATTACATGTCCTAAAGCCCATTATTAGACATGAGGGCGATGAGAAGGAAAGCAGTCATTGCATCACTAGTAACACCAATTATAGGAAACATAAATCATTCAAATTTTTGTACTTTAATAAAAATCAGCCTGAATTGGTGTTTAAAAGGAAGGATCTAGTATAGGAGCCTAATGGGATAGAAGAAAATAGAGTAATTGGAGGCTGCTGTCTTTTCACTTTCTATACAAAATTATTTGAAGAGACAGCCAAGAACTTTAAACAGCAGAAACCCGGAAAAGTTGTAATTTGGATGTCTTCAGTTGTGACTTTAATGGTGTTTGCTTAAAGAGCTTTCTTTTATCTCTGCAGACATACTTCAATGACAATATCCTCACACTGATACGGACATTGGTAACAGGAGGAGCCACACCAGAGCTGGAAGCACTGATTGCAGAGGAAAACGCGCTGAGAGGAGGTTACAGCACGCCCCAGACACTTGCAAACAGGGACAGGTGTCGAGTTGCTCAGTTGGCTTTGTATGATGGGCCATTTGCAGACCTGGGGGTAAGATCATCAGGGAAATGCAGGACCGAGGCTGGGCTGTGCCCTGTTAGCTTTCTCTCAAACTGAATGAAAAATCTATCTTAATAAACACATGATTTCTATTATTGAATTGAATAGAGCTTTTGGGTTGTTAAAATATTTATAGCACACAGTGCCAGGTTTGCTCTGTACCTCTGTAAGAAGCTGTGTGACTGCCCAGGATCCTTGCCTACATACTTCATACAGAAAATCCTGTGGGTCTTCTTGTCAGCTAAAGAGATGGATGAGCTGATTTGGATGATATTACCATTATAGCAACAATGAATTCTAAATCTATTCAATATGTATAGATGGACATTTTTGGGGCTTTGGTAAGCTTATTTAATGTTTTCACAGTTTCCAGTTCTTAAAATCTTAAATTTCAATTAGCTTGAAAATCAAGTTGTAAGGTTTGTTTTCTGCTGGTTTTTGATGAACTAAAATTCTTGTGAAATCATAATTTCCTGGTAATTTGACTGCATTGTTCCAAGGGTAAAGTCAAAAAACAAGCAAACCAAAAAAATTTAAAACCCCAAACCAAATAAATGATATTTAAAAAAGAGTGCATTATATAAAAACAGATTAAGAAGTATCTAGAAATCTTTTCTGGACCACAGTTTGAGATCTTGAGGTGAATCCAAAAGCACCCACTCTTCAACGATGATGTAGGTTTTGATGTTTCTTCAATTAACCTTGAGTTCACCAGCTCTGTCCAAAAAGAATGGAATTACCTTTTCCACAGAAATGAGAGGGAATCCCAGTTTAGGGATTAGGGCTGCAGGAGTACACAGACAGGAGCCTACAGCCTTTCAGTTGATGTAGCACTCCAGTTGTAGCTGAGACCAGCAGCTCATCAAAACACTTTGACGTGCAGCTTAATATTTCCACAAAAAAAAATAAGCAGCACCAATCTCTCAAATGCTGTTTCACCAGAGCCTCAATTGCACTACATCTGTGAAAATGCAGAATGCATTAACTCTCATGATTACTTAAGAATCACTGTTTTAGATATACAAATGAGCAAATCTAAACTTTTTTTTTTTTTTTTTTTTTGCTGATCATACATTTAGTCATTATTTTACAGCAGCAGATATTTTATTATCCGTTTAAATCCTTAGAACTCTTAATTTCTGCTGTGCTCCTGGTGAATTTATTTTTGTCTGGATGACAGTATGGCTGCTGCCAAGAAAGGGTCAAAAGTACTAACAATTTTAATACCACAGTTAATGTAATTTGTATAATATGTGTTGTCTGGTACCAAAATTTATATTTCCAGCTTAAAGAAAATCACTCACTCTTTCCAATTTTCCATTATTTCATGGACCAAGGCTCTCCAAAATAGCAATCATCACTTTACATCCTTACTTACTTGAAATAAAACCTTTAGATTATTCATTTCCCTGGGTAAAAGGCTCCCATTTGCGACAAACAACAGGCTGTCTATACATCGTCCCTTTTTTAAAAGTTCATACTGAACGACCTGTTTCCTGACATTGTGTTAACAGAGCAAAGAAAGGAAAAAGCCACACTGTTCTCTTTTTTTTGTTGTTGTTTATCTCCTCTGTTTCCTCTAGGATGGAGGCTGTTACGGAGATCTGTTTTGTAAAGCACTGAAAACGTACAATATGCTTTGCTTTGGGATTTATCGACTGAGGGATGCACATCTAAGTACTCCCAGCCAATGCACTAAACGGTGAGTCTGGTCCTTTAGAACATCTCTGCTTCACTGCTCTTTGATCTTCTCAGCCAGGAAGAGCCCAGTGCCTGTAATAAATATAAAAAAGAGCTTGCTTCATTTTTGCATAACTTTACCACAATCTTCTTTGAGGATTTCGTGATGACTCTTTATCTGACTTCAAATCATAAGCTGGATATCACAGCATAAGTTGTCAGCTGATCTTATTCAAAAAATTTTAATTAAATTTTCAGAATGTATCTTTATCTTGTTTGCTTTATGATGATCCACCATTTGGATACAAGGACTTCCATTTCCTTATATCAATCAACTCTAAGTTGGGGGATAATAATTTAAATTACGGTAGCTAGTCTTTTTTCTGAATGCTCAAAAAATCCTCCTCTGGGCTTCCCATCAGTACCATCTGTGTCTAATCATAATTTCTTCCAGTAAATGGAAACCCTTCTCTTGGTAGACTACATTTTTACTTCAGTAGCACCAAGCCTGACCTTAGTGCTTTAAGCAGAGCAGACACATTTCCATCTTTGCAAACTGAAGGCCATTTAGCAGCTTGCTTGAAATGTGTCTTAATTAACTGCTTCCTAGAAATACACACACAGACCCATACCAGAAGTATCACAAATCTACCATCTGTTACTGCTTCGTACTCCACAAAAAAAGCATCATTATTGGGTGAACATGGCAATAAACAACACTGCAGCCCACCAAAGCGGCTTCTTCTGTAAGAACTTGAACAAATTGGGTAGAAAAAATGATTTGCAGTTTAGATTTACACTGCAGTTGCTATACTTGGGATTATTTGTTGGATTAATAAGGGACTTCTGTCCCTGAAGCAGCTAAGCAGATTTCTTATGAGCATTGAATTAATTTGAAAAGAAGTCATGAGCCTCGTGTTCAATTTTTACTCATTTCTTGCTTGGACAGAAAATGCCGATTGCCTTGCTCAAGTCTGTTTTTCACATGCGTGAAAAAATTTAGCAGCTGCTCTATAAACCCTTCATACCCTGAAAGGCCATTAGGTGAAGGTGGGGATTCTTGAAATTGAGCAAGTTTTTATTTCAGGCCTGGGATTTAAGCATTGTTGGATTCTCAGATGTGCAGATTTCTCTTTATAAATGCTCATGGAGGCCATGAATGTACATGTGGAGTGAATGAACAAAATCAACCTTGCTACAAAATATTTTCCTTAACTTGTTTTAACTACAGTCACAATCTAAAGCAATAATTACATCCCTTGTTCTATTGACAGCATTGAAATATTTAATAACTATGTAAATATATATTTAAATGTAGCATGTATTTAAACATGTATTAAATATGTATTTAAATAAGCTGCATATAAAATCCTTTTCTCTCTGCTTTTCAGCCATTCTTTTAAATAGTGTTTGTGGTGGGTATATTACTGGTTTTTGTCAATATATGAATATATTTGCTAGAGTCATTGCATTATGGTGCAGCCAGAGAAGGAAGCATGGTGGCTTCTCTGAAAAATCGTCATGTGATTCACTTGAAGAACATAATTCTTGGACTTTATGTCTATTTGACAGAAAACATTAAAAAAGTGACAGCTGACTTAAAAGGGTCCCAAACCATAACCAGAATTATGTGAGCTAAAATTAGATACAAACAGAAAAGCAAATTTGGGCTAAATGTTCCTGAGCTAACAACTCTAGAAGAAATTTTTTTTTTAATAAATCTAAACCTGTTTTCTTTTTCTTTCTTTTTCTTTTCTTTCTTCTTTCCTTTCCAGTTACGTGATCACAAACCCACCGTACGAATTCGAGCTTGTGCCGACGGACTTGATCTTCTGTTTGATGCAATTTGACCACAACGCTGGCCAGTCCCGAGCCAGCCTCTCTCATTCCTCCCATTCCTCCTATTCCTCCAGCAAGAAGAGCTCCTCAGTCCACTCCATCCCATCGACAGCGAACCGACCGAACCGCCCCAAGAGCAGGGATTCCCGGGACAAACAGAAGTACGTGCAGGAGGATAGACTTTGATATGTGTACCTGCTCCCACTGTGTGTGAAACCTGCATTCACCACCCATTCTCCCCGGTTAATGTTTCCAGCAGTGATGTTCCCTGTTTTCCCATGGAGTTCTCCCTTTTTTGTACACATATTTTGCATATGTATGACGGTGTGCATGTGATTGTCATTTTTATTTCACCACCATAAAACCCTTAAGCACAACAGCAACAAAGCAGACGGACCAAAAGTTATTTATGATGCTAGGGGAGAATGAAAAAAAAGAATTCCAAATCCATAGGCACACTGAAAACATAAATAACTCACTGCAGTTACTCTACATATCCAAAAATAGAGTATATTTAACATGAACACTTGCTCTTGATGTCAGAGTTACACAAAGAAAGTCATTTAGTGCAGAAGTGTTGATGTATGTCGCTGTAGGTTTTTTAATACTCATATTTACAGGAGCTGATACATTTATTTGAAGCTTATAAAACTCTCCTATTGGAAAGAAAAAAAAAAAAACAAAACACAAAAACCCTGCAAAAAAAAAAAATCCCTGCTGATTTTTCACTCCCAAAGCTTATATTATATAGGGCTTACACTCCTTGTATAGATGAATGCTACACATCTGCTTTATACCAAAGCAATATCAGGGACTTTTCTGCTTGTTTCAGAATTTTCTCTAAAATACTAGTCTTTTGAAGATGGTATGTTTTCCCTTTAACAGTGAAATTGTCTGGGCATGAAGTTGTAAAACTCCAATGGTCTAATTTAAGTTTAGAAAGAGTATAATTGCATATTAAATTATTATTCTGCCTATTTATATTGCCACATGAATAGCTATATTTTCTTTCACTTTTGACATTTGGGATAAAAAGCCATATGTATCATAAATATTGGATGTAAGTCATTAAAAACTGCCTTCTTGGGACTTTTACGTCTTTAAAAGGTGAATTAGTCACCTTATGTACAGAATAAATAATGTTCAGAAAAGAGCAAGCATTTTTCTATGCTTACATATCAGATCTCAAGGGACTTTGTTCCTTTCCCCAGGTGGTAGTTTAACTTTTCCAAGTTAGTGTTGGTATAAATCTTCCAGCAAGAGTCCAAATACGTGAAGAACCTCCAGAAATCTTGCTGCATGTTCTACCTGGTTTTTTTCAATAGGTGCATGCCAGTATGCAGGAATACAGGGAGGACAACTGAGTGCCTTTAAATCTGTCCCATCTGGGGAGAAAAGGTGCTGTGCCCCAGACTGTTAATGAGGAGAACAAGAGGGCTGGGTTGGAAATACCGTGCTGAGGCATCACGTCCCAGGCACTCGCCAGAATTTAGCTCTTGCAAATTGTCGCTAATGACACATGTAGCCAAAAAAAGTTGTGGCAGGGAACTAAATAAAGTAGTGGAAAGGAACCTGCCCTAGACAGCCATAGAAATGATGCTTCAGGCTTGCTTTTACTTTTTTATTTCTTGGTTTAAACTTCAGAAGCCAATGTATATTTTGGAATGCACAGCTAGCTCTAGGTTTATGGAGGGTTTCCAAGGGTAGGGAGGGCAGAAACACGTACCCTATTCCCTGGCTGTCCAGCAAGAAAGCATGCAGACAAGAAAAAAAACTTAGATTTGGAATGATTAACATTGGAACTGCCAACCCAATCAAGGTGCTTTTATGGTTAGTTTTGTCTTCTACCTTCCCCCTTCCCCAAGCATGATAATTTTTAAGATTTGCTTGCTGTGTGAATTGACAATAAAGCCAAGCACTTTTACTGACAAAACCTGGAACCATGTGAGTGGGCTACAGAGAATACCACTGTGCAGTGCCAAGCATGATGATTGGAATGCAGTTTATATGTGTGAGTGTGCATTCAAAGGCAGCTGTAAGTCCAGTCACTGAAATGCAGTGCAAATTACGGCTGCTCCCCTGAAAATGAGACTGTTACAGTTGCTCTTCATCATAAAGAAAAATTCATGTGTTCCTTTTTGCAAAGAAAGTTATCATGTTTTGCCCTGAGAATATTTATTACTACAAGGATGTGCCAGTTAAAGTGCTCAACCAGAAATATGACAGTTTAAAAGCATTGTAAAACTTACATAGCTTACTTCTTTTTCTAAAGTGCAACAAGGATGAATAGAATGGGCCAAGGTATGAAAATTAATGGTTCTGCATGACCTAGCAACTGCTGTGGGTTTCCCTCTATAACTTTGTCCTTGTGAAAACTTGTGAAATTAAAAAAAAAAAATAGTTACAAACTTTATTCAGTTATTGGTTTGTTTGTTTGGTTGATTGTTTTGTTGGTTTTCTTTTGCCTTTTTTTTCCCCACCAAACCAGAAGTAAAACTGGCTGCTGCTGCTGCTGCTGCTGTTTCTCAACCCTGTTTTGTTTTTTTATCCTCTCATCTGCTTGCCTTTCTAATTGCACGTGTCCTTTTGTAAACATCCAGGTTCCTGCTCAGTGAAGATGCCTATCCTGGTGCAGGCATTACTTTAATTTCCCATTCCTCATTCCGATTTCTTTCCTCCCTCCCTACTCTCCTACTCCCCATGTATGTACATGAGCATCTTTTTATGTCGGCAGTATTGATTGAAGATAGTTGAGAGCAGTTACACATTTTGGAAGAATGTTAATGGCTTTGACACCAAAATGCTTTTCCATTAATGTTTTATCTGTTTTCCATTTAGCAGAGGAGGGAAGGGTGTTAATATGAAGCCACTTGTCACATCCTACAGCATGATTTTTATAAAAAAAAAAAAAGTATTTTTGTAACAGTGCAGCTCAAATAGATAAAAATATAAACAGCATGCGTTAGAGAATTTACTTGCCTACTTCGTGAGCAGCAGAAGAGGAATATCTAATATGGGTGCAAATCTGAAATCTTCAAATTACTTTGTAGTCTACTCCACCTCTGTCCTCTATCCTGAAGTTAGAATTCTAAAACTTTTGACTTTTAGCAACATTGTGTACAATTTCCACTGCTGACTATTGTCACATTGATCAAATCGTTAATTACAGTGACAGAGGTTTTCTGGTATGGATATACTAATGGAGGTTGGTCATTATAAGTAGAGACATACTTAAATCGACTTTATGCTGGTTTTTATATTGAAAAGTACTATTCAGTAATGTTCTATCCCAAGTCAGACAACCATGTAGAATGGTTATTTTTTGAAAGTGAAGGAATATCACCAATGTCAGGAGGTGACACTTTAGGTTTTTAATGAAGGTCCTGCCATTTGTGTCAGTCCCAGCATGGTCTCAGCACTGGAAACCAAGTTCTTAGTGAGCTTAAGTGTTGACACAAAACCGTATCTAGCAAACCTGCATGTTCCTGTTGAGCTAATCAGAGAGAGTCAGGCATTTTCCAGTGAAATTCCCATTGTCAAAACTAAGAATTTTGGTAGTTTAAAAAATAAAAAATCAGTAACAGGTCCAGAACATTATCTTTCTCACAAAACTTTAGTTGCCCTGGGACAAAGTAAAGTTCTTCATAGAAAAAGTGGTTTATTCTCTCTTTCCCTGCAAATTTCATACTGCTTGCTACATGTAAAATACTCTTCTGCCAAACAAAGAATTGCCAAGCAGGTGGGTGGAGAAACTTTCATTACTTTTTTTTTTTTGTCATGAGGGAACAAATTACACAGGAGAGTTTTCAGCTTAGTAATAAACAAGATGGTTACGTGCAGGGAGGAGACACACAAACACGTACATGCAAACTAATTTAAAACTGCAAATGTCACAGAAGACAAAAAATTCACGTTTTAAACAGTTGAAAGGTAACCTTGGATTGTGGTGAGAATACAAATTTATTAAAACCTTTGTGTATTTTCTTTGCCTCTGCTTAGAAGAGAGGATGTTTCACAGTGATGTTTGTTCTAAGTTGCTACTCAGTCTAGGATTAATGATAGAAATTTTAAAGCACCAATACAATAAATCAGTGGAGAGAATTGCTGGAGTCTTACACAAGTTGAGGAAAACTGCATTTTGATCTTTTTACTTTGATTATTTGTATCCCTTTTTTTATGCTGCAGAGTGTTACACAAAAATGTTAATTTTTATTTATTTGTAATATGAGCATTAAGCCTTTTGGACCCTCATGCATGCACTGATGCTATAGCCCATTACAAACATAGATGTTTGAGAGGAGAGTAAATGTTTTCTGCTTTCTGATACATTCAGTTACTTAGTTGTTCCAACATCTCTCAGGTGATGCTGTCAAAAAGAAGCCTGTCAAATAGCGTAGGAAGATCAGGGACTTTTTTCAGCGGCTCCTAAGAAACTAAGATAAAAACCCTACACCTATTGTCACTGTAATGTAGAAACACTTCTGGTAAGGATCAATATGCATATTCCAAAAGGGAGAGAAACAGGCTGAATGTGACAGAGAGGTTAAAAATGCCTGGTGAGTATAACAATCTATAAAGACTTAATTTTAAAAGGAGGTTTCTGAACTGATCTAAAGGAAAGAGTAAACATTAAAGATAAAAATCTGTGCTAAGACTCTGGAAGACCTACCAAAAGCAGGCTGTAAGCATAGCATAAAAGACTGAAAAGGGTGTAGGGGTTTGAGAAGGGCATTTAGTGCCTGGGAGCAGAGTATTACAGTGTCCAAGAGTAAAGGTCAGGGGAGTTAAGCTCACATTTCAAAGGTAAGTAGAGAGGTCAGTGAATTTGCACAGGAGATTCATCGTTTTGTGGTCAAAGATAATTTTAACAGCAGAAAGGAAAAGGAAAGGAATAAAGCTGGATCTAAGCATTGCATGCTGGAGATGATAATGCTTGGGTCAAGATTGCAGCACTGGCAAAAAGAAATCTAAACAGCAAGAGAAATTAGAATCTTACCAGCTTCTGCATTTATTATTAATGTTCTGTATTTATTACTTGCCAGGTAAAGGCAAGAAGAAACTGGGTGGTTTCTTTGTAAAGACCATCACCCTATATAGGAGTTTTATTGTAAATTTAACACATGAATAAATAGCTTATTTTGAAATTTTTAAGGAAAGCAGGGTATTTTGAAGTGCTTTACACTGGCTGCTGAGAAACACTACACGAGTTCCGATTCTTGGCACTCACACAAGTCTCCCTATGCTTGCTGCAACATTAAATTAACTTGCACCAAGTTGTGTTGGTAAGGAAAGTTTTTGCACCATGTGTTAAAAAAAAAGAAGGTAGCAGTGAAAGTTCACGGTGCTTAACTTGCCTCAAAATCATTTTAAACACAAACCATTAGAAAACTGTTAGTTTGAAATTGTTTATGTGATCTCACAAGGCTTTTAAAACATGATAACCATCACACTTTACACCTCTCTGAAAGGTTAGTTTAATCGTAGATCACATAAAATTGGTTTCCACAAATGCATAATGGTTCATGTGTCACACTTGAACTAAATGGTTTTTTAAATGGAGCTGAAATTATTTTGATGTGTACACATTCCCAGACTTCTTTTTCCTACAACCTTTCTTAAACCGGCCCCCATCAGGAGTCATTCCCTTAAAGTCTCATTAATAATTCAGATGTTCTGATTACTTTAAAAGATCTATGGAATTGAGGCTTTTTTTTTTTTTTTTTTAACTGCTTGACAAAAAGATAAATGAATGTAGAAAGGAACGGTAGGAGTCTGGCAAGCTGTAGATCATCTCTGAACAGATTGTAACTTTATCATTCTGTCAGGAAGAATAATTTAAAGCACTTAATCAGTTAGCTTCAGTGTGCAGGATGTAACATTATGAATTCCTATCGTCCAATCTGTTCAAATCAAAGGGAACTTAATTATAATAGGTGAGAGAGAGGGAGACGGGAGATTGAACATCGTTCAGATTCAGGCAACTTTAAGGGGGCAGGGGATTATTTAGTCTGGTCACAAATGGGTAGGATATTTTTAAACAGAAGTGAAAAGCATTTTAGAAAATGGCAAGAAAAACAGTACAGTGGTTCTGTTTCCCTTCAGCAATAAGCCACTAGTAAGTAATACAATTCCTGGGTTTGATTTAATTTTTAAAAATGTGTAAGAACAGGTTATAAAGGTTTTAATGAGGAGTGGGGGTATGGCATATCAATTCTAAAAATCCATATAAAATGGAAGTGTTTTAATTCGTTACTCATGAAAGTGACGGAAAAGTCCAGTAATTCTGGAGATTAATCTACTTGTTCAGAGACTCTAACTCCAAGGCTCTTTGCTTATTTTCTGCACTTATGTCCAGGCATTTCTCCTCTATTCTTCTCAGTCTCTTCCAATTTCTTTTCTCTCCTTTCCCCCCTGAGCTTTTGTGCTCAATTCTTGGGTTTCTAAGGTGAATTTTGCTTTGCTAATTTTAAATAATTTATTTATTAAAAAAAATAAAAGAGAAGAAAAGAAAAGAAAAGAGCTCTCTTACATCCAACAAGAAAACTAGCACATTGGCAGTTTTCTTTAGCTTCTATTATCAAACCTGCAAGTGTCATCCTCCTTTCATAACAGTATTTTCAGCAGTATTAATCTAATGCACTGTACTGCTAGTAATTAGTCAAAGTCACCTTCTATTGATCTCTTTTTCCTATAAACTTTACTGACTGCTCCCTTTTTTTTTTTCTTTAAATGCTTCTGTGTATGTGCGCTTCACTAATTAAAACTTTCATTTTTCCCTCCTTATTCTGTCTCTACCTGTTTTGCTCCTTAGCAGAAAAGAAATGGTTTACAGATGAGCCGGATAATGCCTATCCCAGAAACATTCAAATCAAGCCCATGAGCACTCACATGGCCAATCAGATCAATCAATACAAATCGACAAGCAGCTTGATACCACCAATACGAGAAGTTGAAGATGAATGTTGACTCCTTTGAAGCCAGAACTATTTTTTTAAAGCCTGACAAACTTCCTGAATGGTGATGTGACATTTATTCCTCTTACTTGCTGAACCACTTGTGGAGAAGTTAAGAAGGGCACGCTTAATGGGAAAATAAAGTAGACAGATCTTTGTTTGTCTGCCTTTAATATTGCTTCCACGTATTTTGGAAACTATTTCATTTATAAATGAACATAATCAAAACTAGTCATGTATAGCCTCTAGCATTTTAAATTATTTTTATTTATTAGAAAATATATTTTTCTTTTTTTTTTTTTCATTGTTAAGTATTTTCCCTTAAAAAATGGCATATGTGGCCAGACTCCTAAGAATTAAAAAAAACCCAACAAACCCTCAGTCTCTGGCTTAAAGGAGAATGATGGTCACAGTTATAAGGATATGTAATTAAGGGAGACAAAGGATATATTTACAAAAAGGAAAAAGAAGGTCCAACTTGTATTTTAGTAAATCAAAAAAAAAAAAAAAAAAAAAAAAAAAAAAAAGAAAAAAAAGGTACAACACTTCACCAAAATGTTTCTTTATCGGAAGATGTGTATTTTGTTCAGCATTGACACCAGCTCTTAATAAATTGAACTTATTTATTTTCAGAGTTGAAAGTCATATTTTTGTACATGTAACATTCTTTTGAGTTACTGTTTGTTTCATTTACATGCACAATCACCTTGAGTTGTGTGAGGGTCCAGTGACCTCCCCGCTGTCCCACGGTCCCACACAGAACCCTCGGGAGCACGCTGTGACACAGGCACAGGGAACGTCACCACGGACACAAGGGGCACTTCCTACAAATGGCAAATCTGGCAATTGCACTTCAGTTCCCCTTAGCCATCAGCAGCTGCTCATTTCAGCAAGGCAAGCTTGGCAATTCTTCCTTTGCCGTGTATTACAGTGCTTTAATCCAGAGTGCATAAAATAGTGCATGGAAGCATCGGTTATAAACCATCTCATTGACCACTTTTTCTTACTTCAGAAGTGCTGATGGCCTTTAATCAGTCTGAGATGGTACAAATTCTTCCAGATATGGATAGAGATTTAGCTCCAGATCCTTGCACTTTGGCGATAGTTCATACCCTGTTAAAGGGCACCCTTTAACTGAATCTCCTTTTGGTGAATTCAGATCAGGATAAAAACTGGTTTAGCCTCAGCTCTACAATCTCACAACATGCTGTCCTCAATTAATTTCTACAATAAGCAACATCTTATTTTAGCAGTTGTTTTTCTGGTTTTTTGTGGGTTGGGTTTGGTTTTTTTTTTTTTTTTTTTTTTTTTTTTTTTTTTTTTTTCTTTTTTTTTTTTCCCCTTTTATTTATTTTTACTTTTCTGGTACACCACACACAAAAGTACAGTAATAACCAAATCAAAGTAATAAAAGTGATGAATGTATTTATTATGATAACATGCAAAAGGCCTTTGATGGGTGCCTTTTGTGTCAGCAGTTTCACAAAGTTGCCAACAAGTTTTATAGCCATCAGACAAAAATGTGATGTTTCATATCTGTGCTGCAGTATCTACCCACCCAAGCATTTATGGTCTAAATGATTTAGTAACTCTCTCTATCTCAAATAAGCAACATCTGACACACTCGTGTGGGAAAACAAAAAGGAAAGGCTGTGCTAAAATGGAAACAAAAATCAAAACCACAAAACCGGAGTCATCAGGAAAAGTGAATTCTCATTGTGCACCTTTTCAAGGTAACTTTTAGGCTTTGTAATTTTGCAGAATTGTTAAACACCAGAATTGAACATACCGTGGTATTTTTATCATTAGAGAAATATCAGTGAATCAAACAAATACAAAGCAGATGATGAATTTTTTGTGAAAACAATGATGTCCACTATATAATCCAACATTTAAGCCAAACTATCTCAGCTTTAATGTTTGTCCACTGGCTGCAGTACAAGTATAACCATACTAACACCTAATAGGCTTTATTCTGGAGTGACTTCTTGGACTGTGACTATTTTGTTGTTACATTTTGTAGAATAGCTATTTAAAGACAATAACAAGAATTGTTAATACAGTATCTGTAAAATTGGATTGTTTAAAATATTTCACTCTCCTACAGAGTAACAAAACAATACAAGCAGTTTTTCATTGTTATTTAGATCCATGTTTAACGCATTTCACAGTCCCAAAAAGAGAAGATAATTCCAGTGAGTTCTTCCAACATATGCTGCTTCAGCTAGTGACACATTATAATTTACATCCACTTTCTTCATTGGGTCATGTTAAGCCTTTTCTTTGAAGTCGGTGCTCCTTTTTCATTTATGAACTGCATTCATATTACAAGCAGAATGAAAAAAGCTGGTCCTAACTACAGGAGAATTGTAGAAATTTGTGTTCAACCTCACCAAATGCATATAGATTTTAATTTATTTTTTTTCTTGAGAAGACTGGTATTTACTATAGGGACATAGAACATTATATCTTATTCCTTATCATATACAGTGCCGCTTCTGAGTATCCTTCCTTCAGAAGTGAGCATTCACTGGATAAAGCATACTAATGAATGAAATACAGCACCCCTGCATAGCTAAGGTTTGTGTGTGTCTCTGTCCAGGTTAACTGCCACACCCCAAAATCCCATGGTACTCACTGTTTATATTTAAAGGACAAGACCTGAACACACTCACGAGCTCTTCTGGCAGAGAGAGCTCCATATGCAAAGATGGATAGAAACAACACCCATGGATAGCAAACAGGGCAGACAGAAACAGGCAGAGTTATGGGTCTATGTTTCCCATTTGTAGAAAAGCCAAAATCAATAATGTTTTCTTACTCCTGTTTTTTGATAATCAAAGATGCAGGCCTGACCTTTGGAAATCAGGTGGAGGAACAGATAGAAAACCTGTTGGGGATCTTCGATATTTGGCCATTAAAAATTACAATAAGGCCAGCACAATAAATGCATATATGAAGTTACATCACTGGAAAAAGGCTGGGAAAAGGGACCTAAGTGACAGCTGACAGACCACATGATGACCAATATAAAAATAAGTTCTTGGTCTTTATCAATAACTTTTTACTCCTTTCTCAGAAGGCAAAAAGGAAAAATGTGGGGTGGGGAAGATTTCCAGCTTTTTATTTTTATTTTTTTTTAATTAATTGCATACACTACTGATCCAGGCTATAGAATGTTTTTTGGTAACTCATGTGTTGGATAAATAGTGTGTCCGTGTGTGTGTTTGCATCTATGCATGTACACACCTACACACATGAACATACGTGGGTGCATACACACACACGTATGGGGGTGTGCATGTATTTGATAGAGTCATCACAAGAAGGTGTCATCATTTTTATTTTCCATGAGCTGGGGTGAAGAAAGGCACAAAAAAGAAAAAAAACTAAGCACATGGAAGAATTGTTTCTGCTATTTCCACCCGGTGTGGCCAAACCCCAGCCATCCTGATTGGTTTTATGCATTTTAAGACATTATGCTGCAGAGCCTTCTCTCAGTGCTGCAGCTGGGTTGTGCTCCTGGCCCTCCTCACACCCCTGCACTTGTGTGCTCCCACATTGCCAGAAAGTCTGCTGCCTCTCTCTGATTCATGGCTATTATTTTCATCTGTCCCCTGAAGCCCACGGGCACTAAGGTGAAAGGATAAAACTCTTCTCTGGTAGATTTGGTGGCAAGTGCCAAGCACAGCAAATGTTAAGGGATTAAAAAAAAGAAGATATTCATATAAAGAAAGATATTCATAAAAAAGAAGATATTCAATGCCAATTTTAACACCTCAGTGTATTTGTTAATAGGGAAAAACAAGATGAAAAATTTCCTTCACTTCCTTGTACTTTTTAAAAGCATTCTAAATTTGTCACTGATATTTTAACATCTTTTCTTTCAAATCAGCATCGACGGTCCAACAGTAGGGCAAACATGGGACAGAAAGTACAAACCCCTTCATCTGGGCCAGGCATGGTCAGCTGGGTGTGAAAAGACCTAAATGGGTTCAGCCAAAGGCAGGAAAGGGCAGATGTGCTTTGCAAGCGAGGTACAGGAGACACTGCAAAAGCATTTTATTATACATTGTTGGGTGGTGGTAGGTGAGGTTGGCTGGTTTTGGCCTGCAAAAGGAAAATTTTGCATTCCTTGAACTCTACACGTAGTAGAAGGAGAAAGTACAATAGTGTGTTCTCATTCAGGTTTTGCTGGGTGTGTTTCTAAACTACAGCCAACAACTACTGCAATAATTGGTTGCATAAACTGATGCATAAACATACATGACAAAAAAAAAAAAAAAAGCAATAATTTACAAATGGCTAATGATTTTGTGTTTGCACTGCTTGGCCACTCACTGTCCAATCCATGAAAAAGTTTGCAACTGCCCTGGACCAGTGGACACACGTGGGCTCAAACTGAAACATAGAGCAGATGCTTAAATGGTTTTGAGAAGTGGATTCCTAAGGGCCCCTGGATCCCAATGTATTTGAAATGAACACATAACAAGGTCAATATGTGTGTGTGTGTGTGTGTGTGTGTGTGTGTGTGTGTTTTGTTTTTACAGCTGTTATCATTGTGAATTTCTTTAGCACCAGAAGAAGTGTGTGTCTCGCCTTTCATTTCTGGTTTTAAATGTGCTTAAACAAAATAACCAAGTGTGTGAAAGGCTATGAACAGGACAAAGTGAAAACAGAAATCTGTTCCCAGTGTTACAGTGGATTAGCCTGGGAATATCTGTCAAAGTCAATGGCAAGTGCACAAAAAAATTCAGAGAAAAGGAGAACTCTGTAATCCTAGTTTTTCGTTTCTGTGCCATCTGAACCACTGAAATGCTCAACATACAAACAAGCACCTTTATAATTTTAATTAATTTTTAAAAACAATTCTAAAGGTTCTTGAATAATCACAGGCTCAAGGGAAATAGGTTTTCTAAAAAGTCATTATATATGCACATTGGGTCTCCTAATATTCCATTTATAGTATTTTCCTGCTGAGCAATAGTGGTGGGTGTGGGTTAGAGCCCCATCTGAAATAATGAAAGGAATGTAGTAGTAACTCTGGTGCCTGTAGTCACTGCCCAGGATGTCCGTGGGCCTATAGCATTGATAATTCTGTGCCAGCATTTATCAGAGCTCTCTTTGTGTCAGTGATGTCTCTGCTCTGGAACATGCAGCTCTGTATGACCACGAAAATTGCACTGGGCTGCTGCTCTGAGCTGCCTGCTCTGCACAGTGCTGTGTTATTGCCAACTGCCAAAAGGAGGAGGGGTGGGGAAAATGAAGGAAATATAAGTTGTTTCTTTTATTAATTTGGGTCTAATTTAGAGCAATATCTAACTTAGGAAGCTAAACAGTAATGCTGCATCTAGTTAGGACCTTTATGATGTTGAGACAAGGTTTCTCACTGCTTCAGTCAATGCATTTTAGAGGAGATCTCTACAAAGTAAAAAATCCAAACAACCCAGAACACAGCATATAGGCAGATAAATACATGTAATAAAACCCATAGATTTTTCAGAAATGAACAATGTGGCATATGAGCATTTTGTTGACTGGACAATAACTAGTAGGAACCAAATAAAAATGTCAGCAGAAGTTATCTCAAGCAGTTATCTCTGCTTCTGCCATAGTCCCATAGCTTGGGACACATATGCTTTGCCAATGCAAATACTCTAATCTCTGGCAAAAAATAAAAATTAAAATTAATAATATTTTTTTTAAAAAAATTACTTTAATTTTCACATTTCTGTAGAGTTCAAGACCAATGAAACCATTTTCTTCCTTCAGAAAAAAAACACACATGCAGATTATATATATATATACACACACAAAATGTATTTTGATTGTTTCACATGTCTACATTAGTTATAATTTGGAAGTGGAGATGGGCAGGGGGTACACTGAGAACCAGCTAGCATCTTCATTTAGAAGTTCATCAAGAAAAAGGAGTACGACTTCATCACTTTACTTTTAACATCATGGGTTGGTGAGAGAGAACAAATGCTGGTGCTCAGAAATGATCTACCTGACTTTGTCATATGTAATATCCAGTGAAAAATATATCGTCCTGTAAAAAGGGTTTGTACATAACTTGTACATGGTTTCATTTTGTATTTTTCTCAGATTAAAATTTATGTATTTGTGTTCTAAAAGAAGGAGATATTGCTGTGTTTTGTTTTTTCTCTTCTAGAAAAGTTTCTAACTTGCATCACTAAGTAATGAATATTGCTGCTTTCATGAAACCACTGCTATTAATGCTTTGACCAAAGACTAACCCAAGAGCATTTCTCTCATGCTTACAGTCCAGAATCAGCTCCTTGCTAATAATAATTAATATCAGCTGCCATGGAGGATGCTGTGGGCACTATAAATAAGTAATTCTTCACAAGCAACAAATGTATTTGTGTATCAAATACAGATAAAGTCAGGTTTAATTTAGCTACTTTACAGGGTTGAATAGAGCATTTCATATCACCTTTAGTTCTGACAGGTCAGGTTACTCAACTCTTCCATACCCTACCTTACCCTAACATTCCCTATCCTACACAACCCTACCATGCCTTACCCTACTCTACCCTACCTTACCCTACCCCACCACTAAAACTCCCCCCTCCAAAAACAACAATCCCCCTAAAAAGCCCCCCAAACCAAAAAACCCAAAACAAAGAAAAGAAAGGCCCCAAAAACACACCCACAAAAAAAAAAATCTCTCTTTTCAGACAAATTCTCTCTTATTTACCTCAAGTCTACCCTTTGCCACCTGCAGCCTCTAGGGAAAAAATGCTATTTTAAAAAGACTGTAAATTTTCTCTTACCTCAAAGACAGAGGACATTGAGACCTATTTCTAAGCGAGGGCAGTCAGTGACCCTAAGCTTGATTTCTGTCTGTATGTACTTGACTGACCTCTTCACAAAGCACTCCCCCTCCTCCAGGCCCCAGGTCTTAAAACACAGATTTATTATTATATTTCTTCAAAACATTCATTATGCTAAAATTTTCACCTACCTCTGGGTCTAGTTTGCCAGGTTTTACTTTCCCATTTTTTTTCATCAATGAGACACAAGTGTAACCAGTAACCAGACACTTTCATTCTCTGTCAAAAAAATCTTACAGTCAGTGGGAGACTGAGTTTAAAGTATCCCAGCGGAGATGCTGGAGAGAGATGAACACTCCTGAGCAGTTCTTATTTTTTTACAACTATATTCAATTTCCACTTTCTTTTCCTGCTTGGAAGAAGAAACTCCTCTTTCCAACATCCTTGATCCTGAGGCTCTCCCCAGAGACTTGGAAATCAAACCACAGTAACAACTTGTAAAATATTTTATTGCATTTAAGACCTCTGACTCGTGAGAAGTTTTAAATATACCTGTTCTTTTTTTTCAGTTTGCTCATTCAAGTGTAAACTCTTTAGTTAGACATCAGTTACAATAAAATACATACATTGAAAAGCATTTATTGCAAGGTGCAGTGCAAAACAGATCAACAAATGTTGGTTTTATCATGGATCAAAGACTGTACATGTAGGATGAATAATTCATGTGTGCAGGCTGAATTAGGGTAGCCTTCCACTCCAGGTGTACAGCCTGAATGCAAAGCTTTTTTAAAAGTCAATATCATAGTTGTTTAATATTTTGAATTAATGGAAGCAGGACTGGTTCCCTTACTTCAAAGATAGCTCTGGTGATACCAGAAGCCAAGAAAAAACAAGATTTGCACATATATATTATTTTCCCACTGAGGAAGAGAATGTTTCAAAGATAATTTTTCCTTCAGACTTTCTGAGGGGTGCTGTAAAATTAATTATTAATTTCCTATCCCCCACTGCACATGCCTGCTCTGTCTTTTCATTATGCACAAACTTCATTGCTTCTTCAGCAATATTCTAGTCAGACAATGAAAAAACATACCCTTTTATCATTCTGTGTAGGGACATAGCTGCTATGAAGTAATGATAAACACGTGCAAGACAGTGGAATTTAGGAAACCTGGAAAGTTTTCAGGTTGGGCTACCATGCAGTCACCCACGCTGATGAATTATTTCTTGAGAAAAAGCACCCTAGAGAATCGAATCCAAGCAGGTTATGAAAATTATCAAATTATTTAAAAACTCCTGCACTGACGTGGAAGCCCGGAAGGAGAAGGATTAGACATGGTCTGTGTGTAGACTATTACCTGTGAGAATGGAGCTGGAGAGGTCAGCTGAGGGGATTTGGACACAGGTAGGTGTTTGGGTGACCCGGTATGGATGGCAAGTGTGACAAAGAAATCCCTTTTACATTTAGCAGTTGCTGTAGAATTCCTCTTTCCCTGCAGGGCTGGATCAGGTTCTGCAAGGATACATTCCTAGGTTTTGTAGGTTTTTCCTCACACTTGGGCTCTCTCCAGAGAATTTGCAGGGAAGATCAGGGCACCTCATGAAACTCCCTGCAGCCACTTGGTTCCATGTGTTTTGCTGGACTTTTGAGGAATAGTTTTGTTAATGTGTGCCTAAACGTCTGTGGGGTGTTTTTTAGGGAAATCAGCGGTCTGGTCTTTGTACCATTGCTTTGATGTGTGCAATCTCACCAGAAACTTTGCTCTAGTGAGAATGAAACCAACTGCTTTCCAGCAGCAGGAGAAGTTCCAGGTAAAGGATTATTGCCCTTTCTAATTCACATTATTTCTTCAAGTCAGTTATTACCCTCATGCCCTTTGCTTGCAACTAGGAAATCAAAACCGTCTCTATAAACAACAGGAAAACCTATACTTGTTATATATTACATTTTTCATTCACTTTTGTTAAAAATACCCAAGATATGCCTGGAAATCCCTTTCAGAATGAAGAGTCAGTGCATGACACGCCCACCATGCATAACATGCTTTACTACTGCACACTGTATCTGGTACTAGTCACAGAACATGCTTAGCTTTTTCCCCTTTAGCATGTAGCTTCGTAGTATGTGGTAGTTTTATTATTATTATTATTATTATTATTATTATTATTATTATTATTATTGCTACTTCCTATCCCTAGGATACACATCAAGAGTACTGATCAGAGAAGCTCTCCACAAAATAGCATCTTTTCCACTTCAGCTGGCACAGGATATGAGTCCTGGAAGAAAGGGATGTAAATTTGATTCCTGTACCTTTCAAATATCGTGGTGTGCTACACAGTGACCACTGGAGAATTTGTACACGATCCGGGCTTTGATGCAAGCACACCAGCCTCCTCCAAGAACAAACAACAGCAGTGCTTGCAGTGGTGATAACAGCTGTATCTGCAGCATGATTTTTATGGTTATTAGCTGGAAGTTATTTTCTACAGAGCCCCTTGAAGTCAATTCAGAGCTGATCAGCTCATCATCCTCATTCTCTCATTAATACACCTCTGACCTGGAGGCCTGTTCTGAGTGGGACAGAGACTCTCTAGCCAGTTAAATCACCTGTCTCTTGGCTATGCTGTGAAGACATAATTACAAGGATTAGACTGAGACCATTAATTTAGAGTAAAAATAATACTGTCTGTAAGACTTTGAAGATTTAACTCCCCCAGACTCAGTAGAGAACCCTGGTAAAGCTCATGTTGTTGGACAGCGACCTACTGCTGTGTCCAGGCCTCACAGAGAATATTTATTTCATTTATTTCGTTTAGCATGCTTAGTAAGCACATGGGCCACGTTCCTTCCAGCAAACGGCAGCTATTTAACATAAAACACCTTTTGAAAGTGATTCTGAGTCTTGGTTGTCTATGAAGGGAGACTGATGTAACTGAGACACTTTAGTTTAAGTGGAATTAATCCATGCCATGTATTCTGTGACCCCCACCATGGAAGAGCAGTTCTGATATACTGTGATGAAAGACATTTTGGTAAGGTGGATGGCTTAAGGACACCTTCTTCTACAGCTCACCTATCCAGGGAAATACAGTAACAGAAGCACAGAACATGAAGCTGTGCTTTAACAAAGTTATCCTTCAGTTTAGAAATAGGAAGGATCTCCAAAATCTGTAACACATCTAATTTTCCATGCCTCTGTTCCTCAGACTTGTGCTCTAGAGTGGTTTCCCCAGAATCCTTTAATGTGAAAAGGAAGTCCTATAGCAATGTAATTGTTTTCTTGATATACCTACTCCCCCCACTTTTTGGAGGTTTTTGCTAGTTAGGTAAAAAATCTAATTGTAAAATGTGCCCTTTTATCTCACCCTGTTACCCTACATACTCCAAAATGTGGTTTTATTTACCTTTTCTTTGTTCACAAAGTTCATTCAAAGGGTTGCTACCAGCCCTGCAATACAAATCTAGTTAAGAACTCAGGACATGGTGCATAGCTGAAGAAGAAAAACTGTATTCCATATTTAAAGTTAGCCTGAAATTTAATTACATGGAATCTGCTATTATTTATTCGGAGAAGTTAGATTTCACATGCTCTGAAGATGTAAAAAACGTTCTGAACCCCCTGTTTTATGAGACCAACAAAGAAATAAGCATTATCCAAAATGGTTAAGGAAGAGGTCTAAGAGAAGCAGGATGTGACACATCATTAAGAGAGGATGAGCTGGGGAAAGTGGAGTGGAGGAGAATGGCCAAACATCGAAACAGAAAAGCACAAGGGCTGGATCAGGAGAGGAAACCAACTGAAAACATGAGGATGGGGGGGAAAACAATGCAAAAGAGCTGATGATTGGTGCAGAATGATCAGGCCAAAGCTAATGAGCTTTTTGTCATGCTCTGAAATCCACCACGTGCTCCCGAGCCGCGGCTTCTTTCCATAGCAAGGAGGATGACTTTTTATCAGATGTGTCACTTGGTGAAATAATTGCCAGCAATAATGGTGCAATAGCAGCGTACTCAGAGCACAATTTATCCGTGTCTGTTCTATCTTTCAACTTCAAAGCTTCTACTGCCTCACGGATCACATCAAAATGACACCTCTGTCGTTAATGACAGTGGTCTAATGCAGTACAGCGGAGTCAAATCGCTGCTCCAGATAGGCAGAATGCTCTCCTACAGACACTAGGCATCTGCATGGGTCCTGACATTCGTATTCACATTTGGATTTGTGGGGAAGAGGGTGGGTTTGACATACAGATTTATTCAGATTTGAAACAGCCTGTTTTATAAAGCACAAAATTCACGGAAATTAGAAAGGAGCAGGGACAAGAGCAGCATGCAGAGCCTTAACTTATGCAAAGTGAGTGGCTGGATGTAGGAAATTTCCCTTTGCACAGCCCACAGCGCGTGTTAGGCAGTGGCACAGGGCAGAGATCTGACTTGTCTTTAAAAAAAGAAAGAAATGAGTCAAATAAAGAACAATGTACCTTAAAATCCACACTGTCCTTGTATGCAAATGCACGTATTTTTCTGGATCTAGGAA
This sequence comes from Brachypodius melanocephalos, assembly GCA_013398615.1. Lineage (NCBI taxonomy): Eukaryota > Metazoa > Chordata > Aves > Passeriformes > Pycnonotidae > Brachypodius > Brachypodius melanocephalos. The sequence goes on along the minus strand of VZSR01003794.1, from coordinate 9,999,883 downwards.
CAAAATAAGCTGCTGTGAAGCCCCTCCTGGTGGTCATTACTCAGGTAAAGAAGAAAGCTGGCAAACTGCAGTTATCAAAAAGAAAGAATTGTCTGTTTATTTTCCAGTGCTGTTTGAAAATTATCATAGAACAGTAAATCCCTAAATATGAAAAATATTTATTCTTCTTACATAGTATACATAAACACACATGCAGCCTACATAGTGGCAGGGACACCATTTGTTTAAGTTTCATTAAGATGTGTAGTTAAAAGCCTTATTAAAAGGGTCCATTTCTCACTTCAGTGAGTTCAGGGGAATTTATTGCCTGAGGGTTAAGTAATGCTTCAGAGGAAAAATGAGATTTAGGGATATTTTCATATGTTACCATCTTTTCCAACAGAAACATTTCCTGTAATGGTTGCTTGGATGGAGGGTTTAGGCTTCACTATACTGTACATTTTCACAGTGCTTTATGTATTAAAATAGACAATCAAACAAAATAACCAGCTCTCAGCTTCATCTCTAAGAGGGAAAAAAAAGGAAAAAAAAAAATCTTCTTTGGGTAGACAGCAAGGCCAATTTTCTTAGCAGGTTTATTTTTTCAGTTATTATTGCTATTCCACAAACATGGTAAGGAGGACTTAGTTAAAGAGACATTAAAAAAAAAAGAAAAAAAGGGAAAGAAACGGAAAAGCAAAATATTCTCAAACCCCACATTTTAAAGTGTTTGGATGGTGAAAAGGAGACATTCTGCTGCAGCCATTAGCAGTGTACTGCCATTTGAATGGTGTCTGTAGTGTAAATTACTGGCTGCATGTTTGTGTGCTTTGTTTTGTGTGCTGGCAGCCTTGTTATTTATCGACTGTAGGCATTTTGGAACAGCCAGACTTGAAAATCAGTGCTCTGAATCAGATTCTGCTCCTAGACCATGCTGATGGGCCAGGAGACTGCTTCCATAAAACTGCAAATCCCCATGGGCTGGGGAAGTTTACAGAGGCATGAGGAGACTCTGTACATCTAAATACAATGCACTGAACAAAACCTGCAGTGATTACCCAGTGTTTCAGTGCTTTATTTTCAGTTTCTTTTAATTATTTATCTTAAACTAGTAGATAGGAGACTGCAGAGAGATTGACACTGCTCAGTTGCTGCTGCCCTCTTCATCAGGGGAACAAATTTCAAGCAACATTTATTTCTTGATTTGTAAATATTCCACGGCAGCTCACTCATTAGGCCTTGCTTTGGGATAAGGAGGAGGGAATCGTGGTTTGGCTGTTTCTGAAGAAATCAGAATGCTTCTTGATACTCTTACTTCAAAGCCAGCTTATTTAAGCAATGATATTAATGAAATCTTAATTTTGCATTCTTCTAGTGTTTAGTTAATAATTTTTGTGTTAATTTATGTCCATGACCCCAGAACCTTTCCTCCCCCTCCCTAACTGCAAATTTCACTCCTGTTACTGTAAAAGTTGACATCAGTTCTCTTTTTTTTCTGTGCATAGACTCCCCTCTATAATATATTCTGTCCTCTATATAGAGGACAGAATATCTCTCCCCTCTATATAATATTCTATCAGAAACAGTTCCCAGTTGTGCTCTGACAGAGGGGTAGAGCAGGTTTCTCCAAAGTTGTCATGAGTCTTTGCTGTCAGCCAGCAATTTTTAGTCTTGAATTTTTTTCTTAAAATATCCTACAGTTTTAGAGTGAAGAATCTGTCTAGGATTTCAATATGATTTATTACTTTATTTAACTTTATTTACCTCATTTTTGCTTCGGTTGGCTTTCCTTCTATCCTAATTTGCTCATAATGTTTCATCAGGCAGAAATACAAAAGCAGGAAGTCGGAGTTGCAACAGAGCATTCCCAGAAACCACAGGATGGTAAGGGCTATTCTCACATGGAATCCAGGTGCTGGCATACAAATCCCTCCTTTTGGGTATCTGCCATCATATTTCTGAGAATTACCCAAAATATTTCTATAGAGACCTGCTGGAAAACATCTCTGAAAATTCTGACTCCAAGCAAGAACAAAATTCCTTGGAATTCTCCACAAAAACTTATTTCTCAAGAAAAAAAAAATTAATCAACAGGAATTTCATTTTTCCCCCATTAAAATTTGCATCATTCTGACTAAACCTGTATAACAAATCCAAATCGCTTGAGAGACATTGTAAAAATGTTTTAAAGCATTTTGAGTTTTGTACATGAGAAGGAAGGTTTGGTTCTCTCAAGCACTCCACTTAAGGACCCTCAAATACAGAAATTAACTCCTTAGGTAGAGTCTCTGGGTTTTTTTCCCATGAGCATTTCACTGGGCTTCAATTTCTGTTCTATCTTGTTCAGTTTTTTATATTTATGCATGCAAAGACTCACTGTATAATAACATCTCTTGTATAATAAAATCAAGATTTAGTTGCCTATCATCCTATCAACTGTAAGCTCAGTTTCCCTCTTGGTCAGGAAATTCTGTACAAAGTGCTCATCAGAGGTGGCTTAAATGAGAGTCTCCCTGTGTATTCACCCTTATTTATGCTCACTGCCTTTCTACTGTTTCCTCAAGCAATAAATGTTGCATTTTGTCCAAAGGAGTGACCACCAGCAGCTGCTACAATAAGTATTTTTTTATCTATTTCAGGTTCTGGATTACATATACACTAAAATGACTGGGAAAAAACCCCCACTAGATGTAAGTTTGTCATAGTAGTAAGCTTAGAAATGTTTTTCTCCCCATGGTGGCTTTGTAAAAAGAAATACTCCTAAAACCTCTGCCCTGTAATCAGCCAAGGACCCTAACTAAAAAGCACTTTTAGAAAGTGCAAAGATATAATAGTCCCAAGATGAATCTGCCCTACAGTTCCATTTTCTGCCATACAAACGTTGGGGAGCTTATCGTTGAAGCCACATTAGTCTTGATTTAAGGTCTTTTGACACATTATTACAGCACACTGCCATCACTTCACACCTGTCATTCTGTCAGTCAGGGGAGAGGGAGGGGAAACAATTTTGATGTCAATCAACAAATCCTTCGGGAGGTGTAACCTGTTAAGACATATTACCCTTTGCCCATTGCGATTTACAGGCTTTGAATTTAAAGGACATGTGCCAGAAATAATTAAAGACTAATCTTTATCGTACTCACTTACAAATGAAGGCATTTAGTACCACCAGCACATTGATGTTGTCCAGAAGAAGAAAGAGAGAGAGGAGCAGAGTGTGGTACTACAACTACTCTTTCCATTTCTATTAATCAATTGTTCTATCTGCATGTTAAAATCCTCTGGCCTCATGGAGCAAATATTTAGCCAGGTAGCCTTTCCTCTTACACTTGTATTAATGTCCTAGCAGTGTACAGATGATTCCAGCATGATGCAAGATCTGTAACATTGTTTTTGAACCAAAACAGTATTTTTAAAATAGAGAAAAAAAATGAGCATGGAATTATTGAAAAAATCATCTAGTGAAACAGAAAAAAAAAAAAACAACCCAAACCAAACCAAAACAACTGAGCCTGTCCTCTAGATTTTAGTGGCTACAAAAATCAATCTCAGCCTGGAGAACTACAACTTCCATGGGCATGGCTTTGGATCACCTTGTAACTGCTCTGTTTTAATTTACTTGGAGGCATCAAAGGAGCGATGTCAACACCAAAATCTGAATTTAGGATCTAAATCCTGAGGTGAAGGAGGCTAATTTTTTTCCCAAGCTAGGTTTTCAGAATGACATACAAGAAATAAACATTTACACAGCCTACTTGTTACTGTTCACAACTCATCTCTGGAAGGAACATCTTGTCCTTAGACTGACCTTAGAGCTACAATCTAAAGGAAATTACTGCAAAACAAGAATAGCTATGGAGTAAATAAAATAACAGGCAGGGACTATATAGTCTAGAGAGAACCAAAACAACAAAAAAAATTGTAAATTTTTTTACACTATTGCACTGTATTACTATACATACAGCTGGTTTGAGCTAGAAATTGGGTAGAACTGTGGAGGCTCTGACTTGCAGTTGCCACCACATGCTGTCAAAACCCTGCTGAGAGGACAGTTTTGCTAATTTGAAACAAACTTTGGGCTCATTGTCCAATAGGTAAACCCTGCATCACTAGCTCAGCATCATGGAAGTTTCCCCTGCCTCTTCTTGCAGTTGTACCTCCCTCATTTACACACAGAAGCACACAGGAGGAGACAAGTGGAGGTAGGAACAAGAAGGCAATGGCCTCAGCTGTGCCACAGACCCTTAAGGACCAACACATCACCCTCCTGTAAGAGCATTTAGAGTGTGGCAGGCTCTGCTGATGTGTGGTCTATCACCATCACACAGCTGATCTGGAGACACACAGTGCCCCCAGTTTGTATTCACAAATAGTTTTCACAAAAAAAGGCAGAGATTCACTGCCAAAAACACTGTGCTCACGTTTGCTTATTAGTTTTACCTGAGGGAGTGGAAGGGCTAAATTGGCTTTAGCTGGTAACAGTGACAGAAGTGCACACTTACAGTAACAGTTCATTTTCCATTTCCTAAAATATGGTATCAGTCTCACATATGAAAAGCTACACCATCTCAGCTCTCACAGTTTAAAGAGGTACTTTGAAGGAGTGGGAAGCTGAGACAGAGAAGTCAGGTGGATTTTAATTCATCATTTTACACAGAGCTGGGAAGGAAACAAACGATGGCTCCTCATCCTTCTGATTAGACACTCTTTGCCTCTTGTCCCGTTTTCACTGCACTTTTCCCCACCTGTACTGCCTTCTGCTCTCTCTGGAGGTGGCTCAGACATGACCATATCAGCCAGACCTTTTGCCTCATATTCAACTTGCTGGGGCATTCATAAACTTTCAGTGGCTGTGGCAGCTTAACACACACCAGCAGCTGTCCCTTGACTGTAGGCTATAGTGGAAACAAGGAACAGCACTCCAATTGTTACACAGGATTTCCAGGACAGGCCAGAATTGCTGATTTCAGCGAAAATCAGCACTCACAGCCCTGCATAAAGCAATAACCAAATAACTACACCTAATACAGGAGCAAAAGGTTATTAACAGTGTCTTGTCTGGTATTCTGTGGTAACTGTAACATAAAGGAGCTCTGTGTTACCTGCTGGCAGCTGATGGCTGATTCTGCTTTTACAGAGACAACACTTTTAAAGCAGCCCAGGCAATGGAGTAAAGCTGCTAGAAAATGTGATTGGAATGAGGCTCTTAGTTTGAAGCTGGTCAGAATGAAACCTTGTCAGCCTGGAAGACTGTCGAATATGCTGTGACATTTAATCAACTGCTTGACTACAGGCTCACCTTTAGTGTCTGTGGTGAAGTGAACATGATTCCCCTCACCTTGCTTCACATCACACATCACTTTTCAGTGCACTGCTGTAGAGAGCTGGGTTATAGCCCTTTTTTTTTTCCCCTAAGAGGAACACAGTAACAGAGGTCAGCTACAGTCATGAATTTTATGAAAGGTTTGCTGGGAAACCACATTAAATGGCAACATCAGTCCATACATCAGCCCTGTAGTGCTTTTATTCCAAGACTCTGCAGCTGAGTGATTTGCAATGTACTTGCATTTCATGGCCATCATTTTTAAGGAATGTCATTTGCCTTGGTATCCGACACTTCAGCTGCACCAGAGTCCACCCAGCTATTCATGATAAATTTCTTCCAGGAAAAAATCTCCACGAGAAACACTCCCAGGATCCCCAAACTCCAATCTTCAGAAGCCTTGGATATAAAACCAGGCACAGACACTTCAAAATGCAGTAGTGACTCAAGAGGAAAAGCTGAGAATAAAATTACTGTCCCAGAATTCAGAAAAGTAAAAAAAAAAAATTAAAAAGTGAAGTCAACAGGATGCTATTAAAGCATAATGTAAGGTCTATATCATTAATATGGCAAATAGAATGCTTTGTTTTTTAAGTGTTTGAAGGAAAAGCAACACTAATTACTTTTTTCTCAAGAGAATAATTTTCCCTGCAAAAATATTAACTCTATTCCAATCACAATACTGTCTATTTTTTGTTTAGTACTGTAAAATATTCAATTGCAGAAGTTACATCATGTCCATCATATCACAGATCCATAAAATTGTCAATATGAAATTGTGTTAAAACAATGGACCTCTTAATCCCTTCTGAGAAGGGTTACTCAAAAGGTAACAGTAAACACTCAAATTTGTAAGCAGGTGTGTTAATATTTGAACATCATGGAAAGACTATCCTCATGAGTAAACTTTAATGAAAGTTTATAAAAGTCACACTCCTACTGGAATATCTCAATGTGCTGGACATTAGGCTGTAATCTTTATGGAGATATTTCTTGCATTTTTGAAATTGTCAGTGCTGGCATATTTAAGGGGGTTCACAACTCAGGAAGTCTGTTCCTGAAATGGCTTCATAAACTAAAGCTTTAAATATCAGATGTGACAACAATAACTACACATGGATATACAGTCCTCCTAATTTCACTTCATGATTCTTAGGTCAGAAGTCTGTGTCTGCAAGTCAAAAGAAAAAACAGCACAATGTAGCAGGTGTGACAGCAGTGCAGCATCTGGCCCAGTGTTTAGGAATAAGAGGAAAATGGTACCCACCAGCTATGGACCCCTAACAGCTGGAGGAAGCAGCTGTAAGGCTTTTCTTGGTCTTCCTGTTTTGACAGTCTTAATTTCTATTGCAGAATTTCCAATAATCCCTGTAAATGCCTGCAACACCATCTATCCACTACTCTAAATCAAAGCTACTTTACCAGAAGGACTTAAGCAGTCCATTATTTCCACCTGTAAGGGAGGCAATCTGTGTCCATGACTGGACTTAACTCTTGTTAGCAGTCAGGAAACCCTGTTTGTTGCAGACCCATTGCAGCCATGGCAAACCAACTCACCCTGGTTTTGCTTTTGACCTTTGCAGTCAGTCTACAGAGTGTCTTCTCCCACTCTAGGAGCAGAGTGACTGAGTGCTTTGAGCACTGCTCATTGGTCCTTATTCAGAAAGTAACATGGTACACAGAATTACAGTAGTATATAACATAGCCAGAATGGTCACTTACATACTTAAAATAAACACTTTTTTTTTTTTTTAAACCAGAAACCTGATCTATTTGATCCAAGTGAAATATCCCTCCTGCAGGACTAGGAGTTCAACATGCCACCCAAGGACACTGAGGGCATTGAACAAAGGTGTTGGTAAGATGGGATAGGAAATCACAGTAAATCTCCTTTCCACTTCTGCCTTGAGAAGTCTTTCATCAAGAGTAACAGCTTTCTTCAAATCTGTGTATTTAGCCATGGATCAATAAATACTAAGAAAGAATTGGCTGACCTCTTGTTTGTAGTAAAAATTAGAAGCGAATGTTTGCATGAGAAGATCAAATCTGAGTGCATTATTTAAGCCAAAACCAGAGGATCTTGTAAAGGAAGTTTCAGTTAATTATGTAATTTCTCAGATGTTAAACCATGAGTCTGAATCCCTAACAGGTCACATGAGCATCAGTGGCTGCCTGATGATGCCTGACAGGCACACAAAAAGCAAATTCCTAGTGTCATTTCAATGGCTAAATTAGAAGACTCCTCATTAGAAAATGGTCACCACAGAAAATGCACAGAAAATACTGACCAGTCCTGGTGAGTTGTTACCACATAGCAAGGAAAAGCCAAAGCCAAAAAAGACCAGGCTTTGGAAGAAAGGCAGAGTTCTCTTTTCACCCATGCTCCTCTTTGTCCTCTTGACAAAGAGGACAAATTGATAGGGCAGCTACAGAAAAACCTACTGAAAAAGCGTCTTGCTTCTCTTTATATTATAGGAGCTCCACAGAGTTCGAGAAATGCATACTCCAGCCCTGCCAGTGTGATGTTCTTCACAAAAGAAAAAGGAAATGTGCACATCCGTAAATTTCAGCAGTAGAAAAAGTTTTAAGATTGCTGTCACCTTCTCCATTGTATATATAGCTTGGTAAATAAGGGAAAGAGAGTGTGCTCTTGGCAAAACCATTTGGCATTCTGTGCTCAGCCTGCCCTCCTGAAATAAAATACAATACTAAGTTTTTCACACTGGTTGTTTGATGTATGGCTCTGTTCTACCTCATCATTCTAGTATGATTCAACAAACATTAGAGAGAAATTCTTCTGTTTAAATCCTCTACTGCAACAGAAGCAAATATCTTACTTTTAGAAAACACATTTCTTAAAGATAAAATACAATTCTACAATACTCTTTCAGATAGATTTGCCATAAGTCAGATACCCTTGTTCAAATAATGGACTATGAACCTAATTTATCTTGTGCCTTCAAGAAGTACAGAACTTGCTCTTATTAAGGTGCTCCATTATGAGAGTCTGTGACTGATACAATGAATTGTTTTTCTGCTGTGCCCTGGTTGCCATTATAAGTCTTCTGGTTGAATGAAAAGGCAATTAAGGGGGAAAGTATTTAACAAGAGACCAAAACAAAATGATACAGTTTTAAGGACACATCATGATTACAATGACATTTAAACTGTCATTCAGCTAAAATAAAATAACAATACAGAGCTGCACAGGACTCTGGCAAGGGTGACAGGAACAAACCTATTAACTCAGGGGTAAAAAAGCCACTTCATGCTGTAATAATACCTTTAAATCAAGAACATTTGTTTTCCACTTCCTTTTCACTCCTCACTAAATTACAAGTGTATGCAGGAGCAAATATAAGTTTCTTATTCAAATGACCTTATCAAATCTATACCTGGATGATTGACACACCTGCATGCAATTTTCTAATGTTCTGGTTGTTAAAGACAAGCTTCCTTTTAAATTCTGAGCTTTAAATTCATTCAAATTTTGGGGAAACTACTTCAGCACATAATAAATCCAGAAAAACCCTGCAAGTTCTTCTATTGCTTAAAGGATATAAGTCAGTCCTGTGTGAGGAAACAGTTCTTGTGCTGTGCAAAAATACAATATACAAATATGACAGCACTGGACAGGACACTATGCTGTAAAATAAGTAAGCAGAAGGAACAAAAAAGCAAAGCTGTGAAATGCTTTAATAATGGTTCTTCCTGTAAAAACTGGACTACACAAACTGCAGTGTAGGTCTTAGATATATACAGGTGTATATATCTAAGATTTTATTTAGGTTTTGCCTAAAGAGGCATCAAATCATACCCAGTTTTTGGTCTTCAACACATGGTTTCAGCAAGGTACTTCTAAGATCTGGTGTAGCTGATACTACCTGTAGTAGAAAGATGATGTCATTTTGTGCTTTATTCTGTTTGCCTGTTGACTTTTATTTGACATTTAAACATTGTTCACTCATTTAATTTTCTCTTAGTGCCAGAAATTGGACAAAACTAGGTTGCAGTAGGTTAAAAAAACCCTGTTTTTTAAAAAAGTTGTGTCTGGGTGCAACTTGCATTTGTCTCTGTATTAGTTTGTGCTGCCTTTAATGGCATGACTTCATGCCATTCCCTATGGGAGGGCTTGTTGGAAGACACAGCAAAATCAGAGCTTCTGATTTTTGCCTCTAATTCAACTGAAAGCAATAAATACCAATTCAACAGAGCAGAGTGGTGTCTGAAACTTTCCTTCCTTCCCTTAGCAGCACTATTGCTGTGAAAGGCAGCTCCAGAATACCTGTTAAAGTCTCTTTTTCCTCAAAACCGAGAGAAATGGTAATTAATGAATTAATCTCATGAGCTTACCTTAGCAGGCACGTCTTTCTTGAGCAAGAAAAGTTCCTTCTGGCTCTTTCCATCCTCTCCCACCCCGGAGTTCCACCCCAGCTGTGAAGTTGGTCTGTTGTTCACACCCAGCAGGGGCCACGTGGGACAGTTCTTAATGACTAACAGGTTTTTCAGGTTTATCAATCAGTGTACCTTCATTCTAAAAACCATCTTGCAAAAAGTTTAACTCGCAGCACCGTTGACAAGACTTTCTCTCTATAGATCTTTTACTTGAATTGCTACAGAGCAAGTGAAGGGGAAATTAATTGTGATTGCAGAAGCATCATGGGACCAATTCACACCTGACATGAATTAACTTTCACTGCAAGTGTGAGAATATCTCTGTGAACACTGGGTATGGTATTTCACAGGGAGTAGAAAGAGCTTTCAGAATTTTTTTCCTTCATCAGATAAATCATTTAAAAACTGGGAGGTAGTATAAAAAGGAGCCACACAGATTTAGTCAGAAAAATACACTTTTTGTTGTAGTTGTTGCTGTCAGAGAAACTACAGATCAAAAAAGTGAGGGACAAGCAGAATTTTTTTAACCCATATTAACAAAAGGATAAATTTAAAATTAGTTTTCTAATTACATGGGAAAATAATACACTGATGAAGTTGTTGTTAAATCTCAGAAATTAAAAGGCAAGCCTGAACTGCAACCTAGAGTTTTTAGAGCAGTCTCAGGGCTTGGAGAATTCATAAACCAAGTAAACCTTCTGACATAACTATAAAATGTGGTATAAACCCTAGGAAAAAATAGCCATCTTGAAAGGGTAACAGCACTTTTATGAGAATTTCAACTGCACCATGGCAACATCAACCCGTCAAAGCAAATGAAGGGCAGTAAAAGTAAAATTAAAAATGATGAAGGGGACACCAGCTTGCTAACAGCTTTCCAAGCTGTAAAGCTTTCAAATATTATCTCTTCATTGGTTTGTTCAATCACACATGCTGGTTACCAAGCTTTATCATATTATGCATCTTTTCCATCACTGCAGACTGCCAGGTTTTGATGGACCTATGGCGAAAAAATAAAAAGCATTTTCCTCTTGGTGCACAGCCCTCCTTTCCCCTTATTGGTTCTTCTGTAGTGGTGCATACTGTCTGTATGGTGACACCTCCTTGTATTAACTAAAGACACAAAATTATGAGAGGGTTCAAAGGACTCCTGGCTGCTTCACTTCCCATTCCTGTCACCTTCTTGCTTCCCCCACAAGCCCCAGAGCCTGTCCCCGTGGCTTTGACACCCCAGAGTGGGTTGGGCTGCTCTCTCAGGTGGGCCGTGTATGACAGCACCCACTGCTCAGGCAGCCTCTCTTCAAGGGTTCTCTCACCTGTACCTGCAAATGGCAATTTCCCAGTTTCAGCTCATTCTTGTGTCACAGTGCATTTGTTTGATGCAGTTCCTCGCAGCCCTCTGAGACACAGTTTTTATGCAAGGCTCAAATGCAGATGTAGAGTTTGATGCACTGTGTGCATTGAGTTTGAATCTCATATCTGCTCTATAGGGCTTGGAAAAGAACTAAAACCTCAGTCCCTCTGATCCATTTAATAGCATCTCACAATAAATATTTCTACATTAAAGAGCCACAGCTTTCTGACTGGGCCTTTGCTCCTGTGATTCCTCTCATTTTTTATTAGCTGCAGCATGATCCATGTTTTAATAACTTTCTCATTTAAAAATGGCATTAAATCAGATCATAAACATTGTATATATGTTTCATTGTCATTAAAAAGATCTTATACTGCAAAAAAAGGGTACGTTTAAAAAGAGCACTAAGAAAGTTATAAGTAGAAGGGGCTTTTTAAATTAAAATCAGTCATTAAAAGACCTCTATCTTTCAAGGCAGAGAATTATCAAAATGTAGATTTCTGAAATTGTAGCATGTCAGATTCTTTTGGGGCAGAAAGAAAGAAAAAAAGACACTTTCATATTTAAGCTGTCATTAAGAGAAAGAACAAAGGACATTGTGTTGCATGCATGGTCTATTTCAAGCCCCCCCCCCCAAAAAAAGGTCTGAAAATGTAATTACTAAATATGAAAAAATATTAAATATATTATTTTTTAAAATTTTTCCTTGTTTGTTTCTGGAGAGGAAATTTTTGGTGTTTTCCCCAACCAGTCAAGTCAGTAGTGTGGCCTCCATGGGAATGTATGAATGAACAAAAAGAAACAGGGCAGTGTTTGGCAGTTTTGTTACAACTTCATCAAACCCAATGGGGCATAAATGTGTTTGGTTTTTTGGTTTTTTTTTTTGTTTTGGTTTTTTTTTTGGTTTTTTTGTGTTGTTTTGTTTTTTTTTTCTTTTTGGTCCCACAAGGTATTAACCTGGGAGCCACAAGGTGTAGTAATTGTAGCCATATAAGAAAATAATGCGAAGTAGGACAGAAAGTTGAGAGTAGGGTTTCTACCCCAGGCCAAACCTTGCCAAACTTGAATATATCATATATGATATATTTATAATTTATAATATATATAAAATATATTAAAATATATATAATATATATTATATATTATATATAATACATATCGTATATATTGATATATTATATAATATATCATATATGATATATTTTTATATATATATAAATATTATATTATATATTCCACAGGAAAACAATCATTATTTTTTTCTGGTGCAAATCAGAAAAATGAAGCAAGTTATCATCTCTACAAGACTTGATAGCTCATGCCTGTGAAAGCTGGCTGTTTAACAGTATCCTGGATGTGGCATTGGTGAGCTAAAGGAGACATCCAGGTGCACCAGGATCTGCTCCCTCAGGATTACTCCAGTCTCATTACACCTATTGCACTGAGCACTCCCAACCAGTTAGTCCAAACAAGCCTCCATAAAACTTCTGCAGTGAAGCAGAACTGCAGAATGGTCCCAGAGATCTGAAAAGCAATTTCTTTAACAGGTTACTGAAATTAATAGAAGTTCATATTAATGTATTTGGATCAGAAAAGTAATGAAAAGTTATTGTTATTACTTATCATCTATCTAGAGATAAAATTGCACTCACATAGTCAGCAGAGTACCTCTTGATGGGGACTAATATTCCAGCAAGAGTATTTAATGAATGCTAATGAATGTTTAATAATTCAATGAATGTTTGCAACTCCTGCAAAATACATTCAGGGATGTGTTCCTTTCTGGTTTTCCATTGATGCCAAATTAGATAAAATTCAACCACTTTTTTTACAGAAGGTTATTGCAAACTTGTCCAAAGCAACAAGCATTATTTTGCAACATATTTCAAGGAAAAAAAAATAATAGCTTTGAGATTAAATTGTCTGGATGAGAAAAAAAAAAAGCATGTTTATTCATTACCTTTAGTAATAGAGATTTGCTCTTTTGCAGCATTTAGTATTTGGTATTGGTTTAATGTGGGCACCTTTAGAGACTCAGCAAGCAGCTGGAACAGCCTACAGGAGCATGGCATCAGGAGTCAGATGAGGAGCTGGAGACTCATTGAAGAGGTGGGCACATGTTTACAGCTGAGCCAGCTGTGTAAGGGAGGACACTGGCTTGGTAAAAACTCCTGTCCTGCCTCAAAGGATCTGCTTCTTAATGTCCTCTTCAATTACCCATCTCAAAACTTGACTTTTTGGTACACAAAGGTTGGATTGTGCTGGTCATCCTCTGGAGTTCACCTCTCTGCACCTGGATTGTTCCCATGCATGTCAGAAAAGCATCTGCTGCTGTGCAAATGGCCAAATGAGTCCTTAACCATTAATATTTTAGTCTTTCACATTTCTCCCAGCAGAAAGGAGAGAAGCTGAAGCTCTGAACTTGCTGTGAAAATCCTACACTATTTGATAAGAGACATCTCACCAGAGTATCCTACAATACGTGGGATGATAGATGAGAGGATTTCAGCTGGGGTTAAGCAGAGATAGATCAGCCTCAGCTTAGCCCAAGTGAAAAATTAGTTCCTGTACCATCACATGAGCCCTCAGTGAACTTCTATTTTGACTGCATTTCCAAGAGTGGGACACTTGTTTAATACACAAGTCTCTGAAAGGCTCTGCATCCAAACTAGTAACTAAGCAATTACCTTGTAATCAGAGGCAGTGTTGACAATGCAATCAGGTGGCAGCGTGTAATTACATCGCACGCAGTATTTTGCTCTACACCCTGCAAACTAAGTGCTGCCATATTTTTTTCTCAAGCTGAATAAGACTCTGGAGATCCTAAACAACCAGAAAACATGATTCTCACAGCTTTTTTGTTGACATAAGTGAAATGCCTAGACAGGCAAATAAAAAAAAAAAAAAAAAAAAAAAAGAAGGTAGAACATACCTTCTCCGCTCTCTTTTATTTAGGGTAGGATGAAGTGTCTTAAAGGAAGGGTTTGGAGACCAAGTCATATATCTGTATCTTTCCCCTGGGGCAGATTCTCCAACCACTGCCAGCTGGAAGACCCACTCTCTGCACAAGCAAAATTTAGCAATTCATCATGTCAAAGAATAAGGAGAACTTCTCTGACTCTGGGGATCGATCTTAACACCCAAGGGGCACAAGGGCAGGATATAAAGTCTCTGAGTTACTGTTAATGTTGCCTTCTAGTAATAAAGGCCATCTATTCCATCCGTTGTTGTTAAAATTCCAAACCTATTGTTTTTTACGATGAGAAAGTACCTGCACTTTTGGGATGTCTGAAAAGTGACCCAATGCATAGGAGTAAAATAAAGGTAGAAAAGGTAAGAAAACCACCACCAAATATTAGTGGCTATCATTTAAAAGAGAAAAAAAAAACCCAACATAAAACCCAAACAACTTCTCCATAATTTTAGAATAAATGTTGCACTTCTAATTTCTAGAGTTCTCCAGACAGACAGTTTAAATTGATGGCTTGTTAGTGAGGAGTGGCCCCTTTGTGAGATGTTTTCAGAGTGATTGATTTACAATAAAGTGGCTCCTGGTGGGTGCACGCAGGTGGAACTGATTCAGATCGATTCCACAGAAGCTGACTAATCAGCTGTTTAAACTGGCAGAGTGCTCAATGACAGAAACACTGCAGCTATCATTTTCTATCTAAGATTACAAATTAACTTGTTCTGTTTATCCTGTATGCCATCAATATGGAGAAAAGCAGCTGAGGGGGAAGTGGGATCCCAGACTGGTGGTACAAAGCCTTTCCTGCAGATATGCTCTTGAACATTGACAATAAAGGCACAAAGGGAAATTTCATCACATGTTAATGAAACCAGCGGAGAGCAACACCAAAAGAGGATGACTTCTTCAATTAATTAACTAGGATGGGAAGTCAACAATATTTTTACAATGTGACCACGAAAGGATAAATCAATGCCAAAATGGCCAAGAGTAAATATGTACTGTCCCACACACTCTCACACACGCTCTCAGTCTGTTCCTCTCCATGCATATTATATGCACCCCAGAGGACTAGCATCTTTAGAGACTGGTATTTCCAGAAATGATTAATGCTAGGTAATCAACATTTCAGCCTCTACAGTCATATCCCTGAAAGTGTCATTTTTACAACAAGATGAAAAACTCCATGGGGAACACAATGTATGTGGGTAAGTGAAAGGTGTCAGAGAGAATGTGGGTAAGTGAAAGGAGAATAGATATTCCCTGCCTCCAAGCTGATAACAAGAGCAGGGGTAAAAGGGGGAGGGGGGCTTAGCAAAATAATTTTAACCATCTCTCATTCGTAATGCTTCCTTCATGTAATATTTCTGGCATTTGAAAAATTTGTGATTTTTTTTTATCCTTCTTTCCCATCCCACATAGACATACTCCATCTGTTAATTCAATTTAAAGCTGCAAAAAAATATCAAGTATGCCCCAGTTCAAAGGGTAGTTATCCAATTTACCAGCAGCAGATAGAGGTGATGGTGCTAAAATATGAGGTTTAGTTAACTTCTCAGAAAAACTCCCCTTCACCAGCCTGTTAAGTTTTATATGAAAAAAGAGGGGAGATGGAAAAAAAGTATAGCTCTGAAATTGTCCAGTCCCCCCTCTCTGCAGAGCTTGACCAATTCAGTGATAATTACTCACAATTTTAAGGGCCTATTTGTGGTCTGAGAGACACATGGGGTTTAAAACCAAACAAACCAATCCACCTGATGATCATCCATACCTTACAAACTGATCCAGACTAAAAAGAATCATTGAAAAGTGCTGCACTAACACCAATGCTTACAGAAACTTAGATTTAGTTACATCAGTAACTCAGATACATCAGTCCTTTAAGCATTGACTGTCGATCTCATTTAGTATTTGCACGCATTTAGAAATTGACCCCAAATCAAAACTATTATTATATTGTAACTTTAGATCTGCATAATACATGGTCTTATTGTCATCTGCTTTCCTCTGGCATTGATAACAGAAATTAAAATACTAAGCAGATACTGACATTAAATTTGGTGGCCTAGGAGGTAAATATTTTGACAGATGTACTCCTAAAGATACTTTTTATTGCCAGAGAAAGGAAAGTAAAACTTGATTGTCAGTAATAAAGGAAAACAATATATTGTGTTGCTCCATGCATGCTAAATGTCAAAAATAGTCCAGCATGTTTCTAACATGAAATAAGTCTATGAAGGGCAATATATTTGCATCTAAAAAAGAAAAGCAAGACAAAACTCTTGAGCTCCTCAACATAGGATAATCAGAGAATAAATGCTACTATTTCCCAAGAGAGGAAAGGACTCTAATTTAGGAGAAAACACTTACTAGATAGGATAATTAGGAAGGCACGTGCAACATTTGGATGTGTGACATTGTTTTCTGTGATCATCTGCTTTTCAGAAGATTAGCCTCCTGACCTTCACTGTCTTAGCCTTGAAAAGTGTTGAGTGCCCAGCGTTCTGAAGTAAAATTTAGCTGCCTCACTGCTGACTTCCTCATGAGTCCTCAGCCCTGACCTGAAGGGATCTTTTCTGACTCTCCATCTCCAGAGAGGAGAAATAATTCAGTGCTCGTGCACATGTAGGCCCAGCTCTCTCCTGAGCAAGCTGCCAAAGCCAGCTGAGTTATGTGGGCTCGTGTTGTGATGTGAGCTTCTCACAGCAAATTGATCTGATCGTGCTGAAGTAATTTCATTTCAGACCTTCAGGTTGATATGCAGTCTCAGAGGTGAGATAAGGTGCTTGGCTCTGAACTGAAGAAGACATGTTTCTTCATGATAAGATTGCCAATTCAAAACCAGACACTGCTTGAACAACCAAGCCCAGGCATCGAGCACGATCCATCACGGACAGTTTTGTTCACGCGGATGCAGCGCAGAAACAGAGACACGCTCAGACTTCTGATGCCTGAGACAATGAATATAACAATGTATTGTAAACAAAATCTGGTTGAAAACTCAAGGAAACAACTTATCAACTAAGATAATGCAGATGATGAGATCATGAGGGGGGAAGAAGAGTCCCAAAGCACACCCAGTTCATTCTGGGTTCAGAAAGCAACAGTAGTTCCAGCCTGAACCAGTGTAGATTGCTGGTTTCTGTTTCCATTCACCTTCTGAACACTGGCAATGTCACCCAATTCCCACATTGACTGCAGACCCTTCTCTGAGGCTTCCCTAAACTAATTTTTGATTGATCTAGAACATTTGGGAAAAGATTTCATTTTTTCACTATGAAAAATCCATTGCAGTCTCAGTAAATGCTATTAAATTTACAGAAAAAATATTAAATAATGTGCTTTTTCTGGCTGTCAGTTCAGAAGAAACAGCATTTGAGAAGGTGTCAGCATTAATAACTCTTTTCTAGAAGTAGTGATCAAGTAATTAAGTAAATAAACTATTAAAAATGGGAGAGTCAGATATATAAAGAACCTAAAATTTTAGGCCCAAGCCTTGCTCTTACAGGGCATTCAAAACAATTCTGAATTGGTATTTTCAGTGGATCACTTTTCTTTGATACATATATCCCTTTCAAGGATGCTAATAAGTCCAAAAGGAGGATTTTTTTCAGTCAGAGACGATGTATTCTTCCTTAAGAATATGATGCAAGACATATTCATATTGCAAGATGAATAAGAACATTGTGAAATCTCCGGGGCAAAAGAGTTAAAGGACCACTCTTCTGTCAGGATTTTTTTTCAATATAGGAGAAAGGCAACTCTCATGGGTAATTATATCCTTTTTTTCTCCTAATTTAGCAAATTTCATGATTGCATGGCTGGAGCCCCATCCTGCTTTGCGACATACTGGTGGAAATATCTTCATCTGCACGCTATGGATCTTGCATGAACAGATGTAACCAGAATTGGATGCAGTTTCTCTATTAAAACTTTTTTTCCAGGAACAGGATCTTTTCCAAGAGAATAGCTATCAAAATGCAGCTTTTGCATTGCAGCAGATATAAGCCATACCACAAAGTAGCACAAGTGCCCATGGGGAGAAGGGAAATGCTGGACCCCTGTGGGGCACCTGCTCTTCTGAAGCAATCAGTTCAATCGGTGCCATAGGAAATGCGTTGCTGTTTTTAAATGGTTCTATTTTTATTTAATAATTTTCCACTCCACAATCGTTTTCCCCATGTTGTCTTCAAATTTCTTGTAGAAAAGGACATTGCAATTGTATTTTCTCTATGGGGATGGATGGCTTCTTAACGGTGACATTGCAGAGTCATTGTGGTTTCAAAACACTGGTATTTATATTGAAGCTACAATTTCTTTGGTTTTGATTTTAACCACAATAATATGTTTCAAATGGGGTAAAGATGGTTTCCTAAAATAAGAAGAAAAAGACTTAAGATAGTTGCTTTCAGTATCTTGCCTTTGCTTTCAGCGCTGGTGGCTGATAAGACAACACAGAATGCAGCAGAAAAGAAATAGAAGCATGTTAAATTCAATTGTTTGAAAATTCATTATTTTAAATTTGTGTGGTTTAAAATTGTCTCTAATGAATTTTAGCCCTGGGATTTTCTTTGAGAGTTCAGAGTGGGTGTCTGTGTAAAAGACAAGGGGAATCATTAGCAGTTCTCAACTCAGAAATTAATTTAGCTGTTTGGGTAAATAACTGGGACAATGGTGTCTGCTTGCTTCAGTTTAGTTAAGAAGACAATTATGCTTTAATTTATTTGCTTTTGGTTATTAAAGCCTTTTCCTCAATTATTCTGGGAAAGTTTTTCAAAAGAGCCTGAGTGACTGAGCACAAAGTAGTCCTGGGTAACCTAAATACTTCAGAAAAAACTTGTGTGACTTTTATTACTTCTAAAGCACCATGTTGCAGTGTATTAAGATGCTAAATGTTATACATAGAAATTTGATGGTCTTATCTGGCACTGGTCTTTCATTTCTTAGCATCTGGCTAATCTAAACGTGAAGTGTGGTATATACCTTCAACATCCAGCAGCAGTGCCATCCCCACCACCTGGGTGTGTGTTACACAGGCCTTTGAAATGCTCAGGAGAGAAATCCCCACATGTTAGCTATGGCTTCACCCCAGTGTCAGAGACATCTCTCAGCAGTACAGAAAATCTGGTAGAGAACCTTCAAAACCGTGCATGTGATTAAGTGCAGATCTAATGACTATGCAAGAAATTACTTTCATGGGCTTAAAGACATTTCTTTTTGAAGGTAAAACAAACCATGAAATTAGGTGATAACAAGGTTGAGATTTATACATTTAATCCCTTCTAGGTAAATCTCTGGATGAATTACAGTCAGAGGAAACTGTCTTAAGGTAGCCAATATAACTAGCAGAATATTTTAAAAAGATAAGGTATTAAGAAGCTAGCATAAAAGGGGGAGGAGGTGGGAACTCTCCTAAATAAGTCAGAAACTAATGAAAATACTTCAAAATACATCCTTTGGTTATGAAAGTAAATCCATAAACAATCCTACGTGCAAAAAGAGGTAGTTGAAGATTTTTGTGAAAGGAAATAAAAACAGTGAAGTGAATAAACAGATGAAAATCCAAAGAGAAAGGTGAATTCCATAGTAGCCAAATACATCAAAGGGCAAACTATAACTGTACACCAAAGTATGCTCAAAAGCTTACTTTTATTTCATATTTGGCTTGTCTAAGCAGTTATAGCTACAGTTGAATAAAGAGCACAAAACTTGTAGTGGTGTACCTGATGGCATATTTCCTTGGTGATTAGCTGCACCTGGGACAGAGGACTTCCACGAAACTGAGTACATACAGGTGTTAATAGGAAATAGCTGTGGAGGGTGAATTTATAGCAATTTCCCTTCAATAATTTTTTTAGGGTAAAAAATTGTATGCATTGAAACTAAAGTAAGTTTTCATTTCATTCTTTGCAAGGTAGATCTGCTACCCTAAAGCAGCTGTTTTCTACCTGCAACTTAAAAATACCCAAACTAAACATTACCTTATACAGAAAACTGTGAATAATGTTATTAATATTAAAGGATGTGAAAAAATATAAAGTGGAGTTACATTTTAAAATATTTTTCTCATATACGTTATTCCAACCTTTTTTTTCATCTTTTTTAGGGAAAAATAATCTGTTTAACCTGAAACAGATTGTTTTGTCTGTATGGGAACTTCTGTAGATTTGATTAACACTACACTGTCAAGTCTTCGGGGTCAGGGCAGATTGTATTCGAAGCCTGACAAGTAGTTAATGAATTTGCATTGACTAATCCATACAAAGCTAAAGATTTTTCTGTCAAGATTAATGTCCAAAAAGAGTAGGACACACTATTTGATACATTATCTTACACTGAATCATACTATTATTGGACATAAGATTAAGGAACTGTGTTATTTTGTCTTATTGCATAGCTATACAACTGGGTTTTGCCATGACACTGATGTATAGTCATTGCTTTAAGAATTCATTTAATCACCAGTAATGTCCTGCTGTAACTCCTCTGTGTATGATGTGTGTACTGGCAGTACCAGGATGAGTTCCCAGTCTTGCAAAGGTTCCCTTTCTAGCTGTTCCTGCTTTGGACATCCTGAGTGCTTCAGCCCTGAAATTTAAGGGTCATGTTAGGCAGAAGGTGTAAGGTTTCAGTTCCAGAGCTCTGCAGGAAATACCCTGTAGAGTGAGCAGGTAAAGAATTTTTCTGTGCTGATATGAAAAGTACTGAGTTGTGAAAAACTAAAAGAAATAATGGATAAAATCCTTAATGGTTCTCTTCTAATTAATTAATTTGTTGAACTATTCAATTCCACAAGCCATAGAAATCTTGATACAACCAAAGAGTGCAAAAAAGCATTTTTTATCTCAAGGAGCTCCCCTTTGTAGGCTGCGATCTGGCAAGCAATCCAGAAGAAAAACACTTCAAGGGCAAAATAGGCTCAAAAGTTTAAAAGGTATAAAGAAAAGTTTGTTAACAGTTTAAAAAGGATAATGAGAACTAAAAATAAACTTTTAGAGCACCTTTTCTATCCCCCAGCTCTTTTTCCCTTCCCACCGAGGCAAAACCATGGAGTTTTTAGTTAGTTTGTCACTTCTAAAATGTTTCTTCAGTTTGCTTAGGGAGAAAGTCTCTCTTGCTGTGCCATGGAGTCCTTCCCACGAGAGACAGTTCTCTCTGAACTTTTCCAACGTGGTCTTAATTTTCATGAGCAGCAGGCCACCCAAAACCTGCTGCAATGTGAAGACCCTCCATGGGCAACAGCAGCCTTCCCACAGCTGCTTTTTTCATGGGCCATTTAGTTTATGGAGTTTTGATTTTTTAAGGATTAGCTCTCCTATTTCTGAAAGCAAGGTTTCTCTCCCTCTCTGTTCAAGCCTCTCACCAGATGACAGCTTTCAGCATCCACACACTCCAGCATGAGTGTGGGTTTTCTCATGGGCTGCGAGTGAATTCTGCATCCCCTCATGTACTTCATGAATACAGAGAAACAGTCTGCTGTATTATAGTCCTCACTCTGGCTTGCAGAAGAATCTCAGCTCTGAGGTTCAGAGCACCTCCTCCTCCCCTTCCTTCTTTTGCACCCACCTCAGTATCACCTGGTTGTTCTCCTCACTCTCCTCTCCTTCTTTTCTGATTTGGGAGAGAATTGGTGTTCCTAGGTCCATTTGTTCTTAAGCTTTATCGATGGAAACTGTTTTTATAGAGTTCTGCAGTGCTGAAACGTTGATCTCATGCAGGCTGTGTGTCAGGAAAATCACTGGCTGTGCCTCTTGCTGCTGGTCCCGTGGTCTCCACCAGCACTGTGCGCCTGCAGTGGCTGCCAGCTCTGCTCAGCACTTTTCTTCATGTGAGATGTCTAAAAAAAAAAAAAAGCTGCTGCTACCATTTTTATCCTTCTGTCCGTAGCATGGCTGGCTAAAAGTGGCCAAGCAAGCAGAGCCCATTGCAAGCCATGCCAAGAGAGTCCTGGCCGTGTGGTGCTGCCCCAGCTGTGCTGATTTCAGCCGTGCAGCCCTGGCCACGTTGCTGCTCCCAGACCGGGATGGCTGCAGGGCTGCTCCTGCCTCTGCTCCCAGCTGCATGCTTACCTGCAGTGCCACGATGGCTCCCTGCAGCAGAGTGGAATGGGCTCCAGTGAGCCCCTCTGGGAAGGGATGCCAGCCTCAACAGCCTCCCCTCCACCAAGGCCTCCTTAGAGAGCAGGGAGCAAGAGAGCTTCCCACGGTTTTTTCCTTTGGGAATATGTTACCACAGAGGCATTACCAGCTGCTCTAATTGGCTTAGCAGTGTGCCTATTCCCAGAGCTAGCCAGCAATTGGTTTCACCTGGTGCAGAGGAAGCCGCTAGCAGCTTCTCACAGAAAAATCACTTCCATGGCTGGCTTTCCACCCCCCCCCACCAGCAAAAATCACACTATTTAAACCTGCTACAAATGTGACAAGAAATAAGCACAAAATAATATGAACTCTACAAATTTCCATAAATCAGGTGGTGAATTTTCTCTTTTGGTATTGTAGCAACCTTTTCCAAATGTGGATTTTTTTGGTGGTGATTTCCTTCTTATTCACTGGTTTTACAGCAGTGGATTTATATTACTGAAAGTCAGAAGACTAATTTCTTCTAAAAATAATTTTCATACACTATTTTTTGCTTTCCTGTTATTTGTATTTATTCCATGTAGTATACGGTCTTTTTCAATAATTTAAAAATTTCTCCATTTTTTATCCTTTCAAGTGTATTTTTCTACAGATGTCTCATTTATCCAGAGGCACCACAAAAATAGTTAGAAGACTTCTACACCTAAAAGACCCTTCAATTTCCCTTTCCCACAAACAGTTAAAAGCATACGAAAAGAATGAGTGAGAATCAAATGCTAGAAAAGATATCCAAATGGATCTCTGTAATGGTCTCTCAATATTTCCCAGATAATAGAGCTGTTAGATCCACATTAGATCATGCTTCCTTTATTAGTAGTCACTACAATCTGTCTGCTGTCATGAGATCATGTATTGAGAGTTCTTTTAATATGTATTTTTTAAGTCTATGTTACTATCCAGGTTTCTATTTCTATTCTTGCCGAGTAAGCAACATCCATTTTCTCCTTGTACTGCAGATTCCTTTTGCCTACTTTATTGACTTCATGCCTTTATCAGAATCAGCACAGCTTTTAATGTAACTAGTGAGCCTGTCATTAGGGACTTGATGGAAGCCTTCCTCAAATTGTAAATAAATTATACTTTATGTACAGCCATTATCATCTTTCTCTAGGGGTTTCAATGGCTCCAAGCTTTTGTGCTATAGACCATATCCCTTTAGGCAAGATATCCCTTCAGGATATTTCCCTTCAGGCATGATATGCTGGTTGTAGTCATTACAATATTACTTTGATTATTCTCTAAATTACCCCTCATTACTGTACATTTTCTTTGCTTTTCTCATTACAGATGTAAACATTGTGTGTCTGTTGTGTTTTCAGTCATCCTTTCATTCGACTTCTTAATATACAGCTTCTCTCAGAGATTTTTGATGAATTTGGAAAGAAAAAAGAAAAAAAAAAGGTTTCTAGCCATGTTTGTCACATCTAAAATTATGGGAATTCAGAATATGGTTTCATATTTAATTTAGTTAATTAATGAACTAAATAGTCACAATAGCACATCAAAATGCAACTTTATGACGCTTTTGGGAAGTATTAATGAAAAGGTCTTGCTCTACATCTTGATTGTCAACTGACCTGGGCTCTATCAAAGCTATAATAAGAGAAGTAAATTCCAGAGGTGAAGGGCTTTTGGTAAGAATTTGCTGTCGACATCCCCTGACATTTATGTTTAGGGACTCAAGTGTTGCAGCTGACCCCAGCTGTCAGGGTGGGACACAAGAGGAGAAGTAGCTTACTTAATTACAGTCATTCAAAACCTTGCCGATGCTTACAAGTTCTCTGTTATGATTCCCATCGGGCTACATGATTTCATGGGCGTGAACACTATTGTCCATTACATCACATCCTATGGGAGCATGAGAGCATTTATTAGGGAGAATAGAATTTGTACAGCAGCGTTTGGAGCTGACATATTCAGAAAGTTTTTATGACCTTAATGACTTAATTTTTAGGTTTTTTTAACATTAGGTGCATGCCCCTAGTATGCACACATAATAGATACAATACAATTTTGTAAAACAGAAGCAGAGCTCTTGAAGATTCACAGACATTTGAATCTCCCTTTAAAAAGATTTTCATTCTCTATTGCCTGTAACAGTCTGAAGACAATTTATGAGTTTGAAGTGTTCCTTATATCACCCCTTTTCATAAACTCATAGGTTGATCTTCACTTCCAACGATCTTTTCACTCACCATTGACATATAATGTAATTTATATTCTGTTTCTACAGAAGATATTAACTTCATATTTGAATCTGTGCTCAGAAGAACTCCTGAAAATACATGTGTGGGTAAATTTCCTTTTCCTTTCTAGGACTTCTTGTTGTATAAAATTCATTGGAATTATCATTTTTCTATGAAGCAGAATTAATAAAATAATATATATTGATATATGAGGGGATAGTTTACCAATTATAGCAATCTTTATCGATATGCAAATGTCAGAAAATCTATATATCTTTTCTCACTAATTCTTCTAGTTGGTGATGGCAACATTAAAATTAAAATTAAATATTGTCTCATGACAGAGACAGTAATTGTCATCACTGATGATTATGAACTACCTGCCTAACAGTCAGGAAATTACTCGATTTTGATGTTATCTATGCTTGTTAGAAACCTGAAAGAAATACCTCTCCCTAACTGCGTTTCAAGATCTGTATAGTATCACAAATAAAAGTTTCTGTCTTCTAGAAGCTCATGCTTAATGGAAAAATACCACTTAATTTTAAGAAAATCAGCTTTCTTTTTTCAGTTGTTGGAATTTTCCTTTTTAGAATGGTCTACCATCCCATCAGATTTAATTTGCATGTGGAAATAGATCATTTTACCTCATTATTTTTTGGCTAACTTGAAATGGAGTTTCAATCATCATACAAAATGAGAGAGCTCTTAGTCACATTTGAGAATTAATATATAAAATCCTTTCTTTCTCCAGTGTTCTTTCTCATGTGTGCATGTACTGTCAGATTACAAGTAATTCAAGATTAGTGAAACATGGTCAGCTTGATTAACAACCGACAATTAAATCATTCCCCTGTGGAAGACCTTAATACTTTTTAATTCTTGCTATTGGGTTGTATAGACCTAGTACCTATTACCCAGGCTGCCATCAGGGACAAAGGGAATAATGCTGGCTGTACTTTGTCAAACTCCAGCAGAGCATGCTGGAACACCACGGGAGGGTGTTGTAAACGCCTATAATTCTATCCAGAGAATCTTCTATGCAAAGCATCAAAATAATAACATACAGTTATCTATTTCGCTGGGTATGGATACAAAGCTACATGTGTTGTGGTTTGAAAGCAAAACAAGTGAGAGGCTCCA
>VZSR01003794.1:9916799-9974297 GCA_013398615.1 Brachypodius melanocephalos | reverse complement strand
AATACTTTGTGCTAATCCTATACTACAACCCAGGACAACATGCTACAAAGTTAAATTTCTTCTGAAATAGCAGATTTTTACTTTGCCTGAAAGTAAACTGCAGAGACTCACTGACATGTATATGCTTTCCCCAATTATGCAAAACTGAACTCTGATGTGAACCTTTTGTGCAACATAAACTAACCAAGATAAGAGTGCAATTGTCAACTGGTGTGGAGAAATGCATGATATAAAAACTAATATTGAAAGAA
The DNA here is from genome assembly GCA_013398615.1 of Brachypodius melanocephalos. Taxonomy (NCBI): domain Eukaryota; kingdom Metazoa; phylum Chordata; class Aves; order Passeriformes; family Pycnonotidae; genus Brachypodius; species Brachypodius melanocephalos. The sequence continues at coordinate 9,974,046 of VZSR01003794.1, read as the reverse complement.
CTAAAGTAAGCATTGCACATATGACTACGTATGATACACCAGCAATAAATTGTTTAGAGCCCAGAACGACAACTTCAAGAGGCAGTCTAAGCTTGAGTATTCCCTGTCTAAGGCTTGCTTTCACTGCAAATACTGGCAGAAATTCACCCTTAAAAGCTTGTCTTTTGCTATTTGAGATTGTGAAAGTGAGCTACTGTTTTAAAATTGCCACTGCCTTTTGAATAAAACCAGAATCAAGCACTGAAATATTTAAATGTATTCTATATTTTCTAACTTGTGCAGTTACAGTTCAAAGCCTGCTAGATTTGAGACACAGTGATAAAAGTCTCTGCTGCATGCAGCACGGCTATCACGGTGGCAGCCCTGCAAACTTTCCCTGTCTGATCTGTCAGCCTCTTGAAGGCATGATGCTCAGCAGCTGATAAAGTGCTCTATGCTGAAACCAAAATTATGGGTTCTAATGAACCTCAGAAATGCTGCTGTCTTTGAAATGTGACTCTCTGTCCAGTGAGAATTGGGCTGTTTTCACAGTATTGAACAGCCACTGGATGATAATGACCTTCAATAGCTACACCTTGGGGCTAGATTTGAGTTTGATACTAAGAGGTGAAAAGCTTTCAAACTCAGTACCAGTCCCTTGAGCTATTTAGTCCTTCCAGTGACTTATGTCTTGGTAAACATAAATCCCCTTTGTCCTCATCATGCTTGTTGCTCTGCAGCAGGTTTTCTACAGGCTTTATATCATTTTTGTTGTAGATTTTCTGTAGATTTGAACCCTATCCACATCATCTGATGTATGCTCTTGAAATGATGTTTTGTTTCAAAGTCCAGCAACATCAATTAACTGTGGATTTCCTGGGTTTTGAGGCTCCAGTGAAAACAATTTAGGCAGCTGCACATTTCTTTGTCTTTTTCTTTGGTGCAATCCAAAGCTCAGGCTCAATGGTTTGGTACATATTTCTCAGAAAACTCACAGCTTAAAGTCAAATCAGCTTTGTTACCAATGTTGTGGATAAAAACCACATCTTTAAGGAAATGTGTGAATGAAAGGAATAAAGAAAGATAATCTCTCTGTTTTACTAGCAACTCAGATTTTCTCTTTAACATAAATAAAACATTCTGCCCAGGATCCTTCTTTTCTCCTCGTCACTTTTGTTTTCCTCTTGATTGAGTAGGTCAGTAATGTAAACTGATAAACTGCTGAGAAACATGATGTGGACATGAGGACTTTCATCAAGCTTATCATTTTAGAATGGCCTCAGGTGTATACCTACATGCTTGTACATGTTTGCTTTATACTGAATATTTGTTAAATATTTTCATGACAGCTGTAGAACAGTAAGGTTCATACTGTAGTTCTGCACTTTGGAGAACATACTGTGACACACAGAATTCACACTAAAAGCTACAGCTCAAGAGCATTTTTCAAGTAATGTTCTTCTTGACTATATCCCTTCCTTACCTGGCGCAGCACCCACATGTGTAGGTTTTTTTCCCTTAAACATTTCCATTGAAAATTTCTTTCAGTTGTGTTTTTCTTTTTTTTTTTTTTTTAAAACCACTGGCTGATTATTACTATATTTAGACCATGCCTTGTCCCTGCACATTTACTCACTCAAAACAGTGTCCTCTTACAAACAGGTAAATTCAAATCCATTCAAACATAGCTTGGTTTGGAATACGTGTTTACAATGTACTTGATTGTAAAGACCTTAGTAGACTGCAAGCTTTATCAAACTAAGAATATAAAGCATAAAACCTTGTCTGCCTTTGTTGTTGTACTTTAATTCTGTTAATCGCCCTAGGTAAAGATTAGCTGCTGTTGTCAATTTAATTCAGCTTCAAACAAAGCAACAAGGTCACTTCTTTTTTTTTTTTTTCCTCTTTTTTTTTTAAGCAAACAGGATTGAGTTGTCATGTAGTTCTAATAGGCAGCACAGGGAATCATTAGTCCACCTCAGCTCCCTGACTGATGGGCATTTCACTTCAGTCATCTGACTGAGCACTAGTGGCCCAGTACTATTGACACCATGTCAGAGCTGAGAGAAGATGCCTTAATCGGCTCAGACACTCTCTGCATTGATTTGACAAGTTGCTGTAATGACCTTCTTGTTTTTCTGAAGGATTACTGTTTACCCAGGGAGGTGCTGCTGAAAGCATGTGCTGCATTGTCATGGAAACTATTATTGTTGCATCTTGATCCCATTAATGCTCTGGTGTGTGACACTGATATGAGACACTGAATATTTCAATGAAGTACATTCCACCTCAATAATATTAATCACTGATGATTCATTAGACTCACGAAGTTTATAGGTAGTTCTGTGTAGCTTGGCCAGCAGCAAAGAAAGGGCTGTGGCTGCTCAGGGCACTTTCCTGCCTTGATTTGATATTTTATGGCCCAGGTAGCTTCTTTACTTTGAAGGAAGAAAGTGCCACTGCTTATTTTGTTTGTTCTCTTTTCTAATTTTTGCTCTTTGAGTTAGGTAGCTTGCAAGTAATTTAGGATGATTCTGGTTGAAGAAAGAAATAAGAAAACCAAGATTTGGAAAAAAGAAAAAAAACCAAAAAACCACAAACAAACCAACCCTCATGCTTGAGATATATCTCTGTAAGGAAAAAACAGTATTTTGGAGAGAGGAGATTTAGGTGATATATGGAACATTTTCTTCATCATGTTGAAAGTGTAGCAGCCTGTAACTAATATTTTTTCCCTCTTTCCTTGTGGCTCTAGGGTAATGGCAAGTGGAAGACACATCTCACAGTTCACAATTTTAAATTCTCACTTGCTCAGTGCAGGCATATTTTTCTCAGCCATTTCCTTCTTGTGTTTGGTATATTGAGTGTGTGATCTTTACTGTCTCTAGAAATTAGTTTCTTAGTACACCACATTTGGTTGAAACAAGCATGGTTCCAGCAGTGATTTAGGCAAAAAAAAAAGAAAAAGAGCCACTGATATGAAAGAAAAAATTCTAACAGGTTAGAAGACATGATAGCTGTTTCCTTGGAAAAGGTAGTATAGCAGGCTGTCTTGCAGGCTAGGTCTAATGATTAAGCTGCAACAGAAGTGGTTATTCTGACAAATTTGAACAATTTCCCGTACATTGATTTTTGATGAGAAGAAAGGAAAATCTTCAAAGTTTTTTTACGTGAAGAATCATCTTTCATACACAGTTTAGTAATTGGGAAATACTGTTTGAAAACATGTCAATACAGGCTGAGCTCTTATCTAGAGGGCATGAGCAGCAAATGAAAGAATGGTGCTATAGAAGTAGCACTTTACCAAAAGGGGGTTTTATTTGAAAATTAAGAATTATTTCAGTTTTACTCTTCATCCTTAGTGTTACAAGTCTACTCAGACCTAGGATGTATTATACCATAAGAAATGTGACCGAAGGAGACGTTGAAATCAGTGCTTAGCTGCAGTAGTTTTCCATTTCTCTCCGTTCGATCCAATACACAATCATCCAATCATCAGCTAATAGTTTAGGTTATTGACAGAAGTTTCTTATTGACTTTCTTGTTTAACCTAATAAATAATGAAACACCTTTCACAGTATTTGAGGAAGTACTGAGTAATATTTCCCCACACACTGCAATTAGTTTTTATCTGATCACAGAGTCATTAATATTTCTGCTTTGATTCTAAGTTGTCTGAGGCATTGTCAGAGTGTCATAGCACTTCATTCACAGTACAGGCTACTGAATGCTCTTTGTGGTGTTTGCCTTGAGAAAGATGTGCAAAAATCACAGTCTTTGAAAGATTTATATCTCAGAACACAAACTAGGAAGGTTTTCCAGTAACATAATCTAGAATAAAATATGCAACCCTCTAAGGTTTTTCCCACTGATTAACTATTTCGCATGCTGCACTGCGGTCAGAGATGATTATGGTTATGTTTACCTTTCCATTTCAATGAAGAGGAATAAATTCTTCACAAATATAGAATGTCCCAAATTCTTTTCAGAAGAGAGAGGCAGAATACATGCTCCTGAATTTGCATTTATAGTTATTTCTTGCTGGCCCCAGGGTCATTCCTAACATGGGAATTGTTCACTTCACATTAAGAAAACTTTTTGGTTTAGAATACGCTCTTTTCTTGAGCCAGACTAAGTTTTTATAAAGAATTCTGGCTTAGAAAATATTTGTCAGGCTCACATTCTGAGCTTTGGTTCTTTAATTTGCTTGGAACTTCCTAGTCCTCTGTTGTGACAATGAAAATTCTGGATAGCTGTAGTTTAACATTACTTAGCAAATGCAGTGAGTAAGCTCTGGAATTAGTCAGTCTGACATGATGAGGAAGCAATGCCTTCATTTTTTGACTTCCAAAGCTGCAGTGGGTATCCTTGGTTCTATTACATAGAAGAAATTGTTTGATGGAGACAAAAAGAATGGTTCCTTCGTTGTAAGAGAAGGGAATACAGGTGACCTTGCCCCTGATAAGTAACAGCTATGTTAATTACTCAATACAGCCTTGCCCCTGATGAGTCACAACTATATCCACTAAAGATAAGCATGGTAAAAGGGAGAGGTTTAGTTGGTGAGGATTATGAAGAACCTTGAGAAAGAGAGAACAAGAGAATCATGAAGGAGGAGGAATAAACCAGGGCCCTTTTCATGCTGTGATAAACAAGAAGTCTGTGTCTGAGCTCATTTCTACCCTCTAAAAAGGGCAGAAACTGCTGCAACACTTAATTTTCTTCATTCAGGCCCATACACAAGCAGTTGCTTGTTACACAGGAAACAGAGCCAGGAATTCTCCTTTCCTGTTCTATTTTTTCTGTGTGTTCTACCCCAGAGCAAAGAGCAGATACACCTGTCAGCAAGGAAAGGAAAAGAGCCTTTGCTGATACTGTCTTGCAGTTCACTGTGTTGTGTCATGGAAAATGTTATTTATTGATTATGCTGACAGTGAGAGTAAATAGAGCTAAGTCTGTTTTACATTGCAGATGAGAATGTGTATCTCATAACTCTTAATGCACAATCTGACTTCAAATCACTTCTCCATGTCTCCTTTCCCCATTAAACCAAACATGTTTTTCTATTTTATTATGTGAGCATGAATTAAAACAGAGAGGAAATAGGAGACATTGTTTTTATTGCGTATTTTTTTGACATGCAAGTCGTCTTTCACTTCTTAGTAAAAATTAACAACTACAAATTCCATTTCATCTGTGAACCCTGTTATAGATTGCATTATTCACTCAATTGACTGTAACAGTTAAGGCGATTACCATCTGCGATCTAAATATCTGTTTATATTGGAATGCAGAAAGTATTTCATTATTAATGCCATCTTATAAATCCAAATCTCATTTAGATGACAATCAGTTCACTTTATGACAACCAGAGTGTGTTCTAATTCTTGCTTCTGTTTGATCATTGTGTGCAAGTAGCAGACTCATTTGAAATGTTTCTGAATAAAGCATGCAGGTGTGCATTAATCTTGCACTTTCCTCAGTAGATCACATGTCCATGATAGCTGTAAAATCATATACTAAAATATTCATGGCAAGTTTGTGTAAAGGACTGTGCAATATTGTATTTTAATCAAAAGGAAAAAAGCATTTACTTTGAAGTAGTTGGAGTAACAGCTTATGAATGTGATTTCTCAAAGCTGTGAAAAAACCCACTGTAATTTGCTTAAACAATATTCAGACTAACAGACTTCTTAAATTTTTTTTTGTACATAAAGACCAACAAGTTGGTCTCTAGCCTCAATCTTGTTACTTCTGTACTTTTAATAAACTTACAAATGCATCTTTTGGGCTAAATGGACTTTATAAAACTATAATTTCCATTTCTGTGTCTGTCACATTAAGATTTTTTTACAAAATCAAGTAGAGTTAGTATGAATTACAGGACATTTACTGATCTTTTTCCCTGATATATTTGTAGAAAACTCAAGAGATTGGATATCTGCGTATTTTTTATAGTGGATGGATGTAGGCACACAGTTTGTGGTGGTTGGGGCTGTGGCCAAGCCTCACCCCTACAACTGTGTAGGACAGGTGAACAGTACTGAAGGCAAAGAAACATGGAATGCTGAGGTGCACCTGACCAGTCACAGAGGGGTGCACAGGTGGAATGCATCTAAGATAAAGGGTACAAAAGATTGTACTGATAAGCAATAAAGTGCTGATGCTTGAAGCCTTCTTCAGTGTCAGTTATACCTCCTCTGTCAAATGGAAGTCTCTCCACCTGGTAACAGATGCAGCCAATGGTGTTACGATGCCCTATCAGTATTTTTGAAGTTCTCTGTGGTGAAAAGAGGATGCACTGCAATGGGATCATCATGCTCATGGCTGAGTATTCCTTTCAGAAGACAAGCATCTAATAAGGGTAAGGTGAGTCTTTGGAGGGCCTAGACTGTAGTAAAGCTTGATATTGCATTTTCATTACCTTCAGAAGTTTGTTTCTGCCATAAGAAATCAAATTATTCTTTATTATTCTTCCCTAAAATATTTGCCAATTCTTTCTTTTTCACAACTCCTGTAATCTCTCATATTTAGAACGGTGCTGTAGCTTAGGTTCAGCATTGTGTGTTCTTTAGTGAGGAAACTTGCTGCCCCTTCCCCTCTAATGAATCCAGAATTATCACAGAGTCGCATGAATAATGTATATGGACCAATTAAATGAACCTGCTGTACTAGTTCTCATGGGATGTATCTGGTGGAAGTAACAATTTTGTGGGCAATGGCACTGTGTAATGACACCCGAAGCTAACCACATGTAGCTATTTGTGATGTTTTGAATCCTATTAATTCATACCTTTTGTTTTCAAGCAAACTTAATTATTGCAATTCTAAATTACAAGTGCCTGAATTTATTTCTATGCATTCCCTAAGGTTGTAAAATACAATACTATGCAAAACTGCAATGAAGTGTGGTGAGCCTGATTAATGTTGGATTCATTTAGGAGGTAGATGTAAAAGAGTGCAAGGGAAAGTTTCTGACTGTGAAGACAGGTGGATTTGATATCTTCATTCCAATAATTTTAATGTCTTGAAAACAATAGCCCTAAAGATTTTACTGAAGTTGCTGCAGTCATGTGGGATGGAGAAAACTTTTCCTCTGTGAACATGACTTTGTCACTGGCTATGAAATCCTAGAGAAGTGTAAAGCTGTGTCAGCCATATCATTGCAAGAGTAAAGTGAGCACAAATGCTGAGATACCCAGTTCACTGTAGCCTTGCCAGTCTGTAGGGTTTTGCTCCAAAAATGGTACAGAAATAAATCAGTGCTGCCATATGACCCCAGTCCTGGACAGGCAAGCCTATTCAGCATAGCCTTACTTAACTGTGCAGATCCCCAAACTGCTAGGAACCTCTACCTGTGCTCTTCATGAGCTTAAAATTGATAATCCACAAAATCAATTTGTTCTCTCAAGAAGACGTTTTGAGATGAAAACCTGAAATTCAGGTTGCTTATAGTTATTAAACCACATATGTGGTGCTTTTTAGAACAGCCAATGGAAAGCATAGGCCAAGGTGGGATTTTCAAAGGTGCTTAAGGCATTTAGTAGAATAACTGACACTAAAAGTCTATGGGATTTACAATCTTACATGCCTCTGGCAGTTGATTAAAAAATCTAATTTCAGCAGATAGTACTCTGGACTATTACTGGGACTTAGGTTCTGCTGATACAGCTATGACCTGCTGTTGAGGATCTGCTGAGTTTCAGAGTTTCTGCAACTCTCATCCTTTATTAGTCTTTCCAGGTGGGCATTTCCATGGATCTCTGGAGTTATACCATGCAATGGAATGTCCCATCTCCCCCAGTCTCCCTTTGAAGAGATCACATTATCATAAAGTGAACACTATGTCTTAGAATAGGTTTATTATGAATGCATGGATCTGGGCTTTAATTGCATCATCTGAATAAAACTGCAGTTCAAACAAAAATGTTACCTTTCATCATTATTAGGAGAAGCTTGCTGGAACTGAGCATTAGCAAAGAGGAATTCTGTAATCTCTCTTTTTGTAGATATATTTTAAAACAATGGACACCAAGCAAGCTAACTTGTCAACACTTGAGTGAGTCACTGTGACACTGTCATACTTTTAAGAAAGTTGGAATAATTCAGTTGAATAACCATTGATTTCTTCTTAAAAAAAACCAAACAAAACCCCCCTATTATTCAAACTTAAAACTTTATGCAAGTCAGTAACTTCCTATCAAATAATCTAGCTATTCTCTCATATATTACATTTATGACTTTTGTCTGGTTGAACGTAAGTCAATAGTCCATCCAATTTTCTTTACTGACTAGGTCAACTGAAAAGGTTTGGTTTTTTGGTTTTCTTGCATGCAAGTTACATATATCATATGAAAGATATACAGACAAGCACAAAGCACATGGTTCAATGTATAAACTGGACCATTGCACCATAAATGGCTTAAGCATCACATGCTGACATAACTTTCTATTTTTAAAATAAGTGTGTATTTTTATTTTATGTTGATTTCCTTTTACAGTCCACTTCAAAGGGTTCCAACATAGCTTCAGGTCTGCCTATAGATGATTGTTATTGATGTAAGAGCTTTACCAATCAAAAAGAGTTTTTATTTTTTTCCCCACCAATTAACTTCTTTCAAAACTCAGAAAAGATAAATACAGTATTTACATGTAATAATTAGAAAGCCATGTACAATGAAGCAAGGATTTTAAGATTAATAAATAGCTGAATGTGAGTCCTATAGCCTGCTTAATTAATCACTAAACTGTGGAACCATTGCAATTCATATGTCAATCCAGACTCTTTTATGTAAGTGATTTGAATCAATTGCTAATGAAATTGAGAAATTTAGAAGCAGCTTCTTGACTTTCAATTGACAGGACTCATATTTAACTCAAGAAATGTGACAGTTAATGACAACATAAAAGCACTGTGAATTATTTGCCAGATCATATGAGAATTACAGCATCAACCTATTGAAATAGCTTGTAGTTGATCAGTTTGAAAATAAACAGTCGTAATGAAATATTTAGAAATCAATGATGCTGCTTAAATTATGAGAGATTCTGTCTGAAATAAAGTAAAGATATAATCTTACAAATATAACAATAGTACTTCAACAATTCTCCTATATTGCCACATACACATTTATTTTTAAATTTATTCTTACTGCTGTTAAAACTGTAATCCTTTAGAAATCCTTTATTAAATAAATGACTTTAAACTGCCAAAGTAGTTTCATGGCTAATTCTTCTTTTTAAATGTAATTAACATTTTTACTCTTGCTCGCTTGAATTTAAATGATTCTGCTGTTGAATTTGTTTCCTTAACTTTGCACTTCCAGCCACATTTTAATTAATTAAAACTTCAGCCAGATAGAAAGAGACAGTTATTGTGTGTTAATGGAATATCAGTGGAAAGTGCACTAATCAATAATTAATTTAATTAAGGTATATATGAGACAATATTGCTATATAATTAACTGAAAACCACACAACACATGCATATTTAAATATTCATTAATAAGTTTGTTAGGAGTTTTAGATCATGCTGTTTTGTGGATTTACATGACATATAAAATTAAAAGCATTTTCCAGAGAGATCCTGAAATACACATCAAATTCTGTTCTTAATGATTTTGACAGTTAGGTAGCAAATTTAGGCAATTGAAGCCCCACTAAGAATGAGAGTGTGCCATCTTGGAGGTAAAAATCTGTGGGAGATTTGTTTTAACCTCTGATAGATGTGTAAAAGACCCTATGAGATGAAGTTACATGTGGGTAAACCTACTTCATACTTGAAAAAATGTGCCTTAGAAAAGACTATGAATAATGGAAGTATTTTTGCAATTCCACAGCTAAAGTTGGATCATTCCACTAACAAGACGTTCAGATACTCTACTTATTAAGGACTCTGTTCTGTTAATATTGATGAAGTTAGCTCATTGCTCATTGTGAATGACTTTTCATGAGAATTTACCAATGATTATGCTATTTAAAGGTGCTGCTGGTTTGATACATTTGCTAAACTTTTAAATTCCAAATAAATAGTGCTGTCATGTTTCCTCTGTGTTCAAAATCCATTACAGTTTGTGTAATTAATGATTACTGGACTGAATAGTGACTATTTTTAGCAGGGTACTTCACATCCATAAAGTTTTATAATTAAACTGACAATCTCTTCTTTGAATATCCTAATTATATTCTCCTACCAGATGTTCTGCACAAAAGCTTGACTTTATGAAGAACTTTTAACACTGAGGTACAAATCTGACTTTCAGACTGAGAGTAAGTTAAAACCAACTTGTTCATTGTTAAGGAAGAACTTTAAAAGTTAATTAATTGTCATGAAGAATTGTGGTCCTTTTAATAGTGGAGTCTGACCAGAGCTGGCAGATGAAAGAATGAGACATTCATGATGCTGAAGTTTTGGAGAAAGACTTGACAACTCCCTTACACTAGCTGGGTAACTTTAAATGGCTTATGTTTGATAAGATTAACTTTCACCTATATTACTTGCATATTCAGTATATGGTTGGAGGTAATTTAAGTTAATAACAGCTGGGATTTTTTTTTTTTTACATTTATTTTGTATTAATATGTTAGCTTGAGCAATAGCTTGAAAAGTCACTCAATTCTCTGGCCAGCTTCTTTGAAGCAGTACACCAAAATGTGATTCATTCTTTTACATGTTTAGCAATACTGTTTTTTGGATTGGCAACATAAGGCAATATTTTGTATAAGCATTCATTAATAATTGTTATTATATTTTAAGGGATGTTATTTACATAGAGCCACACACACATACTGTGAAAAAGTGTATAGGCCTTTTTCCACGCTGTGTAAGAGGAAATATTGCAAGCTTTCTATTTCAAAATGGTGTATATTAATTATACATTATTTATTCTGCATAGCTTATTTTTACAAATTAGTTGAGCAATTTCTCCCCCAACTCCTCTCCGCTTTGTTAAATTATGGATTTCAAACCCTTGTCAGTACTTTCTCAGAATTAATCACAGTACTTAGTTAAGACCGATTTCAAAATGTATTTTTCAGAACCTCAAATTCCTATTCAGTTTCTAAGTTCCTCCCTCAACATCTGACCTGTTATTTAAAGTGGGAAGTACCACTGGAAATTGTTACAATATTATAACTTCACAGCAAAATTGAGGAACCAGCAGAGAGGGCTGTTTTCTGACCTCTGTTGGAGCTCATGCCTGTGAAACTCGGGTGTGATCTCATAACATGGGTCCGTGAAGAACACATCCAAAATGGAAAGCTTTGTCATGCTGTCAGCTCTGCTGAGAAACCAAGTCCCCAGACACAGCAGGGCTTCTGGTAAGCTCCTGCCTGGGGTGGTGTGGACATCTTCCAAGATAACTGCTCTCCCAAATTTGAGTCCCCAGAGCATTCAGCATTGTCCTCAATATGAAATACTTGCATTTTAAGAATGTTCATGCCTTGCTCAGTTCTGTTAAGCTCCAGCTTGCCTATTTAGGTCTTCATTCAATAGTAATTGCAACTCTTTTACATACAGCTAATTTTTCAGCTCAAATACAGTGTTTTCCCTCTCAAGGTGTCTCAAAATGCTGCACATACTGCCTTGGTACAAAAAAACCCCATCTTCCTATCACTACAGAGACAGCAATCTTTGAGCACTCATGGCTCTAATGGCCCTCAATGTGAGAGAGGGAACTCAGATGTCACCTGAAATTCATCTAATAGTAATTTCAGTACTCTGCCTGAGCTGAATACTTAATGTGCCTGTCACCTTCTCAAAATCCCATTTAGCACAGGGAAAATTATGTATACCTGTTACTTACTTCATCACTCCATGAACACTAACACATTCAGGGAGAGTTGGGCAGGTCCTTTCAGAAGCAGCAATGTGGGAGACAGAGGTGAGCTGCCTCCTCAGCCCGTTTTGGCAGCCAGAGGTTAACACTTAATCACTGAGCACAGATACTTGTTCCATTTATCTCTTGTAACTTCTTCCACCAGCACAATTAAGCTCCTCTTTTGGAGTCCTTGGCTGTTCTGGCAGTCCAGTCACTGGTATAAAAACTACAGAGATCTCATTTCCTCTGTAAGGAGCTTAATAGAATCCCCCAAGCTATTATTTTGTGCAAAACAAGTTTATCCACAGTGGAAACGTCATGAAAAGTAGTGTCTCAAGAACAACTTAAAAATATAATTCTTAATATTTTACCAGGGAAATAATGCCCACAGGTTGTGATAATAAATTGAATTTGACATAAGGGAATCATGTGGATCTTAGCTAAATGTGAAATAATGATATAGTCATACAATTTCCACCTGTGAATTTTGCTGCGGATCTCAGGGTTTTATTCTGTCCCTTCACATCAGAATTTAGTATTGGGATAATACCTGTGGAGAGGTTTTCTCCCTCCTTCCGTGGCTGATATTGGGCCTGAAAACCTAAGACAAGCATAACTTTGTTTCCAGACCAAAATAAACTAAACTCCTTCTCTGAGAAAAAACAAGGCAGCAAATCTGGGCAGTTTATTTTCATGCTTTGTAGCAACTGGAGCAACACACTGCTCTTGGTGACCCATGTCAGAAAAGACAGGCTTTTGCACCAGTCTCAAGATACATTTGTGTTTACTTGTTTGTCATGAAGCTTATGGTATAACTCAAATTATATAAAAATAGTGACTGGTAGAGGGTGTTTTGTTCTGCCTGCCCAAAGCAGCCTCCCTATTATTTTTTTTTTTTTTTTTTCTTTACAGGAAGAGACTCTTCTTTAGAGAATAAGGCAGAAATGTGAAATCAAAAAATATTGAATGGCATTGAAAACATTGCAAATTGTTATTATTATTATAAAAGATTCTATTATTTTTATCTTTTTGTAAGTTACATATCTTCTGATGACATGCTATGTCATACATAGAACCTCATAAGACTTTGGCCTTGTGGTCAACATTTTTAATGCTCATTGGCAAAACACAAAAGGGCCTTCCCAATCAGGCCAGCCCCTTTTGTTAACATAAGTAGACAAATGTCTTTTTGCAGCTCTAGCACATGAGGCTCTGATGTGGCTTGCGCTGTCCAGACTCCCTGTTTTAAGCTCCAGGTCATAATCCATCCTGGGCAGTTGTGAGGAGGCAGGTATATTTCCATTTCTGCTGCCAAAGCAATATACCTTAAATGCTCTATTGTGATGCTGCTTAGGGTAAACATATATTATAAACAAATATATATTACTGCCTGGAAAGAATTTAACTATAAAAGCTGGGGGAAGGGGGAGGGAAATCCCCAATTTTCTTACTTTTCAAGCCTGAGGATAGTGACGTGACATTAGTACAATTTACTGAGTATAAAACTAAATTAAATCAATGCTTGAAGCTTTCCTTGAATATGTCTCAAATTCAGTTCATCTACCATTATTGAAAAGTATCACATTTAAGTCTTAATAATTCTTTACACTAGAGTGCTATTAATGTCATCATTATTATTATACTCCCCTATCTTCAATATATTATAGCTGTTAGAATTCAAGCGCAAAAATCAATGGGAAATTTGTATTTGATATAAAATATTCTAATCCATTACAATTAATTTCTTTTCTTGCATTATGTTAATCATACTCTTCCCCACCTGGGAACAAACCCCTGTTGAATTCCTGACTAGATTTAGATCTAACATTGGTTCCCCAGAGTGCAAATCTTTAATAAAAATTCCATATTTTATGTCTCTTTTCTTCTGGTTTTGTACACAAATCACAGTGAGAAATATTAAGTGAAAGGTTTGGTTTGACCAAAAGGTTTAGAATACAGACGACATCTGGTCTTTCATGAAATAAAATAAATTAAAAAAACAACTCCCTCATCTCTTGCCTATGGGCATTTAAGCTATACATACACTATTTCAAGATTAAAAGCAGCACTGAAAATCCACCCATGATTGACTGTTCAACAGTTATATACACATCTAAAGAAATATCTTTGACATGGAGTTTTGTTTCAAGAATTACCTACTTCTCTTCCTAGCTTGGGGTGAACTTTTCATCCTTTCTTTTTTGAGAAATTCTTTTTAACAAGTTACCAGTTATTGTTTAAGAACCTACACATCAGTGAAAATTTTAGTGTTTGTTTTAATTATCAAATGATTCTTTTAATTTCTTGACATCAACATCATACTAAAAATTTCTGGCTTTTCCAGACCTTTCTCTAAATGTTAGAGTAAAACAATTTTCGTCACTTACCACCATTTGTACCATCTCTGCTTTTACTCTCTCTTTTTTTCCTTCAATTATTCTTACACAGATGGATCTCACAGGGCATGGTCATGAACTCTGGTCAGTCCAGGAAGTGAAGTCTCCTTTGCAACAATGACAATGCTAGAGGAAACCTTCAATCTTAGACATCTCAGAAAAAATAAAGAAGAGTCATAGAAATGTCTATATCTGCTTTGTGCAAAAACTGAATATGACCCATTCATGAGTAGCACTTTTATTCTGACAGGCTGGGCATTAGGAAAAGAGACATAATGTAGTCCAGCTCAGATACTGGGCTGTTAAATTTAACAAAGTCATCAAATGCATGGATAATTTACTGCCACATGGTGATGAGATCCATCCATAGGTAAACTAAAGTTGGAAACATATATGCTAGTGATGGGGTTATTTAATGGTTAATAAGGGATGTCTAGTTAAAAATTAACAGAGAAAATAGTTTCCACACTTATTAACTGAAGACTAGATAATGAATGCAAGGTAAAAATAATTAAACTAGTGAAAAATTAACCCAGAAAAGAAATTAATTTGTGTAGGTTACCTTAAAAGTAGCTAATGCGTAAATCTGGTTAGGGGTGGTTAACATGCATTGAATTGACAATGTGATCCATGAATGAAAAAGTTAATGATTCATGGGGATATACCAATTAACCCAGGTTAATAATTAAGCAGTCATTAATTAGTTAAATCTGATAGCTTGGTGAAGAACTGCAGCTTCTTAACTGAACAAATATACTTTTTTTTAAATGTTATCATAGGTTGAATGACTCTTGGATTTATATTAGTTCTGCCAATTTTAAGCAAACATTTAAAGTTTTGGAGTGCTGAGACACATAAAGACTTTATTTGTTTATACACATCACAGCTCATTGTTCACTCTTGGGAATGTGTATTTGATAAACGAAAACAAAATTATTTTGAAATACATGTTGCTATTTTCCCCAACCAAATTAGAAACATCCTGCCCTTATGTTCAACAAACACAACAGGGTGTTCATATTTAAAGATTTCTACTTGCATATGTGCAGTTTGTCAGGTAGTTTATGAATATTTACATATTAATTGGCCTGACATCTGTCATAATTGCATATTAATTATTTTTGTTTTAATCAGATAATTGATTTATTATACTGCTGTCTGCACTTCTAGGGGAATGTCTCTGAGGGACAATGCATGCATACACACAGATTTGGTCTTCTGCCTACAGTATTCCTCTACTGATGATCTAAAGAAGTTTTGCTGTTGTTTTTTTTTAGTAGAAAGATACATTTTAGAATTTGATTTAGTGCTTGTCAAGAGTTATCTGAAAGACATCCATTGACTTCAGTGAGCTTCAACTCAGGCCTGTAGTCAATGTAACAAAGCATTTCTGAAAAAGCAGAATGACAAAAATCAATGGGCTTTTTGATTTTGGATCAATGGAGAATTACAATTTCAGCACATAAATTATACAGGAAGAGGAGGTTAAGTTACGGCTGTGGGAGAGTTGCTTCAAATTGCAAATTGCTTCAAAGGGGCCATTTTCATGTTCAGAGCAATGAGCATCCAACAGTTTGCCAGTTATGGCTCATCTGATGCCTAAATCTCTCCAATTTTTTCCCCAAAAAGGTTCATTTTATCCAACATCACCCTTATAAACATAAAGCTAACTGAAGGTTCAACCATTTGGAATCCAGATGCACAAGTAACTGCTTATCTGCATCTCTGCCACGATATGAAAGGCAGGAATGAGAAAAGCCTCAGCAATATTCTGTCATTACCACATGGCAATTAGACTACTATATATATTTCACTTGACATTTCATTGATATAGCCACTTCCAGTAAGTTGTACCACATCTTTGAACTGGCCTGTCCTAATGGAGTCTAGCACGAATTTGGATTGGCATCAACATCACTTCAAACCCTGCCAGGTCCCTCAGCTATTCCATTTGTAACTTTCACATCATTTCTCATTCACAGTTTAGACCTTGAGCAGAAAGGAACTGCATGGCAGCCTGCCAAAAGAAGTGTTTATTGTTTATAAATTATGAACAACGTGTGTATTTCTGCAATTGGCAGTTTCTATCTTAACCAAAGCAAGCTTTATTTATAGAAAATTAGAACATCTTGTTTTCTCCTGTGTTATGGCAGATCGTTTTAGATGAAACAAAACACATGTATGAGCCACATTAAAAACTAAGGTTTAGTTTGTCCAGACCCAAAGGGTACATTCAAGTTCTTGCATTATTAAAAGTCATTACTGCTAATCAGGATACAGAAGTAATATTTAATACATATCTAGTGGGAACCTGGTTACTTTTCATGACATCTGCAATTTTTCTAAATAAGCCTTAATGTTTGCAATATTAAGGCTGTAGTGCAAATCCACAAATATAAAATGGCAAATCCAATACTACTTCTGAATGCTTTTTTTTTCTTCTTAAAAAATTTAATTAAAAGAATCAAAAATATTTCTGCTGCACTTTATGGAACACCATCAAATTTATTTTGTCTAAAAATTATATCAGTAATCCACACACAAAAAATAAGTTCACTGATTTCCTGATTTTCTTTTTAAAATCTTGTCTATTGTTCTGTTTCTTATAAACAGACTCTAAGAGATCACAAGAGAGCTGTTACGAAAATATCTGCAGTAGTGATAGAAATATTGAGTAGCTCTGAAGTATTCAGTTCCAAATAAGAGTCTGAAAGAGTGAATTCCGTTCCTGAGAGCAGAGTCTAGCAATATTTGAAAATTATGAGAAACAATTGCCTGCTGCATTGATAAATATCATGGGAATATCACGACAAAGTATTGTGATTTTTTCAAGAATGGGCACAATATGGTTTCTTTTCAAAGCTAGCTTGTATCTAAAGAGTATCTTGACCACACAATACAAGTTTAAAGCAGTCACCTATACAAAGAAAGAGCCGGCATGGAAGTTGGAAACAAATGGAATAGAAGAAAAGGAAGGGGAGAATAAAAGGAAAAGACAGAGAGAGAACAAAAGAGTATCTTAAGCCACTCTGACCCTGTCTTTCTGCAAGCTGTAGAAGACAGATGATCAGGAGAGAAATGGAAGAAAGAAAGACTGGTTTGGAAGCTTATATAATACAGCATGAAACATCCAGGAGTAGGAAGCCTCACAGAGTTTTGTGGAGAGGCTGCTGGGACAGGCCTTTGTTCCCTTCCTGCTGTCAGGAGGCACAGCCCCATGCTGCTGCACCTCAGGGACACAACCCTCATTGCATCGCTGCTGTCCAAACTGACGGTACACAAAACAGATTTAGCTGCTTTTTGGTTTTTTTTTTTTGGTCTGTCATCAAGGAGGCTATGAAGGCAATGGTGAGTGTGGGAATCACCTGTATGATAGCAGAGGGGAATCTGTGATTACAAAGGAAATCTCTCCCCCAATTTCAGAGATGAAAGTGGCCCAGACTGGGAGTTGATCGTCTTGCCAGCCCAGCCAAAATACAGTTCTGGGGCAAGGAGAGAACCACCAGGCTGTGCACAGACCCTTCTGCAAAAGGTTCCTGGGGCTATAGCCTGGCTTGCACCCACACATCCCAGAGAAAGGCCAGGCCCACCCCAGCCCTGTAGGTGGTGCAGGGGAGGAATGGAGGGGTATGTAGAATGGTGGAGCATGAAACCCACCTTGCACTAGCTCAAAAACAGCTGACAAAAATGAAGAAGGGAATTAGGAGTTAACCAAATGAGGGAGAAGGTGGAAAAGCAAGATCTGCAGGGACATGAACACCATGCCTCAACACTTTTTGTATCTGTATTATGTTTTGTTCTCATATGGAAAAGTATGTCACAGCCCATCCCTTGTATTAGATAAATAAATCTGGGAATAATACCTTCTCTCTCTACTCTACAAGCTTGACAGGTTTCATTGTAACACTATTTTCACCTCCAGCTTCCTGGAAAGTGAACTCAGAAGGCAGCTGTGCCAGAACGCCCTTCCGAGATCAAATGAAAAGACAGATACGTACAAGAAATTAAGTGTGACTTATATAAAGTGTCACTTTTACAAATATATCAGTGTAACACAGGTCTGACTTTGCAGGATTTCCAACCATACATGCACATACACTATTTTGTCCTTGTCTCTGAAAAACACAATTTTAAGGAACTTGGAAACCAAAAGTTTTAACACCTTTTAGTTTCTCTGTGTATCAGCTGTGCACACTTAGAAATTTATCTGTTACTGAGCACACCTGGGGATCATGAGAGAGCACACAGCACTGAGACAGTGGTGTTCTGCCTGTTACATAGCATGACTAAAAAATGTATCTAATTTAAAGTTTAAAAAAAAATAGACCTTCCTACATGCCTCAGAATGTTTTAATATCCCTGCTGGGGGTTTCTAAGTGGCAGCTGTTTTAATTCAGACAGCATATTTGTAGCCCTTGTATTTCTGTCTCCCTGTGTGTTACATTCTCCACCAGAGATGCGGCTACTGAACATATCTACACTTCGGTCTTATTTTGGCCCCATTTGATTCATTCGATCTCTCAGTAGCCAGTAATTATAGCTATATATATAACCTTTAGCTTTCCAGTGATATGTATGGTTACACCTCTCCTCTCTTCTGTAAAATCTTTTAGCTGAGTGTTCTGAATTCATTCCTCTTTCGGGGATAATGCATGTCTCAGTGTTTCTGCAAGGGTACAGATCAGGGGCTATGGTGCTAATTTAGCATCAGCATCACTACTGGAGAAACAGTTATACTCTGTATTGACTAATTTTTCTCCTGTGACTGTATTGAACCTGCTCCTCAACCTTTTCTTCACAGAATGCCATCACCATCTAAGTAATACATCATCAGTGCAGTTCACTCTGATGATGTATTACACTAACATATCATTAGTGCAACAGCAGAGCAAGGCGCTTTGATGATGTATTAATGCAATACATCATCGGAATGAGTCACTCCGATGATGTATAACTCAAAAGATGGTACTATCCAGGGAAACATGGACATTCAATAAATCAGGGACAACATTAAAGAATAAAATCTAGGACATCTTCTAGGGAAAAACAAAGCTTCAGAAAGCTTTGAATGAATATAGCATGAGGTTTTTCCTTAAAACAAAAACAAACAAACAAAAATAGAAAGATAGAATACAAATTTGCCTATCAATTTTATCAGGAATGTAGATTTCTGTAGAGTACAATTACCATGGTATTCAAATTTGAATTCCCTTCTGCAATGACACATGATATATGCAGGGCATTTTAAGTTAGTGAAAGATGATGTGATACAATTGGTAATATACTCACTGGAGACTTATCATATCCTAACTGGAAGCAGAGAAAAAGGGAATCAAATGCAAAAAAAAAAAGTCCAAGTCTCTTCCCTGAAAAAAAAAAAAAAAAAAAAAAAAAAAAAAAAAAAAAAAAAGCTGAAACTTTTTTAAACTGCTAAAAGGAGCAATTAAAATTCAGTGTTAAGATTTACTACACACTTTACATAAATCTAGCAAATCATCAGTCTATTGACAGTAGTGCAAGCAGGAATGGCAAACTTTAAATAAATATAGCACTGAGGATTAAAAGGCACTTAGCCATAAAGTCTTATATAAATATGCTAGTTCTGTAGATACAGTTAATAGAACCACCTCACCCCACACATCCATGGATTTACACAACGGATTTCAACCTACCAAATGTCAAATCCTAAATACAGCAACTCATGAGAAAGCTACTAAATGCAATTCTGAGTTAGTTGCAAAATTTATAAAAAAGCTTAATTAGCAAATTAAAAACAAAAAAAACGAAAAAGAAAACCCCAAAAAACCCCAACAACAAAAAACCAAACTGAATTTCAACAATCTGAGCAAACCAAATATGAAACAACAATGCTTCACTGGTCAGAGAAAATACATATTTTGGGAATTTAAAAAGACAGATTGTTCTTACTCATCCTACAGATTTTATGGCAGGGCCAGGAAATAACCACAGTATGAAATACCAGATAGCACTCTGCTTAAACAGTGAAAGACTTTTCCAGTGTTACATGTTTATTTTTGGGTTTCTTACTCAAACAAACACCCATCTTTTGCTCACACATGCAGATACCCTACCCACCACATATTTTAACGTGCTTAAGAGGGGGTAACTTCCGAGCAAGTCTTTTATTCCCTGAGACCTATTGTTCAGCAACAGCCCTGCAAATCCCCCTGCCATGAGAACAGATAGATTTTTGTTGATGTTGTTTTGTTTTGTTTTAAATTGGCCTCAGCTGCATTTGATTGCTCCAAGCTTGTGGAGATTTTCCAGCTGAGGCCCTGAAATCCCCATTAGGATTTAACTCCTCAGTCTCACTTTCCCCAGCTCCCCAAATCCCAGTTCTGCTGATACGAATAATGAACGCGCTCATATGCGTGTGTAGGAACGATAGAGAGGAAATCTCGGTGTCTGAGGGGTAACCCCGAGCCTTTGTGCTGGGAGCAAAGCCTGGCGCTCCCTGCAGGCCGCGGCTGAGGCCCTGCTGAGCCCTCTGTGGGCCCAGGCACAGCCCCGGCACACCGCGCTGAGGGGTCCGAGCAAAACCCATTCTGAGCAAAACCCAGGCATTTCCAGTCATCTCAGGCCCTTCGTGAAAGAAATCACTTCTCCTGAAGCATTTCAAATAATTGCGGTCGGCGGAAGGAAAATGTAGTTAAAAATATAGGAAAGACCCCTGAAGATGGAACAGGCCTGGTAAATATTGATGAGAGAGATGAAATGGGGCTGCTCTGCAGAGTTTGTCTCCAAATATCAGCTTACTCCAGCCTGCAGCCTACACTTGGGGATCAGCAGCCCCGTCATGCCGGCCCTACACACAGAACCGGAGCTGGAGGTGCTCTGGGGCTGCAGAGCTTCCCCACACAGCCCTGGCCAGCTGGCATCCATTACAGGGGCAGCGGCTGCCTCTGGGGCACGCTGCACAGCGCCGCAGAAAGAGCAGATCCTCCCTCCCCTGCCCCTCTCCGGCTCCGATAATAATGTGAGTAAATGTCACAGTCTGCAGCAAGTTGCAGCGCTGCTGTTTGGCTTTAAAGCCAGGCCTGCTGATTCAGAGCTGCAGGCCAGGCTGATGTTAGCCACGGCCCAGGGGTGCTGGGGTTAGACAAGAGTCCATCCTATCAATAAAACACAGGTGCCCTGAGGGGCACAAAAAGTATACAGGGTTCTTAATTGCCTCAGCAGTAGCAAAGAGAGAATGAAGGGTTTTTTTGTTCTTAACAAGAAGTCCTTCCTATACTGTTTCAACTAAACCAATCCTTCCCATATTCCTAGGGAGTTGCAGTTCCTTATAGGCATTTAAAAATCTCCCTATAACTCACCAAGTTATTAGTGCTTTTGCTGGCTAACAACTATAGTTTTCCCTTTCCTTCTGTGTCCTTGTGTGTTCATGACACCATATGAAGTAAAAATATGCATTTTTGTGCAAAAATTCAAACAAGCGTGGAAGAACCCAGCTGATGTCTCTGTGTTTTAACCAGTGGGGCCAGGCCATGACTTACCGTGTAACCAATGGTGTCGAGACAGTTGTGTCAAAGAAGAAAAAAAAAAGAGCAGAAGGCTGACCTAAAAAGCCAATATCAAGTAATAAGTCTCCTCAAGTCCCACGCTTTTTTGAAGACATTGCCTTTTTTATTTTTTTAAGGACACGGTTTTGTAAATTTTGATCAGAAAAGGAGCCTTTTTCATTTGGCTTAATTCTTAATTGAAACCATGACGACACAGACAGTAGTCAAGAAACGTAGATGAAAATCTTAATGCCAAAGCCCTTGTCAAATTCAAGTGCAAATAAATTAGGAGTATTAATTACATCATGTATGAGTCAAGACCTAGTTATTTCTGCTAAAGAGGACTTGATTAACGAGACTGTGGTTTTATATTTATACAACAGAAACATCTCTACTCCCTCAATCTGCAGGGCATGAGCATTCAAAATGAACATATTTTAAGCAATTACTCATATTCGATCTCCTCATGACAAAGGTCTGAAAATTGCTCAGTCCTTTCCTTCTTACTTTTAAGAAAAGGATTACATTTTAACTTCTGTCTCCCATTTTGTATGCAATTAGTGAACCTGAAATCATGTTAAAGGATGGCTTTAAATTAGAGTGAAGCAAATAGTCCATACTCTCAATCCTAATAATTTGATTTCTATACCACACTAGCAACTTTCTTAAACACTGTGCTCTTGGGTTTGCTGTTCTCTGAGCACTTTTTACATTTTCTTTATTTTTTCTTCCAATTAAAACTATTATAATTTAATGTTAAGAGGTTGCCATTTTATTGAAACTTTTCCCCTCATACTCTTCTGAAATATGGAAAATAACATCTACAGATAAAATGCAACACTCCCTCTTATTCAGCAGTATTACATTTCCAACTAAGGACAATATGTAGCTCTAGACTCTGTAGGTAGAACAAATTTACTTGGCTTTCATGAAGAGAATATATTTTATTTCAAACCATTCTGCAAAAGAATCCCTCTGAAAAAAATTTATTTGAACAAGAAGAAAGTTTAAGATAAGAAGAGTTAAAAAGATCTCCTAATTCCACTTACCATGAATTTCATGGCGAGGGAACTCTCTTTGGTGTTTTAACATAACAAATTCTGCACAAATGGACAAGCTCCTACTTGATTCAGTTCTGATTATGCCAACCATTAAATACACTGAAGTGGTTCTGCAAGAAGATCAACATACATCAACATGTTCAAGAAGTTTCCCACTTTCACAGCAATAGTTAGACAGTAAGTTTTTGAGACTGGGTATTTGTGAGTAAGCTACAGGCAACAGCAATATGCATATCTAACCCTGCTAAACTTTTGTAATGTCATCTTAAACTCAGCTGTAATAAATAAAAACCTCTCTCTATTTTTTCCTAGCAGTTTTACAAGATGGAAGTGCAAGTACTAATAAAATATATGGTTTAATTAACTAAACTTATGCTGCAGTGTACATTAGAAGTGGATGATTTACAGAGTGTTATCCTCTTCAAGACAGAATAATGCAAACAGCATAATTAAAAGTTGATGAGAAGTGTATTTATTGAGTACACAGAAAGAATAGACACTCAGATTTATGATACACAAAGTGTACCTTTCATTTGCAATATTAACATTTTAAAGTCCAGAGCATCAGCATAATGCATCCAAAGTGTTCTATGCAGCATCCATATAATTCAACCCTGTTAAACCTCACACTGCTGATGGTAAATTATGTGACCCAAACATATACAAGTGTAACATGATATATTGTGATATCATGATTATGTTCATTGAGATGTCTGTGGATGCAATATATCACATTTGCCTGTCTGTAAGTACATGTGAAATAGTTGAAGGGCCGTTCATCTATTTGTGACATGAATTTCAGAGCCATCAGTCATAGACCCATCAATGTAAAAGAAGTCACTGTTTAATTTTAATAAAAGTGCTTTTAGAAAATTCCAGCTAGTATTCATGCAGATCAGGGCCTGTTGAGCCCTGGGTATTTGATATATTATTTTGAGAGTTCAGAGAGTGCATAACTATTCTGGAAGATAAAATGTATATTAATACCCTGGGAATTTTCAAACCTGTAAGCTAGGTAGACAGAACCTCACAAGACAATAACTTTATTTGTGTCCTTATATTAAACCCAGTCCAACATCCTGCTATTTGGGAAAATCCATTTTTTGAAGTGTAGAGGCAGATATTATGAACAACAACTATTATCCAAACATCAGCGCTACTGAATTTTTTAGAGAGAAACACAGATATCACGTACCAAGGCTTTTTGTCAATATCTAAATCATCAGGTAGACTCCCAACCAGCTGTAACATGTCTCAGGTATGAGATTAATTTGTCTTCCTTGTAAGTATATTGTATTTTGAATAGTTTGATGCTCAAAGAAGCTTATAATGGGGGTTTGAAAATCCATGTCAAAAATAATTGTGGCTATAGTTATAAAACCAAGTTTGGAGAGAGAGGGTAATTTGTAGGAAAAGAAAAATAAGCTTCTTTATATAACACCATCTCAACATATACATTCTTTTCAGAAAATAACTTTTTGGAAAGGTGAAACTAGATGAAAAACATCTGCTGGTCCCTTAGAATTAGGAGTTTAATTCTTTCTGAAAACTTTCTTTAACTCCCAATTTAAAATGCATTTACAGCAAAATGTTTGGGGTCATTCTATGAAATCAGCAGAAGTGGCAAACAGGTCTGCTAACAGAGATGAAAATAGTTGTTTAGCAGGTTTTCTATACATGATATGATTTTTATGAAAATACAAAAGTTGCTGTGCCCTCAATTAGAACTCTCTTATTATCCACATGTAAACACATGGGAGCAAATTTACTAGAATAATGGATGGACAGATTAAAAGCACCAGTATTTGCTTCTCCCATTGCCAGTGCTCAGCTGTGAACCTAGCTTCCCAATTATGTGAAGAGGAGTACAGAATTTTGGATAGATCCACTATCACTACCAGCTATTTCTGTGGTGTCGTATTTGTGCACACAATCTTCCCCACATGTGTCCTGGCCTCTGACCCCAGCCCTGCTACATATATGCTCACAGTTAAATAATATTTTAATGTTTTTAATAAAGGTGGCTGAGTAACCACCATGCCCTAAACTCTGCTCAGCATATTGTCCTTCCTTTCAACAGAATTATGAACGGCTAAAAATACACGCCAGATTTTAACTGAAGACAATCACTTTTAAAATGACAGAGTCTCATTATAAAGTAGTTACTAAACACGAATTACTAAGGATTTTTCTTTCCTTCTCTGCCTACAGATTGTCGGGGCGATTTCCTCCAAAGTTTAAAAAGAAGCCCAGAGTGTTCATTTGTGCATGATTATTTCAACTTGGTTATATGTGGAGGTTTTTTTCATTGAGAGGTATGTGTGTAATTGCATAAGACTAACAACAATTGGGTCAGGAAGAAAAATGTACCAGAGAGATCAGGCTATGTATTTCCCAGAGAAGAAAACTGGAATTCCCATTTTACCGTATCTGCATTTTTTTTTCATTATAGTTTGTGGCTAATATAAAGAATAATTTGTGGTTCTGGTATTGATTTGCTGTGAAACCCTGGGAAGACCAACTGAACTCCTTGTATTTTAGTTTCTTCAGTTGTAAAAACCAGATGATTTCTATAAATTTCCTTTCATTACTTCAAATCAACTAATAAGCAAAAAATCTCTGTGCCTTTTAACTATTCCTATTAAGAAAAATATAAATATTTTTATTGTAATAGTATATTAATTGAATTATTATTTTCAGCCACAGTTCCTATTTAGGCACAAAATAAAATAAATTAAAAAGTCACCAAACTAGTGAACAGCCTCAGCTAAATTAAATAAAATGAAAGTACTATACATTTTTTTTCACAACCTGCTTTCTTCCCCTCTTTTGTGCTTATTCAGTTTTGGTGAAATTATTTTTATACTGTTCAGAAAGATATAAGGATAGGGATGCTGAAGTTCAGATTTCCAGTCAATATTGAGACTTTAAAACTAATTTGTTTAATTTACTGGGAATAGTCAACACCAGATACCTAACAGATATCTGCTAAGCTCACTTTTGCTTAATGGGAAATGTCCTCTCAAGGGCAAGTCAGGATTTAGCAAAGAACAGAATAAATTATGTTTAGTGATGGTCCCTTTGGGATAAGGCTAATTTTTCCTAAAGTTATCTGTGAAATGCATGTATATTAATGCAGCAGCTACCTCTACATAATTTCTCAGGATAATACGTTTTCTCTTGGAAGTAGAGTCCACACAGCCATTTTAGTGGAATAATATGATCATGTCTTTTTCTCAGGTTCTGACATTTTTCACAAAATAGACCCTTAATTAAACAAAGATGCCAAAGTTTAGAAATTTACTATTACTCATTCTACTTACATGAAGTTTGACATGAGGAGGCTGGTTTATAGAAATCTTTTTCACTTAATTTTTATATGTTAAGGGCCCTTTCCAAATTGGCTTTAAATAAATTGGTACTTTGGCAGTGACAGAAACACTGAATTCCATGCTTTCCATGCTTTCCCTTCTATTCCATGGGATACCAGTCCTGAGATTCAAGTAAGGGATAAAGTATCCTGATTGAGATTTTTTTTTAATGATATCAGATGGTTATTGCATTATAGATTATGTTATCATTTTAATCCAGTTGGGAATATAATTTAAACAAAATCATTGGAAGTAACATGATTCAGCTGGTGGGCAATACTGTTATTTTTATTTTGGTCAAAAGAGAGAAATGGTCAAAAAGAACAGAAAAGTGTTCATCCACTTCAAAGCTCACCAAACAACCTTACCACTTTGAGTAAGCTCTTCTTACTCAGGCTCCCTGCAGTTTGTGTACATTCAGCTTTTCACTTTCAAGTGTGTCCCTCACCAGACTCCTCAAAGGCCACTGCATCCCATCCCCAAATTTCAAACCCAGGGAACCACTGAGGGAGGGAGAAAGCACATTTCCCTTTGTTGTGGGTTTCTCCCTACAGGCTCAGCCAGCCTAGCAGATGGTAGTACACCAGACTTTTTTTTTTTTTTTTTTTCCCCAGTGATGCTAAGCATGATTTACAGGCTTGAGTTATTATTTATCATTATTCATTTTCTGTCACCAGTGCATTGAAGGTTAATAGAAATGCCAGCATGCTCACTGATTTACTTAGTAAAATATTTGTTCCAAGGTTTAGGTCAGATGATTGGTGTCTGAGCGAGCTTGAGGTTTATGCATTATGAAAAGCAAGCTGACTTGACCTTGAGCCACTAGCACCAGCACTATATATTACTTTAGAGGAGTGACCTTCAGAGCCCCAAGACACGCTAGATGTATTCAACACATGTTTTCTTCTCTCATACTACTGACATTGTATACATTCCAGCTGAACTTATGTAATGTAAGATGATACTCACTTTTCATCTAATGAATCTGAGTAGGATGACATATTCAACTAAAACCCCCCACCTCGGAGGTAACAAACTACCTTTAAATCCCAGATGGACTGAGGCTCAACAAGTACTTCAGGCTAATTGACACACTTTGTCACACCGAGCATCTGGTTCACAAACCCACACAGGCTGCAGAGGGCCTGATTCTGAGATTAACCACCTTGGTGTACTCAGGAGTAACTCCAATGACCACGATATTAAGTGAGAAAAATATAAAGCCCATGGGTGAAAATTCACAAATTGGCAGGATTTATGCCTGGATTATACTACTTAATACTTGAGTTAATAATCCAGCCCTGCATGCCACCTCTTTTTTTCCTGTGTAAATGGACCCCTAAGTGTGGTGTGGTGTTGTCAGACAAGAATAAACATATGCAAACAACGGTTACAGAAACTATTTTCTTACTCTTGATTTTCACATTGGCCAGTCTTCTTTCTATTCTCACTTGTGCAGCAGTATATAAGTATCTTCAGATGATTTCTTTTTGTTCTATTTATTCAAACAAACAATGGCCACTATAGCCAAAATGAAAAATCTTAACAATGCTGAGATTTAATATTATTAATTTGAAAGGCTCTCAGTTTCCTGTCAGCTACACTGGGACAAAACCAGACTAATTCCAGACTCTTTAGTGGATCTACTCCAGATTTACATCAGCAAAAATAAGAGCAGTTATTTGGCACAATACATGTATGTATTTTTTTCCAGCTTCTCTTTAATTCTTCCCAGGTATCAACCAGAGAAACATCATCCCTAAGAAAAATTAAAAGCAGAACCTTTTGCCTCCATACCCTATTAAGACAGAAACACCTTCTTAATTTTTCACTTCCCCCATACATGACATTTTGAGATAGCTGAGATTTATATAGGCAGATTTGGCAGCCTTTTCATATTTACTTACACTCAGAGATAAATCAAACCCAGGGCACTCTCTCCAAGAACGAGTTATTTGTTATCTGACTAAGTAAGTGTTCGTGGATCAGACATAGGAAAGGTATTTCTATTATAACTGTGTTGTTTGGCTATGATTTACTGTGGTAGATGATAATATTTTTTTATTCTTGATTATACAGTGTATTCTCTTACCGTCTTATGTATTTCAACATGGTTAGTTACTGGGAAGGCTAGAAGGAGAGGGAGGTGGATTGGTGTTTGACACATTAACCAAAGGAAAGAAACTGATCCCCATAAGCAGAAGGAGAGAACATTTAATCCTCCTGTTAAATCAGAAACAATTAAACTCATATGGTGTCTGCCAAGAAAAAAAAAAAAGGCACTTCTAGAGAAAATATGTGTGAAATTTAATTTTTTCACTTGATATCTCCATTAATCGCACAAAAGTCCCTGAAACGAAAATGTTTAAATACTCTGGGTAGAAACTTAACACTCCTCTGCCCTCCACTCTGAAGAAGAAAAAATCAATGAGAATAACACCATTATGTTCTCAGGGTGCCCTAATACTTTTCTTCCACTTCTTTCTTACCTAAGAGTAACAGATTCCTCTTCCATAAGCAAACTTAAAATTTCCCCAAGACCACATCTTTTTCATCTTTCAGCCAAGCGATGTTGGACATTGAATCAGCTGTAGGACTGCTGATTCCACAAATTCAAATAGTGGTGAGTTACTTGTCTTTTAAAATTAAACAACTGTAAGCAACATTAGAAGCAATCTTGTGGTGGGGCATAGGATTGGTTGAATTTGAAGCTTTCCTTCAACAACCAAGAAAATCAAAGGTATTACAAATCTAATATTAAGTCCAAGAGCAGAATTTTGGTGAGGACGCATAATTTCACAGTAAGACTATCTTAGATGCACATCTTAGTTAAGAATGGTGTCAAATAAAAACCGAAATTCTGCATACAGTAATACAGATCCTCTAGCTTTCCATGGAGCCTGCACAATCAGCATCAACAGAGGTGTTACTGTCACACCTCATAATTTAGCTGCTACAAAGTCTGGTTCTTTGGTAGATAACAGTCCCAATGCACTGCAGTAGACAGCACTATACTCACATGCCTCAAATTTGTCTTCCTTTTTCTTCAGCAAGATTTATTTACCTCCTCTCTTCAGCCAAAGACAGGTTCATTACCCTGCTCACATTATGGTGCATACTAGGTTTTGCTATTATACATAACTAGCTTGCTCTCAATTAACCTTTTCTTGTGTTCTGTTTTTCCCTTGGTCACCTTCCTGCAATTTCCAGAACTGATCTAGAAAGATAGAGAAATGTAAATATGTACCAGGAACCAAAACATTTTAAGCACACCTCTCTACCAAAGCCATAAAGTGTGACAGGTGCTTTAAAACAAAATGAATGTTTGTCTGCCTGCTGGAGATACCATAGAAGACAAACCACACCTCTCAGTAACAGAAATGCTAGGGAGAAACTCATATCCTCTGCACTCATGCTGCATTATTTACTGTTTCTATTAAAGCCATTCAGAAAAATGCCTTCAGAAACAATGCTGTATGAACTCACATGGAAATTCACTGCCCTCAAAGCTCGTGCTCCAAAGAGAATAATATTAGTACCTCAGTTCCAAGCTAACTGCCTCATTTTCAAATCCTCAATGTCCATGATATGGACAGTCAAAGATCTAGATATGCTGAACTAATAAGACTTTTTTTCATCTATCCTCCCTACCAACCCTTCCCTTTTCTCCTCTGTCCACCATCAGCCTGGCTTCTTAATTAGCTGCATGATAGAGAACTGAGCTTCAGAAAAATCTGCCATTGTTTGCTGGGCCCTACTGACAAGCTAGATCGAAGAAGTGGAAAGTGTGACACAGCAAAAGAGAGTGTTAGGGGAAAGACAGAGGAAACCCAGCTCCAATATGAATGGCAGCTTATTAGACCTAAAGGAAAGAGGAGTATGTTTACAAATTTATGTGCTTATGTAAATCAGTCAGCCAGTATTAAAAAAAAGTAACCCAAAAATTCATCGATTATACTGATGTCTGTGCAACCCTTTCATCTACCTATTGAAGCTGAATTCTTGCCTCTTCCCCACCTTCCCATTTCTCTGCCTTGCATACTCCACTATGATCACTCCTATGTTTGTGATTCAGACTTACAACATCGTCCTTTTGAATACTCCAAGCTCATCCAAAAGGATGCTTGCACTAGTTCATGATGAAAACCTGGTCATTACTGTATGTAATCATCCCAAATTTGCCAAGTTATAATGGGTATGTACACTTTCAATGTTCTCAGTAGTAAATAGCCAGAAGAGCTTGGAATTTTAATGTGCAACTTCAAGCAACAGATGAAAACACATAATACCCTAACACATAGAGGATAAAATTAGATAATATCTCCCATCATGAGCTAAACCAAGGTGCTAAAGTCATTGAATTCTGCACTTCACCTCTACAGAAAGCTATTTTCAGGCATTTAGAGGATAAAGGAGCAACAATATCTAAGTAAGTAGTGCCATTAGTTTACGCTGCATTTGCCTTTCAGGACTACAAAATAGCTCATAGGATTTTCATTTCTTTCTTTAGTAATCATTAAAATATACCTAATAAAATGGATTATTTAAAGCCATTTAGGAATAAAATAACCACTCCTGTGTTTTTGTTAGAAGAACAAGTGATAGAAGTGGTGATACAAGAAATCTTAGGTAATATTAATTGCTTCTTGACAACTCACCTTCTTGATGAACTGAAAATCTGTTACATGTTTCAAGCATAGTAGTTGCTCACTTAGCCATAAGTTTCCTGAAGCAACATCAGTCATATTGGCAGTTGGAATAGAAAACTTGAATTTTTAGGGTGGCATTGCAGATGACATTGAGTAAATTAAGCTCATTTAATTTGACATTTCATGCTAAATCTGTTTTCTGTTTTATAAAGTCCACTTACACAGGGAACTGATTTTCCCCAGAATGGAGGTCAGTAAGAGTTCTGCAGACCAAATAATGATTGCTAGAGCACTCGTTCCAGACTCAATTTAACTGATTTTACCCTTATGTTTGAAATCATTTTTATGAATACAAGGAAAACATTGACACTTCCTCTCTATTGAAGAGAAGTGGTGCACTGAATGATTTGAGGCACGAGGGCAGTGAATTACTTTCCCTAGAAATGCAGAAGCATAGAAAGGAAAATTATGATAGTAAGACTGCCGGATGGCTACAGAATTTACCTGCAAAGATTCTGACAAAATCTTACCTTTTGAAGAATTTCTATGAGCAGAAAAAGTGGGTCATTTGGAGCAAAACTGAGTTCAATTTATATACACTGTAGTTTAACTGAGGAAGTATTTTTTAAACATAGCTCCTTGTTTTCAGGCCTTGCTGGGACGCAGAGCAGAAACAGGATACAGCTCTTAATGAGATGTGAAACAGATGGTCTCTTCCCTCAATAGTACTGAATTTCCATCACCCTTCCTTACAGACAATCTCCAAGTGCTTAAAAAGACCTTAAAAACGCGTTAATATGGACACCACCTTTGCAGGGTGAGCGTTCCCTGTCCCTCTGGCTGGGGAGCCGTGATGACAGACACGATGATTCCCTGGCAGT
This sequence comes from Brachypodius melanocephalos, assembly GCA_013398615.1. Classification (NCBI taxonomy): domain Eukaryota; kingdom Metazoa; phylum Chordata; class Aves; order Passeriformes; family Pycnonotidae; genus Brachypodius; species Brachypodius melanocephalos. Next base: position 9,942,367 of record VZSR01003794.1, on the reverse strand, counting down.
CACTCAGCACCATCCCTGTAGCAGGGCTTGGAAGGGACCCCAGCTCTCCCAGCTTTGCACCGCTGCACACTTGGGCTTTGCACACCACAGATCACTCCCCCTCTTTCTGCCATTCCTCCCGCTAAAACACTGAGCTGTATATCCAAAATCTGAAAGTCTTTGTTCCTTAAAAGCATGGTGGAACTAATTATGGCTCTATTGTCATGGTCTGAAACAATGTACAGACACAGCAGACAACATTTCTGGTTTTAAGTATGGTAAATGTCAGTGTTTATGTTTTTGTTAGCTGTCCTAATTATCGTGTGTCCTCTAAAACTCGCTGTTGTAATTACCACTCACCATACTGACACCTACTGCTAAGGAGAGAGCTGATCAGCTGCAGGATTTCTTTATTCCTGGACCCAGCCAACAAACTGCATGTGACACCAACAGATGTTTCTGGTTTTAAAACAGTGGGAACTTCATGAACTGTTTTCCCCAACCTCCCAGGAGTAAATGCCACCATAGTTGAAAAGTTGGAAACATTTGTCAGGCGCTGAACAAAGCTGTGAACGAATGCTACAGTAATTTACTACTTCTATAGTCCATTTTTCTAAAAAAAGAGAGGACGAGACTACAGAAAGACCATTAGCAAAAGCAGTACTGTGGGGGCTTTGTGCTATCTACATCTGTATTACAGCACATGGAGAAACAGCTAAGGAGAATATCACTCCAGAGAGTGTTTGTAACTTGGTGTCTTTTGTAAGGGAATGCCCATTAACTCACAGGGCTGTTCTGAATTGTGTTTGCAGCATAAAGGGAATAGCTTGGCTTAGATTCCATAGCTGTAACTGTACAGAGAGAAGGGAAGAAAAAAATCAATAAGTTCACTGTAAGCAAGTCAGAGCAACCTTTAAAATAATAAGACAAATCAATTTATTTCACAAATGTCTTTATTTCCAAATGCCATTGTTTGGTACTTTCTGCTGTCATTGCCCATGACATTTGAGAAAACTTGGCTCTTAGTCATTTAGGTGCAGCAGAAATTATCATGTAACAGCCATGTGAAAAGATTATACATTCACCTCAGTGCAGATCTGCTGTAACAACCTTGTCCTATGGGGTAAAGAGTGTTTAGGAGGCGGGGGAAGGCAAGAAAGACAAGTTTTAAATATGGACAGAAAAGCCCTACTTTATTGCTATATACAATGAAAAGTAATTATAGAGAAAAATGAAAGCTGCTTCTTGCTGTTAGCAGGAAGAATAAGGGAATTCTGCTCCTTTTTAAAGCTTGGAGTCCATTTTGATATAATTGGTTCCAGAATTATTTATGACATTAATTGCTGCATTATCGACTGCCTGTCAGCTCTTCTGGCAGTTAGTCCATCTTTCTTACCACAGAAAGCCAGCTCAGCCCAAACTAGACTGACAAGCTAATTATACCCATCTTCCCCTTCAATGACAAATGCTGCTCATCGGAAACCTTTCTAGAAATAAGCTTTCATTCTTTCCCCTTTTTCCTGAGCCAGACACAACCAATATCTCAAGGTACAGATCACAGCTGAAACTCTGCTCACAGGGCTATTAGCTCTGAACATCTCACTTGAGCCAAAAAACCTAAGCATCTTATGTTATCAAACTGTATGTCATTCCCTGATGCTAGTTTTCAGTGGATGTGCACTGGGCCATAGCTGTCACTCAAAGCCGTGGCAGATGGAGCAAACCTGACTGCATTAGCTGGGCCCTTCTTAGCAGCTGAGGCAGGACTCTGACAGCCATTCCAAGGCTCAGAAGAAAGACTTTGTATTTCCCTCATGTAAACTTCCAGAATCAATAATTTGCAGCTTTTATTTCCCTTTATTCCGCAAATGAAGGGTGACATTGCCCAGAAAAAAAAAAATACTCCTTTGGAAATAAGGAATAAGGAGTACTGCTTTGAGGGGAAAGAAATCTTGGAAATGAGGAGAAATGCCAGAAGAAAAGAAAGGACCTGGTTCAACACAACACTGTCACCTCCATCAGAGCACAGGGACCTGGTGCCATTCTGGGATAATGTGAGCTGGTGTAAACTTTTCTGCACCACATAACCCAAAGTCAGTTCCTCTTTTCCATTTTTTCAATATTTATATATATAAATACATATTACAATTTTTTCGCAAACATAAAGGGCTTAAGCATCTCTGGGTTAGTTTGTTTGGGTTTGGGGTTTTTTTTCAAGATTAGACCCTAGAAAACCTACACTGTGACAATTTTTACCAGATTTTGGTCTTATTTTCATAGAGGCCAGAGTAGTAAAAATTAGGATGATCACAATGCCAGACTTGCTATGCACTCCTCAGTATCTATTGATTTGCCCTCCAGTTCAGCTATTTGTTGAAGAATTCAAAATGGATGTTTTGGCTGGTAAGAAGGCAAGAAGTCAACATCTCTGAATAAAAACAACCATATATATACCATATATACACTAGGTAGAGGTGATGCAGAGTGGACTCAGTCTGGCTTTTTCAGAACAAGCTTCAGCATTACAACTCACACTAGCAGCATCCCCCTGCCAAGGTGGTCTCCAAATAAAAACCAAATACTGAATTATACCTCTGCCTAGATGAAACTCTAAGACAGCTAGCCTTACCACTACCTAAACCTGCTATCCAATGCACTCAATCTGACAGCTATCAGCAGCACTAAATTTACTGAAACTGTACTATGAAATTCAACTAAATAAAACTGAGGTCTATATTTCAGCAGACCTATAGTCAAAAATGGCCAAGGACATTGCAATTGCTCTGTTAACTTCTCATTTCATGCAACAGCACAGTAAAAAGTAAGCATGGACCTGGAAAATGGTAAGAATGCCAATTAAAATGACCACAGGGCTGTCTTGATTTTGTCCTTTTATGTCCTTATTTTAGAAAACACCTGCAGTCTGTTGCTTGGACTGAACAGGCTGCTGGTAAGGTTTTTTCCTTTGTGAACACCAAGTAGACAAGCAAACTGGGGGTTGTACTTGAGAGTCTTGTGCATTTTTCACTTTTTCTAGGTAAATTCCATGGGAAAAGCAGCAAATAAATTGAGTCTGAAGCTTTACAAATTGGTTACTTAAACCACTCCACACCTATAAATTGTGTAGTGGTGTAGGTCATCTTTCTTTAGACACTTTCATGACAACAAAGCCTAAAGGAAAGAATTGAGACCCAATGAACAGATTAACTGTATGCTAAAATGTTGTGAAACAAGAAGAAAGAAAGGTATGTAAACCATCTGTTCAGTAGATGATGCAGCAATATTTGAGTCAGTGCTTTGTGGTTTCCTGTAACACATTACACACTTTTGAATAGAAAGCTACTGCATTCATGGGTTTCCCAAAATTTCAAATAGATATGAAATGTGTCCCTGGTATTTTGAGAAAACTAAACCCAAGGAACTATAAGCTAGGGATCTGTAAATTGTTCATAAATGCAGCAATATTCCTTTTTTTCCTTAGTATTTGGCATTCTGAGAGCATGTAAACCTCCAAGAAGTGATTATTAATGTAATATATTAAAAATCTGTTGGTTTTCTCATTGCTGACTAATCCTACCCTCTATCATTTTTCTCCTATCGCATTACTGATCATAATTCAGAGTAGCTGATAGAAAACTGACATATTTTTTATGTTCCTATGTTGCAGTGGTCTTTATAGCGCTTATTCACATTAAGCATTAAACATGTTTGCAGAACACTAAATACTCCAAAAGAGAAAAATATGTTTTCCTGTAAAACCATTAGTAAATATAGAAAGTAATACTCAGCATGTCAGCATTTCTGCCCAATAACATAATGAGGTGATAAGTTACTTCAAGAGCCCTAAGAATAATAGCCTACTGGATTTTAATTTGTTGAGGTTAAATGAATAGCCTTATGCCTTAAAGGAGTATCTTCCAGCACCAAAAGCAGTGCATGCTTTAAGGACTCCTTGACAGCTGAAATAAAGTTCCTAGGGCTTGTATACTGCTGACCTTGATAGCTTTTTAGTTTAAAACGTTTTAAAGGTACATGTACGACAACACTGGCGAGGGAGAAAAAAAGAAAACAAATGCCAGGAGATCTAACAGAAGCAAGATGCATTTGGTTTTGACTTCTAATTAATCAAGATAACATCTCTTTCAGCCATTAGACAGTAAAATCAATAACCTGGGCAGTCTGACTGCCAGTTAGACTTATACACCAACACCTATTATTGGCAAAACTGTGATGTATTTAACTATTTCATCCTTTATTATATTAAAAAAGGTAACCAGCCTCTGTGAGAGAGTACAGGAAAAAGCCCATCACCACAGTAAGTTGCTACCCATCCACTGGCAAATTTTGCACTAGTCCCCCTCCAGATGCTGCTCACTGAAACCTTTCTCTAACTGCTCCTTTCCCTTACCAGAGTGACTGACTGTTATAGAAATAAATAATAGTAATAAAAGCATCCCAAAACTCAGCTGTATCAATACTAGATCTTCAGGGAAACTGAAAATTTTATTTTTGGAAATCAGTGATATTCTGACCTAAGTAGAAAATACTACAAGTGATGCTGCTATAATATTGCTGCAGGGAAAAACACCATGGCACCTGACCAGAAACAGAGGCAGATCTCAGAAATCATTACATTGGTTTCACTTCAGAGACACCTTAATTTAAACTAATCCCACTAAGTCTGTGACATTCCTACAAAAGTGCCAAATCCTGAAGTCTTTTTTCATTAAGTCCCTCATTTCCCAAAAAATTTCATTGAATTTAGATTCATTAAAAAAAAAAAAAAAAATAAAGCAGACAAAGAAAGCTTAATTCCCAAAAGAAGAAAAGATCCAGACCATTTTATCTGATTTTAGGAAGTCTTTCAAGCTTTGGCCCATCTCAATATACGAGATGGACGCATGAAAGGTTTTTTCTAAGGCTGACATTTTGAAGGTCACAAGAACTTTGTAACTCTATTTCTTTTCACTAGTCAGACAACCAGAGGTGGTACCAAGTTCTCAACAGTTTACTAAAATTAGTAACCTGCAGTTAAAGCTGCTCCAATAATCTACAGAAACTGTTCCACAATGTTGGGACTTACTGCTGCACAGAACGAGATTGTTTTCCTTCCTCTTCCCCAGCACAGATTATTTTTCAACTGAATCTCTGTTGAACTGTGTTTACCACCAAAAGCCTTGACCCTGCAGATTAAATACATAAAGTCAGTAAAAAAAATTTACTAGAAAACCAAGTCTAGGAAATGGTGGACATTATGGAGTGGCCCAAAAAACCTTTAAAGGTTTACCTGTTTTCATTCCTTCCCACAAATGGATAATAAAAAAGATTCCTAGAAAAGATTAAGCCTTTATAATCAGCATAGGATAAGCAGAGTGCACCACAGCTCAAGACATGAAATCAAATTATTTAGCTGATGCATATTTAACAAGGACAATACAAATGGACCAGTAATTATGATATTGGAGTGTTTTCATGCTATCTTTATCTTTTTCTATTCTTCATGGTGATCATATGTACAGTTAATTACACTTAATAATTATAACTATGGCTTTATTTTACAATGCAGGAAATTAGCTAAATCAGGCATTTCATAATGCATAGGATGCTATGGAAGTTATTGCAGCAGAAGGGAAATATTTAAAATCAACATTGCACTCTAGGGGTCTTTTGACTTATCTTCCTTTGCTGTGCCACTAATCTATTGTGCAGTGTGGGGTAACTCCCATTAAGGCAAATGGGAAATCTCTAGCTTACATAAATCCTCTGAAACTCTCTGGCAGAAAACTGAGTTTCATTTGCAGAGAGAAATGATGAACTTCTATTGATGATGAGTACGCAAACACGTTCTGCAATGACACGAAAAGGAGGGGGTGGGATCCAACAGGATAATTTGAATGAAGAGTCTCTCTTCTGCACTTGACTCTAGTTTCTTTGAGATGATGGCTCATGTATGAGAGAGGACAAGAATAACTATGTCCTGTCTTCAAAAGGAAGATGATGCACAGTGAAAGAAACTCAGGAATGGTATTTTTGCCCCAAACTTAACTCTACCCTATGGAAAACACTTACTTCCAAAGATCATTAAACCCATACATGATTTATGAAGATTGTTCCATTTATATATCATAAAAACTGTTTAATTTTTTTTTCTATCCCCTAGGTATTTTTATACCCTTCATCACTGTCATTACTGTAAAAGAACAGGGCATTGCCTGTGCCTTTTTCCCTCTATACCTTTCTTCCTAGTAATTTTCTGATCCCACTTTATAATTTATTTCACTTTTTGTGAAGGAACATAATACATGTAAAAGCTTTTGTTGCAGGAGGTAGATGTATGGCCACATCTTGACAGAAGGACTTTATAGTGTCCCCAAAAAGAGCAGAGGATCTACCGTCTCAGCTTACACACTCTTCCATTCCAAGTCTTTTGTGCATCAATCTTCACAACACAGAAAGGGTCCACCGCCTCAGCAGAACGATTTCAGGTGTCATGCTCTGCCAGCAATAGAACCACTTGTGCCACTGTAAATGGGAACAAAGGGATGTGGTTTGGTTTGCTTCTTGAGATGCAGCTTGACCTGTCAGAGAACAGTATTGATTTACATTTCTGCTGTTAGTTAGACAAGGCTTATTTCCTCTGGGAGGTACCATTAAGAATGATATGGATTTTTCTGTGCTGTCCCTACAGGTCTCAACTGCAGATCTTTCAGAAGAATTCTGGGGGTGAGTCCATGTGCCATGGAAGCTCCAATTCACCTGCTGCATGCAGAAAGGGCAAACCTTGCAGGCAGCCTGTTTGCCTTCACTGGTGGCACTGTGGGGAACCCTCAGCCCGACAGAGAGAGTCTCTGTGGGCACAGCCAGCAGTGCCTCCTGTGCTCCCAGCAGCACCACCTCCTGCTGCAACCTGCTGGCTGTGAACTTCACCATCCTCCAACACAGACACACAGGAAGGGCTTCACTGGCTGGACACCTCATGGACATAGCCAAGGCAGAAGAAATCATGGGAATTGCAGATGTTCAACTGTGAGCATCTTTTTCTTTCAGGGGCAACCCAGCCAACATCTGAAGATCCATATTTTCAAAGAGAGAACCTTGACACCGTCAGAATTCAGATCTCAGCATGCTAACTCGATTTATTCTACACCTGTGTTTTAGAGTAGAGGAAAAAAGGTAGGGGTCTTTTTGGATTTTTTTTTTTGTTTTGTATTTCTGACCTAATTAGAACTATACTGATGCACAGGATTTCTTTACAGTGCTTTCAAGCTTTTGGCTCTGCACTTGGATATAACGATGAAAAATAAAAACACTGTTTAAAATATATTTTTTGAAATTCAGACAACAAAACAATACACCATTCCTTCTCATTAATGTGATGGCTAAATGGGTGGTAACAAATATCTTTTTCAATACTCTAATAAAACTGTACAAAAAAAAGTGTATATTAAACACATTCCTTCATTGAATCTTCTCTTCTACTACCATAATGTCATGGATGTTTTGAGTCTTTCTTAAAATACAGAAGGAAGGACTGTTAAAACCCTGTTTGATTTATCACCATGCCTAGGTAGCCAAAAGATTTAAGCAGAAACCAGTCCAATAGCCTGTAGGTAGTACTGACTTTTTAATACAAAAGATTTTTTTTTTTTTTCAACTTCAACTTGCCAGGGGATTCACATTATCAGAGGCTGATTGTATTTGGAAAATGCTTAAATTGAATCTTCTCTATTCACCTCCCAGGCTACTAAATGAAAAAGTATCCCCTATGTTAAACTGGAAGTTAGATGAGGAGCAGGCAGTCATCCACTGCAATCAATGACAAGCTAATGGGGCTGCTGACTATAAATTCTCTGGAAACCTAGATGTGAAGCTCTTGATTCAAGTGATCTGTGCTGCAGACCCTGAGCCACTGCAGACAATCAATTTTATGTACACAAACTTTTTTGGCCAGCATTAAAAGACACACTGTTTGAAAGAGGATGCCAACACGATAAGTCCAAAAGAATGTTATTTTATGCTGCTGCACCTCAGCTTTACAAGGGTGTAAAATATCCAGAGGTGGTACAATCAATAAATTATTGGCTCCTTGGTACAATAATCACCAACACTGGCTTGATCCTAAGCTAGTGTAAATAAATAACACGGGCCATGCATGACAAGTTGCTTCATCGGTGGCTGAAGCCTTTGTGCCTTTATATGTTTTGATTATTAAGGAGTATCTTTGGCAAGTCAGTGCTATTTCTGAATAAACAGTTCATGTATTTGGGTCACCCTTGGAGAAAGCTTGAAAGACTTATCCTTCTGACTTGGGGGAAAATTGCAGAAAAAAGGGTGCTGACCTCTTGTCTGTCTACTTGGTGGCTGGTAAATGTTAGCACAGCTTGATAATATCAATTAGACTGGCAAGCTTTATTTTAAGTTTTTTGAACTATTACTACTGCCTGTGTCCATTTGTCTTTTTTATTCTCGAGATGTGCTATGACAAGGATTAAATGCGACACACACCAAACTTTGAATGTCCTGCAGCCAGTTCCAATGGCTTGGATGCTGTCATTTCGAGCTACATCAGGAACAGTGGCTCAATGGCTGCATCTGTGACACATGTCAGAAACTTTTAAATGTCTGCTCTTTTTTTCATCAGGATGCTTCTGTATCTTATCTAGGGGAGAGATGACATTTTGTGTTTGGGTGGAACTTGTTGTGGTTCCCTCTTCCTGCCTCCTCTAACTGTCAGCCTGAGTTTCCCCTAAACATATCAAAATACAGACAAATAAACCTTGTCATTTAGAAATATATTCAGTAGTAACCATGCTTGAAAACAATGTTTTAGGAGGAACTTGGGCACATTTTCTCATAGAATGATGAGCTACACAAAACAAGGCGCTAGGCTATTTCTGACCTTTGTTATGTGCCGCCTTAGAAGATTGATGTGCCCAACTCAGATGCACACGAATTCCTTAACATTTCTGTTCTTTTTTCCATTAAAGTGGAATAATTTGGCATATAAAATACACAGTGTACTGGGGTGTTTTTTGAAAAGCTTGGAAGAATTAACATTTTGGTAAGAATACATAGTTCAAGGGTAGAAAATGGATCTGCTAATGGACACCAAGGAGTCTCAGGGCAGGACTCCAGGAACTGAAAACGCAGCTCCAAAGAAGAGAGCAGTCTTGTGTCATTATCATTCATTTAAAAGAAATAAATATCATTCTTAAGATCAGATTGGGATTTCTTTGTCTTTCAAAATCAAACCAAAAAACCCTTTAAACTCTAGACTCTTCAAATTATGACATTTGCCCTTTGGGTTTAATTGATAGAACAAACACTAATTTTCCCCCCTTTTCCCTGGGCAGTTTGAGTTCTTCAGATTCTCCTGCAGTTATTGGTGGCTGTGTATGGGCAGCCAGACATGTTTCACACAGTTAGACAATGTGCAATTTTACTCTGCATTCACCTTTTTTCTAGGCTGCACTGAAGGCTAAATTAAAAAGTAAATACCAAACAAATCACAGGAACATATAAGCAGAACTATTACTGCAGAGTCAAGAATTCACTTTAGCATTCCATATAACTAGGAAATCAGTGACTGAGTAGCAGAAAGAAAGATGGAAAAGGGCAGAATATATTTCATATTACCAATTGCACAAGCATGGCTACTTAAGGACAAACAAGAATCCCAAATCCTTCATGATCCTGCTTTTCCTCTCTGAGGGGATGAGGAGAGCTGGCCTACAAGCTGGAGATGAGACTTAGCATAAAAGGAAGCCTTCTGCAATCCAGCCAAAATATACTACAATTTATGCAAACGTGATGTAGCCATTATTAAACAAGAAAAGAGTCACAGCCTTCTTTTGAATACAGATAAACAGCAATGACACAAAAAAATACCTTTCAGAAAATATGTCATACTGGCCTCAAATTCAAACTGCTAAAAAAGACAATTCTTATGATTTCTATTTATATCAGAAAGGCCTTAAGGATAAATTTTAACAATGGCATTAACAGTGACATTTAGGAGTTAGTTTTACTAAAAATAGAAAAGAAAAAAAAAGATTTTAAATATGGTATTTTGTCTAAAATAAAAACAGAATAAGAAAAAAAAAATTGGTATATCATTCCAATAGAGCTGTGAACATTTTAGTTAATTAAATCTCAGCATACTCTCAGGTAAGATTATACTAGCTATATTGTTACAGTAGGAAAAGTAGGACATGTATTTTTACTTTAGTAAGTTTTAAAAGTAAATTACTAGAATTTGCACAAGTTGAAATCACCTATCTGGTCTCATAGTCCTCAAACTCACTTTCCCATTTTCTGCAAAATATTCATTAGCACAGTCTGCAAGTCCAGTGTTTGTTCAGATTTCAAAAATTTTAGGGAATCTGGTCTTTGAGTTAGACAAAATATGAACTTATTAAACCTTAAAACCCAACCAGAAAATATTGCAGGATGCCTTATGGCCTAAATCCTTCAAGTTTTGATCCGAAAAAACCCACAAACCAAACCAGCCAGACCTCATTAAAAGCTTAAGTATAATTACTTTTGGAATAGATTAAAAATAGTTTAATTTTTATTAATGTTCAATTTTTAATATTAATTTCCATTTTGATATATAAAAGGATGTTTTCACTGCATGAAGTTCCAGAAATTTATCATTCAGCAGCTGCTTTAAAACTGATGGATTTGGGTTTCCCTCTTAGTACGGGTGATAAACACTCATTCTTTCTATCACATCTTTTGACTCCTTATGTCAAATGCCATGCTTTAATCTCTATTTTGATGACCCACAAGAAAATGCCAACAGTTCCAGCATGAACCTGAGCCTTATGCTTGCTTCTATATTACCACTAAGGACTTCAGGGTGCAAAAGTGAATGTGCAAATGGAGTAAGACATTCAACAGTACAGAATCCTATTCCTGGCTTTGTTAGTTTGAGGCAGACCTCTCTTTTTTCCTTTTAAACTGAGTGTGCATTACTATATTTTGTGATATTTGCTCCCACTGCCACTGATGTTGAAAGCTTTGCCACTGACATGAATGGAAAGAGGATAAGGCTCAGAATGTGCTTATGATATAAACTTGTGATTAACATTAACAGCTGGTAGGGTTTTTTTTACACTAAGCCTCATAAATACAGCTGAAAAAGCATTTATCTGAAAGTGGAAAATGAGGGCTTAGCTAGAGCTGTGCAATCTTTTTGTAATGAAACCCAGAACTAGCCTGATTTGGGAGAGCTGCTTGAGGTCTGACATTCAGGCCAGTTTTGCTAAACCCTCAGTGAACACAGTGGATTTACAGTTTCAGATGAAAACCACATACAGCTCAGCAGAGATTTTGGCTGAATGATGCTTTCGGCTTTTGCTCAAACTTGAAACTTATTGGGTGTGAACACAAAAAACCCCTGAACTTATAAGGGAAAAAAAAAATACTGGCATGATTAGCACGTGGACAGAAACCATGCAAGTCTCACAGAAATCCAGGCATGGTTAGCAGTAGTCTGGGTAAAGATCTGTTGGGCATTACAGATGTAGGGATCTCGAAGCCCTACCATCATCTGGAACACTGGACAGAGGGGTGTGACCATATCAGGCACCACATGCCAACTGCAGTTTATCCAGGCTGTTTCCCAGGGCACTGACATTAACACTGCCTTTTATAATATGTGCATTGTATAGTAGGTGGTGATTTGGTGGTTTGGGAAGTAGCCAAAGAAAGGGACTCAAAGCATAGGGAACTTCCTTCCAAAATTGATGTTGAAATTTGGCTACCTGAAACACATTACAAGTCATGGCTAAATCAGTGGGGTATTAAAAAGGAAATGACTCTTGAGCAGAGAAGTTTTGCTTTTCCCCTCTCTTGCATTGTAATTCTCTGTCCAGCCCTAAAGTGACTACTAAGCTAAAGGAAATTAAAGAAAAGATGAATAGAAAAAAATCTCGAGCTGGGTCAAATTCATCCCCAGTGTAACTTAGCTCAAGTAGAGTTAAATCAATGGAGTTCCACCAGGGATGAATTTGGCTTATTGTCAAAAGGAAATGAAGCAACTCTGCCCTCATTTACAGCTATCAACTTAAACAGAAATTTCATTATAAGGGAATTTCTGAAAACAATTCCTAGGTAAAAGAAAATTGCTAAGGTTGAACAGCATGTGTGTTTGAAAACTCCCTGAAGTCCACAACTGTCTGCTTACTTGGTAGATACACAGTGCCAGCTAATTGAGTGCTCACATTGTTCCAAAGGTCTTAAAAAATCAGAGAAGCCTATAAAATTAGTAAATAGATTGTCTTATGAAATCTTCTTTCTTTTTTTTTCCTGAGTATTGTAAATACTCAACTGCAAAAACAGTGTTAAGTTAAAACAGTGTTAAGTTTTAACTTCAGATTAAAAAACCAAAGTCAGTAACATAATTTTTGTTACCTTCATATTCTTTCTTTTATTTTCCTGATTTAGCTGTAAAAGTAAGATAGAATCTCTTAAGCTGCACACTTCTGCCATTTATGTTCTCCAGAGTATGATCTGAAGAGATCCTGTGAAGCTCCTCTTTGTTTCCAATAAAATACTGAATTAAATCTTACATTTAATACTGGCATTTCCACACAGATTCCTTCCTATATATTTTACTATAAAGCTTTAATACCGTTAAGATGTATTTCTGTCCTAAGAGGAATTGTGGATGAGAGTTCAATGATCTGTATAAAAGTTGTAGATTATGATAAAACTAGGTTAAAACCTCCCCAGCCTTGTCTTTACAGTTTTGGTTTTGAATTGACAGCAAAAGTTTCAATCAGAACGCAAAATACTTGCAAGAGATTTTACACTTGTTTTGAAGGATGTTTTGAACACATTTAGAAACTTGCTCTCACAGCCTAAAAATTGCATGTAATGTGATAATGCAGAATATATTTTACGTTAAAGGCTATGAACACAACGAGGCTAGAACTAAACATATTTTCTAAGACACTGTTTTCCTGAAAATGCTGAGGATTCTGAGATGATGATGATATTTTGTGAATGTGCCATGACCACGACTTAGCTTGTCCTTAAAAATACCTGCTCCTTGAAGGCTTGTGAAAATCCTGATCTGAAACCTTAATCTAATTGTCAGCAACCCTAAGCAAGGGTCAGCTTCAGGTTGACAACACCACCAGAGGCAAGTCCATCAGAGTCACCTAACCTAAAAGGTAACTTTTCTAAAGGATCATAGCTCTGCTTTAGAACTGCGTACGGAAAATGTATTAATGCAGGCAGTTCTGATGAAGTAGGAGTGCTGAGTATATCCTGAATGTTCTCACATGGCAAATGCCAAAGAAAATACTCTTAAGACTTCTTAAGAGCAGGTTATAAATCACTGGAAGAAGCCATTTTTTTCTCAGGCCTAGCTCTCACATAATCCAAGGTCTTGGTAAGGTATTTGGATAATATTAGAAGTAAAATGAGCATTATTAACTCATTTTAGGCAAGATAACTTTCTCTAACCAGCTACTGCAAGAGTGGCACAAGGAAATCAAAGGCTCTATCAGTTGTTCACATTCACGAGCTAATTAAGGCTTTAAATCAAGATCTTGGTTTGTCAATCCATCTAGATGTGTTTGTGAATAACAATGTTCACCTTTCCCACAGAGTTGTTAGCATAGGCATGGTTACATAGTAAGATTTTTAAATGCTTGTTTTCTCACAATCATATGTTGTTTGTTTTGTTTTATTCGCATTACTAGGAGTAGAAAAGACTGGGGAAAACAGATTTTAACTAAATAGCAGAAAAAGACTAACCAGTGAGATGTTAACAGTTACCATGTGTACATACAAAACCACTGAAAAAAGCAAACTGTGCATTTCAATTGCTATGCTATGAGCAGAGAAGCAGAAATTTCACTTTAAAAACCAAAGGGGAGCAATTACCTATTTAGTGCCATCACTTGCTTGCAGTGCTATGAGATGGCAATTGCAGCAGACAAGGACACAGCTTGAGATCTTTAGGAACAGAGGACAACAGCTAGCAGGCCGTGCAAGACCCCTGACTTCTTATCACCTGATTTACTGTCCAATTCTGCAGATTGAACCTGCAAACAGATACTGAGAAATCCACGTCAAATGTAAAGAGTCAATTTGGCTATACAGTTACACCTCTGGAAAGCTGAATTTCATCTCCTTCTTTCACATATGCCAACCATTTAACAAAGCAAAAAGACAGACAGATCTACAGAATAAAGACAATAAACTTTCCCAAAGTGGGCAAGCAGAGATTCATGTGCCAACTATCACACCACATTAAGAAGAAATATGTGGTAAGACTCAACGTGAGTCAGTATAAAATGGGCTGATTCAGAACTTTACCACAAAGGCTGCATCCAGGAAAGTTCTGCTGGGGGCAAACATTTCCCAACATACTCATACTGTTGGCAGGAATAAAAAATATTAATACATCCACTGGCAGCAAATGAACCCTGTAATTTACAGAAAGCATTTTCAAAAGCACAGACAGGTTTGTTTCTTTCTTCTGTCTTAAATGGGAGTAATGGTACACCAGCACAAAGTAATTTTTCATAAAGACGTGAGAATCGAACACTCAGCAATCAAGTAGTGCTCTGCTCAAAGAACAAATGTATTAAAAAGGACTGCCTATCAGCTTTCCAAAACTTAGTAACTCTAATTCTCATGGCTAACACATGGACTTCAAAGAGACTCACAGTTTGAGTAAGGCAAATACTAGAGTAAATACTGTGAGACTCAGCCCTATAAAAGGAGAAAAAAAGTGGCTTCAGTGGTGACATACTTTCAGCAATCCCATAAATCATTTATGCATGCAACAGATTCAATTAGAGCCAATGTGCTCTAAAGTTAGGTTTGTGTATCCATAACAGCAGGATTTTCACCCAAGGTCATTTATCTTTGTAAAATTGAAGGGAATTTCTAGTTTGGATCTTTTCCTTGTTTTTAATTTTAAGGTTAGGCATTAACATTTTCAATACATAAAATTACAAATGTAGTAAGCACAGCTTCTATAGGCATCTCCTAGTAAAAACATTTGCCTTCTAGTCTTCATTTGTGAAGACATGTGATATCAGACAAAAAGCAAAGGTCATCTCAAGACTGAACCTAAGACTGAAGCTTGAGCAATTTTTTTTTAAAAAAATGTAGTATTTGAAGATTACTTACTCAAGCATAACCCAGATCTCTAACATTTTTATTGTCAAGAAACATGGTTGGCCAATTTTTTGCTTGTTACAACACAAAGAACTAAGACTGGAATGATTCCTTTGAAATATACATATTTTAAAATACTTTTAACTTTGTAGGCAGATCTTTTAATAGCCTAGCTAATATTGAGAGGCAAAAATGTGCCACACATAGAGAAGGGGGAGCAAAGGAAAAAGAGTGGAATCCCTTCCTAGATTTACTGCAACTTTCATCCTAAATTATAGTTTACTTAGGAAATTCAAGCACAGTTCCCACTTAGGAAAGAACCAAGTATAGGCAGCAACCCCAGGTATGAAAATTCTGTCATCTCTTGAACCAGAATTTCAGCAGAACACATCTGAAGATAAAATGCCCTGCATATTTAAAAAGAAAAAAAGATATTTGCATAAACAGTAATACACATCCATGCATGCTTTTAAATAATATCTTAATACATGTTACTAATATAAAATAATTATTCACAGATTTTCTTTTGGACTTTCCAGAATCAGAGACATTCCCTTCAAGCAGATTTTAATTAGGGCTTTAGCATATTTAATTCTAGGTACATAATCCCCCAAGTGAAAACAATATCCAAAGTGGAAGAGAATTTGTTCAAATTTCATTCCAAAAATATTTTTGCCTCCAAAGCTTTGCTAGGAAGAAAACACTCCTGAAAATGATACAAATGGTTTTGACATTAGGAAAAGTAAACAAGCAAAATAAAGATGGAAAAATCATGGGGTCAGTTTGCAAGTGCTGTTTATTGTTTGAGGCAGGGTTAAAGCCTTTTATAAAGACAAGAACATATATGCAAACAGACTGAAAGTGACACTAGGTTATTCTAAACACCCCTATTCCAAATCCTGCTGCCTGTAACATTGCCATAGCCAAAACGCGTGGAGGCTTCAAATCAGACCTCGTGATAGGAACAAACTAAGATTGCTGTTATTTTGGTAACCAAAACAGATGACAAGTGCC
Organism: Brachypodius melanocephalos; assembly: GCA_013398615.1. Lineage (NCBI taxonomy): Eukaryota > Metazoa > Chordata > Aves > Passeriformes > Pycnonotidae > Brachypodius > Brachypodius melanocephalos. The sequence goes on along the minus strand of VZSR01003794.1, from coordinate 9,926,230 downwards.
CTAAATATTTCTATTAATATTTTTGATTAAATAAAAAGGCATCTAGTTTTCATTTATCTGGTATCTCCTTGGACTTGTAATGTGAATTGGCATTTCATTTGTAGTCATGTATGACATTAGAAGAGGCATGACAGGTGGCTAAAATGTGCTTTCAGACACCAATCAAACAGCTCAGAGCTCAATTTGAACTACAAGTGGTGTGAACTAGGTTGTTCTATGTTCATCAGTGATTTTAAGTATCTGTTAAGGATTTATTACATACTTTCGGAGCAAGCAAAAGCTTCTGTTTATGGAGTGAAGCCCAAAATGCAGAGCAGCAGCAAAGCTTTCCTCTGGCACTCAGCCAGTGCCTCCCTGTTCCATCAGTCACATCTGCTGTCACCACTGGCTTCCACGTCCAGTTCACTTCCACCTGTAATGCCAGCTGATCAAAGCCCCCGAGGCAGACAGTTTCTAAAAACTGGTATTTTTGGTTTTTTTTAACAGGAAAGTGAATAAAGACCACCAAGTAATTCCAAACAAACCAAGAACACCTACACCTCTCAGCTGGGATCAATATGAATGGGTTTGGAACAGTCAAGAGGTCAGAATTTTTTGCATATTCCTTGGCCAATCCCACTGTACCAAGTAGAATTTAACACAATAGATGCATGAAGCATGGGACTTTTTTTTGTTCCACAGCAACAAGTTCATGATTCTAAGTGTGCCCAACCTCTTTATCAGAAAAGCAGGAAATTTGCTGTGACTTTTTGGGTTTTTGACTAAAAATCTGACAATAGTCTTTTTTTACGTAGATATCAAAAGGGATTATTCAAAATTTGTCTCTCTACTATATTAGTAAAGCTGTTAATTATGTTAATTCCATCAGTTACTTTTGTTGACTTTTCTCCCCTCCGAATAATCACACCCATCTGGTGGCAGTTTTATATAACTTCTTTTAAGCACTTTCCCCCCAGATTTAGGCATTTAATTCTAAATGTGATCCCTACAAGTTAAAAATAGCTTGTGCAATAAACTAGGAATAATCCACACTGTCAATATCACTAACGAGGACCTCTTCCAAGTGTAAACAGTTAAGCTATGACATTATTTTACAGAATAAAGAAATGTTCACTTTTCTGAAGGTAAGAGCTAGTAAACAATGAGATGTGATTCAAGAATTAGAAAAATTTGTTTGTCTGGGAAATTGCTTAAATCCTTTTCCTTTGTGTATAAACACCTATACAAATTGACAGTATAGATGTGTATATTCCTTTGCATATATTCCAAAGTATATATTCCCTTGCATATTAACATCTATACAAATTTGGGTTTGCATGGCCAAAATGTTTTCAGGATATACATATTGTTTCCCCTGCTGAAAGAAAAAAATAATCCATCTGGGCGCATTTGGGGGTGGGTGGGTGTACTACCAAACCACAAAAGGATTTGTGTAAGCGCGTATGGGACGACAGAAGCACAAGCACTTAATTCACAAGGAAAAAGAAAACAGGAACAGATAAAGGCTTTTTCATGTGAAATTAGAGCCCGTCTCTTTTATAAGCACTCTGATATCAGCATCCAGGCTCTCCCAGCAGCCCAGGCAGAGATAAAGGCGGTGCCTTGGCGGAGGTGCCGTGGATGGAGCGGGCAGGGTCCGGGCCCAGGTGTGAGCCCTGCTCTCCTGTGGACCAGGCAATCCATCACCCTGCTCCTCCTGTCAGGCTGGGCGCTCGGCTCAGCTGCCTGTCACCCTGCTGGATGGGACCTGCTTAAAGGCAATCATGTCAATCTCTGTGTGACTACTCAGGCTGAGATAGAAGGATGATCTTGACAGGCTTGGCAAAGTCAGCAGAAGGCACTAGAGGACTTTAGTTACACGCTTAAAATGTAGGTGTGGTTTGTTCTTCTCATGTGGAGGGACTGAGGAGGCACAAAAACAGCACTGTGTTTTATAGCTGGTCGTCTCGGATGAATCTGTTGCCCTCGGAATGTTTTCCATAGTAAATGTAGCGACATTTCCCCAAAACGCCTACAATAAAAAGGAAATTAATTACAGTTAGGATTGAAATAGAATAATATGCAATAAAGCACATAACTTGGGAAATTTGGAGAGAGAAAGGAGCAGTTTTCTCTTGTCTTGCAAAAGAAAGTTTGTGCATTTCAAATATTCAGTATTGCCATTTCAATCAGCAGTTTTGAACCCTATGGAAAAATGTATTCAAATACTTACATGACCTATCCTGTTAAACATACATCCACAATCGTCTTCAAAACTAGAACTACATAACACTGAAACATTATACAGCATGATTTAAATCACAGTACCTCTCCCCTGCTTCTAAAAAACCACAAAGTCTGGGTTGAAGCTATATTTTCTGCTCCCTGCTATCTCCCTGCAATGTATTTAAAAGGTTTTCCTGATAAATGAAACAAAAAACCAAACCAAAACAACAACAACAACAACCAAAAAAAAAAAAAAAAAAAAAAAAAAGAAAGAAAGAAAGAAAGAAAAAGCCCCAAAGCAAATAATTATAGTTTGGATCCTGGAAAAACCTGTCAAACTTTCCCAAAGTCATACTGCAAGCACCTAAACCATCCTTGTTTTCAGTGACAGAGAACTGAAGTGAGTGGCTGAAATCTGAATGAAAAGACACCGACAGACATGGGCTGGAACAGTTGGCCTCCCCAGACTCCAGCATTTTTACACATACAAATAAATATCTAATAAAAACATTTCCAAAGTATCTCTCCAAACCACATTGCAACATCCCATGAGCAACATACAAATTTAATTATGCTAACTATTGGCACACACAGGATGCTTTCAATAATTAGCCATAACACTGGATTTGGGAGGAAAGGCACACTATTCACAGTGAGTACGGGCAGAAAGATGCACAGGTACAGATGCCTGTGGAAGCCTTAACTGCTGTGGGTGAGACACACATACCTGCAAATCTCACCACCTTATTCCAAAGCATCCCCTCTGGTGGTACTAAGTGGTATGTGAAAGTGAAAGTTCACAGTCACATCCCACCTGTGAACATCCTCAAAGATGCTGCATTTTACTGGCAGAGCTGTTCTTTGAGCTCCCAGATGTGTATAGTCAAATTAAAGTCATCTCCCACGAACAGAAAGAAGGTGGAAGGGTCTCCCCTGCCTTGAGAGTGTTTTTTACCAGAGCAGGCACTGAAGTATCCAGCTCGCCTCCATAAGGGCAAACATAATCTAGCTCAAAGGAGACAAGACTGCCTTACATAAAGGGTAAAGAAGGGGGAGGAGCAGATCCTCAGTTCTTTCTTGCTTTAGATTTCCAGAACTCACACAGCTGTTACTGTACCCACCTGCAGTATGAATTAACTGTGCAAGCTTTAATACTCTGCATCCATTGTTTTCCAGTATAATGTCTGGATATAGTTAAGACACATGAAGTGAGCTACTAAAGCTTTGGAAGGCATGGGTCATGAGAGACTAATGTCAATCCATGCTCTTCTTCCTCTCTAAGACATCAGGATGGTAACACGTTCCTGTGAGGGTTGTGGGGGGAATTGATATGCCTGTCATCTGTTGGGAAAAACATTCCTCTTCAGGATAATACAAATGGGAACTGCATGGTGCAGTGCCTGACCATTTTCCCCTCATGCACGGAGCTTTCTTCACTAATTTCAATTTCAATAATTTCACTAGTGAAGCAGTTTCTACACGCAAAAGATGATAACAGCGTTCCTAAACAAGAGTCTAATGAAGACCAGGTTTTTCTTTCCCTAAGCAGATATCCCGAGTTGGTAACAAGGCCATTTAGAGCTCAAAATGCAATGGATATGAACAGTTTATTAACAGCATTCTTTGGACTCCTTTTTCACTGGCATTGATAAAAGTCTTGTTTGAGGTCTGCTGCATTTCTTAAGGACTGGAAGCAAGACTGTTTATAGAGACACTGGTGAGAGAGTGCTGTTTGATGAATGCTGGAGACTATAGCTAGGTGTCAGTGCTTAGAAAATGAGGCAAGGACATGAGGTATTAATATTGTCAATGATCTCCTGACAGGAAAACAGATACTGTATTCACCGTCAGATTTAAATAGACATCAAGTGCATTAATGACAAAAGGGCAGGCTTCAAACAAAGGGGGCTGTATGGTGCTGCAGTGAGCCAGTCTCCAAGTTGGCAATAACCTGATCTGAAAAGACACTGTCAGGGCTACAGACAGGCCTGGGATTGTGTGCGGTGACAGAAAACAGAGATGCTGACAGAGATACCGGTGCCATATTATGCCAAGTATATTCTAACACTGTCTCCAGCCCTAACTAAATCTGACATCATTTCCTATCGCTTATAGTATCCTCCACTGCTCTGGCAGAATATTTCTCCCCAGACATCATTACAAACTCCACTGTAGTTTTAAAGTTACTGGCAGGCCTGTGCTGTCGTGGAGGCTGGGTCTAGAGGCCTAAGGATAACCTCAGTCAGTCTAAATTTGGAGTTTGCTGGAGAAGTGCTCTCATTTTCACTGATATCTCAGCTACTTGAGGTGATCTGAACGCTAAAGTGTGAGGAGCTGTCACCTTGAATAAAATCCTTAAAGTAAAGACGCTCTGTTCCCGGGATGTTCAGCAAAGATGTCGGACAGTCTGGCAGCAGGAAATGAAATCCAGCTGCTGCTGCTCGCCTGGGGATAAAGGTGCTTGGGCTAGTGACAGTGAAAGTCAGCTGAAATTTTTGAAATCCTGCAGCCTACAATTGTTTAAATTAAGGAAGTGTTGTCTCCGCAGAGATTCCCTACCCAGGCACACAGCTGTGATTCGATTGCCAGGCATATTACACACGCTGCTCAGAGAGCCTTGATAAAAGCACAGTTGAGAATGTTGCCATGAGACCTTGTTTATCACGAAGGTTATTTGTAAAACAATAATCTTCCTCATAAATTAAATGCGGTGACGGGGTTGGTTATTTGTTTTGCTTTGTTTTGCCTCTCTGTGTCCCACCTCCCTTTGGCAACCACAGAAAGCTCAGAGAACTGCAAAATGTTTGTGTGCCACAATGAGAATTTTGATGGTAAAATATGTCACGTGTGAATTTAGGAATGCTACTGCTATTTTTTCTGCCTATCTGCTATGGTATTGTTTCCTTGCAGGGCTGGGAGTACACTTGTTCTTTTGCACACAGACAAGAGAAAGAATGAGGGGAAAACAATACATCTGTGGCTGTTCTTGTGTTTTTAATTAAAATATCCAGCATTGGCCATAATAAGCTACGTATACCCCTTATATATCAAAACAATACGCAGCATCCAGAATAAGGTTTCTGCTCAAGGTTCTTAAGAAATGACAACACAAGGTCTCTTGAGGGATCATCTTCCCTGAATGAGGCTTCTAATTTTTCTTAAGTAGCTGATTCTACCATCACCACAAGCTGTTAAAACTATAATTATGAAAAAAATGCATTGGGAAAAATCATTTTTTAATTCACTCTTTATCTTTTAAATGTTTCCATCCTTTGGAATGGATGTTCTAATTACGCTGGGTAAGTAATGACCTTGCAGCTTGTGTTGTGGTATCAGTCTTTCTTCACAAACACATTGTAATGTCAGCAACACCAGCTTTTCCTTAGCTGAGGGAAAACCCAATTATCCAAATAAATAAGTACATACATGCATGCTAAAGCACGTGAAAAAGTTCAAGTCATGTTAGCTCCTTTTAAATTGGGCATATTTTGCAGATAGCTACGGTGCTTTTAGACCTCTATACACTTTGCTAGAGCAAAAAAAGGTTTGCAGGTGTGTTATATGAGAGGTGGCAAAACCAAGTTGCAATGGGAAGTTTTAGACTTACAGATCATACAGCCTTAGTTAGTTGCAGGTCAAAATTCATCTCAAGCCGACAGTGATCTAAGGGAATTGTTGGGTAGCATCTTCTTGCCTTTTTCCTACCTCTTTTTTCTAGTACATTAATACTCCACATTTAGAAAAACTCACCCTCTCAGTCATCACAACTTGGGCAGCTTCCAGCAACACAGCTTCCTCCTGTTTTCTTTAAAAAGTAATTACTAAAACTAAGTAGTCAAGCCAAAAATGATGCCAACCCCCCATCAAAACCTATTGCCACATCTGCCCAACATCCCCACCAGGCACCCATTTTACCATCAAATGTTTTTAATAAGCCCCTCTGCAAGTGAAAGCAGCGAAGTATTCAGAATTAAATTTGTTTGTCAAACACTGGTGTGCAGTACCCATCAGGGAGTACATTTATTTCAGTTCACAGCCTTCTGCCTGTCTTTCACAAGGACTGACCACAGGGCCTGCTACCAGGAGCTGTGGTCAGATAAAGCGTAGCACTCCACACACAGACTCAATATTCTAGTGGAATTCCACTTCACCTAACTTTAATTAGAGCACAGTACCTAAATCCTCCACTGCCAATTTGTGTTTGATCCATATTCATCTCTTTTTGCACAACCTGCTGTTGCATAGTTTTGCTATGGGCTATTAAACAGCTGCCATGTTCCACCAAGAAGCTGGGTGCATTTCAGTGTGGTTATACTACCAATCTGGAAATTGTTTGGAGACCCTTCAGGATGAAATATCAATACCATTATCATTTTTTCATAGGCACTTGGGCATATTCTACAATTAATGAACAGAAGCTGTGAAATTCCCTTAAATATTAATATAAACTTCCTATAAAGGAAAGTAATTCCCTACCGACAACATTTAGAGGAGAATAAATACCTATCTATGAACAATTTAAAGTCTACAATGCTACTGATTTAGGCAAAATACCTCCATGAGTCAAGTTAATTTTAAACCCTTTAAAATCTTTTCATCTAAGGGATATGTAAAGCTGGGTAAAAAAACCCCCAAAAACAACAAAAAAAAAACCCTCCAAAAGCAAACCCTTTTGTACAGGAGTTTAGCAATTTTTCACTTTGTATTTATCTACCTGGAAATTCTACCAACTATTTTTTAGTTGACAACTTACTTTCAGTTCCTTTTGGTGAAACAGAATAATTATTTCTATTGAATATGATCTGGCCTATGAATTGTCTGACACAGGAATCTGAGAAGATCCCTGGGAAGACAAGAAAAGGTGTAAAGGATCATCTGGATCACCAAGAGCTCTCCAAAGCAGCCAAGTGTTGCAAGCACAGTTTCCAGATTGCTCCTGGCTGGAGTTAAGACACAGCTCTTGACTCCTTAAATCACAGGAGAAGGAGCAAGAGAAACAGGAGAATACAATAGATATGAATGTCTTTGTTGTGCCAGCTAAATTCTGTAGAAAAGAATCTTAAAAAGATCTGAAATAGCACAGCAAGAAACAAAACCCAGATAAATTTCCTAAAATATTATCATAACATACAAGTGCTCACATAACAAATGCACAAATATTAACTTTCCTTGTGTTATAAACTAGTTAATTTATTTTTAAGAGGATAGAAACACTAAATGTAAGAAAAATTATGCATAGTTTCTCCAAAAGTAGCTATGCATAAAGGGGTGAGGTTGTGCTTGAGAAGGCTGGGGACAGAGCTAGCTGTGGCTAAGGTAAAATTCCTTCCCCATGGCCACAGCACTCACACAGTGGTCCCCAAACACTCCCAAAGAGGTGCCTGTGAATTAGGGACTGTCGTCCACTGCAGGTTTCCTGGAGAAAGAAGACATACCTTCAGTAGTAAACTGCTGATCCTGACTCCCCCCTCCCTCCAAGGAAGGTAACCTTCCCATTCAGAGGAGATGAATTACCTTTGCTCTGCTCCCTGCACAGGGATGCCGAGAAATGATAACATTTTCCTCAGGACACCCTACCGCATGGGGCACAAAATGGTCTTTCAGACTGAAAGAAATTACTGAAAGGCACAAAATCAAATCTGTATCCACTCTACAGCAATGGTGTTAGAATTATACACCTAAGCTAGAGCTGAGAGGATTCACAGAAGGCAAACTAACACACTGAATTATTGCAAGTATCCTGCACAGACAAGTACTGTGACATGTCAAGTCTCACTGGCCCATTTGTGGGAAGGGGGAAAAGGGGGAGTGTGCAGGGAAGTGAGAGTAGGGGAGGGGGGAAGCAGATCAGTCAGCAGGGAGGGGATGTTGGAAAAATTTGCAATGAAGGTGATAGGAATACAAAGATGTGAAGTTTGCATCCTGGGCCAAGGAAGCTGCATAAATGTTCAATGTAAACTAGCAGTCAAGCTGATGTGTGATAAAGTGCAGCCTGCTGTAAATACACTTCAGGGCTCCCAGTGCAACTAGGGAAGAAACTTGTAATTTAGAAGGGGGGGAGAAAAAAAAAGTTTAAAAAAAAAAAAAAGGCACTGCAAGCTTTTTCTCACATAATCTGTTACTGGAAAATTGAGAAGCTTGTCCAAGTCCGTGGGAATAAGCTGATGAGCTGATACTTAATAATAAACCATATTGTGTCATGGTGTGGAGTCATCTCGATCCATTCAGGCCACAAACTATATTACTTTATACAGCCCTGGCTGACATACATTTAAAGCCCTCTACACATTAAGGAGCCATTAGGCTGACAGATTAAAAGTTATCTTGGAGCTAATGTTTCCATTATGCGTATCCTGGCAGTGGAACAATCAACACACTGTTCCTCAGATGTCATACTTTGTTTAAAAAAAGGGTAGGGGGGAGAGCAGGGGGAAAGGAGGGTATCCTTCCCTCCTTGAATGACATTGACACGATCAGCTTTGATCCGGGCATGTGCTGTCTACGGATTCTCCACTGTTGGCTAAAATAGGAGCATTTAGGGCACAATACTTTAAATCATTAACCAGTTCCATACTCCTCTGGGTGTCATTGTTACAATTTAAGGTTCTGCACTTGGGATTTCTCTGGAATCTTTCCATGCTCATTGTAACTATCATCAGAGAAATAGGTTGGGGGGGTTGGAATGTCTCTCTCCAGTGAAAATGAAACAAAAAGCACACAAAACAAATACACAAACAAATAAACAAAAAACCCCAAACCAAAGTGCACCTTTACCACTTTTGCACTGTTACTGTCATGAAGAGAATTAATGCTGACTTTATAATTAAATACTTGTTGTGAAATACGTTCAAAAATTTAAGCAGATTTTTTTTTTCCCATATACTCAGACTCATAAATTTTGTAGTTAGTTAGATACTGTAATCAAAGAAACCCAAATGCACCGAAAGCATCAGCGTGCTGAATTTTAGGGGTGGAGGGATGCTTACATCTGGATATACTGAATGCCCTTGAAAGAGATGAGAAGAACGGGCTGGCCGCGCTTTTAGTCTCGAAAACACCTCTGGATGTACCTCGATGTCTCACCTGTGCTCGAGAGGAAAGCGGCAAAGACACAAAACAAGGCTGGAAACTCTCGGCTGTGAATGCTCCATCACCGAGCCCCGCTCGGTCCCGAGCCGCGCCCGGCACTAGGGGGCAGCAGCCCTTTGTGACAGCCGGGCCGAGCC